>WOVY01004040.1:15000-160000 GCA_013436015.1 Rhipicephalus annulatus
CTATTGTTATTTTGGAGGCTATTGGCTGCACTTATTGGTACATAGTCACGAAAAGGCTCTAAAGTGCAGCCATTTAAAGAACAACGTCACAGTTTCTATCATGTGCGCGGGGCTATTTTTTGGCTACTTTAGGGCTCCTGACTCAAGTCATATATTTCAATTGATTGACTATTAATATTACTTAATAATTAATTAATTAATTAATTAATTAATTAATTAATTAATTATGATTTACACACACTGCGGATCACCATTTCGATCTGAGCAGGAGGCACAAAAGAAACATCAGGTGATCTGTGACAGCAAGAAATAAAAAATAAAAAAGAACAAATTCGTTGCAAAAACATGTATCTATACGCTAACAGAGGTCACATGTCTGTGAAACAGCAGCAGGATTTATAACACATTTGAACACTGCGCACCAAAGAAATAACTTTCCAGCCATATAGCAAAACTGTCAGTCGGAAAAATCTCCTCAGGCACTGAATTCCACTCATTAGCTGTTCTGGGGAAATAACTGTGTTTGTAAGCATTAGTTAATGCAAATATGAGGGCCAAAGATTGATCATGTTTGCGGCGGGTTTTCATAGAAGTGGCTGGTTGGACACAACAAGGTACAATTAAGGCAACTTTCCCGGACATAATTTTGTATAAAACGTTAAACGAGTAATTTTTCTTCGTATTTAACAAAGAAATTTTGTGTAATTTCATTAACGTTCTTGGTGAGTCGAGCCTTCGATACTTGTTAAAAAATCACAGCATATTTACGGAGTGAATGATTATGAGTGGGGCGAAGCGTCCGATATCCCGTCCGTGCTTCCGTCCGTCCGCGCGACCATGCATGCGTCCATCCATGCGTCCCTCCGTCTGTCCGTGCATCCATCCCTCCATACGTCCGCGCGTCCGTCCATCTGTTTGTCCGTATTCTGGTCTGTCTGTCCATCCGTCCGTACGTTCATCTAGTGAACACTTCAAGTACCGCCATCTCGCATCCCCTGTGGCACATACCCTCTCCGCGCGTCCATCCATCCGTCCGTCCGTCTGCTAGTCTGTCTGTCTGTCCATCCCCCCGCCCCCCGCGCCCGTCCGTGAGTTCATCTATTGAATACACCAAGTACCACCGTTTCCTATCTCGCATACCGGTGGCTACGTATACGACAACGACGGAGTATGGACAGACTCACGCCTTCAGCAGCTTCGCCCCTAAAAATGTTTCTTGGCTCATTCTTGCGATTTCTTGGCCCTTTTTTTTTTTAGTCGTTACGACGTGGATACCCTGAGCACGTGTGCTTTAGTATGCACATATCTGCACGCGTGAGTGCTGGAGCGCGCTTGTTCAAGTCTGCGCGTATGTGTGAATGCTCGCACACCAATGCGTTCAATGTTGCCTGTTGCCTGGGTAGGAGCAGACTGCTACTCATAGGAATGCACAGAGATCTCAATTAGGGAGGGGGGAGCAATGGTTTATTTCCCTTCTCCTTCCCATTACTTATTGGTGGAGTTTGAAGAAAACAGGAGTCGCGATGCATGCAAAAAGGAAAATGAAGAGAGCACGCGCATCTCACAATAGCTTGCCTTTGGTTTTTCGCTTTCTGGGAGCAAAGATGGGGAGTAAGCAGTTATTGGAATGCTACATCGGCGGTCCACGGCAGCCATTGTCGTCAAAAACCACCGTGATGATAACCTTGCCCTTTGCGCAAAGGGGGTATACAGGTTCGACTTCGTAAACGTTCTGGGCAGCAGGATGAAAAGGTGGTGTTCTTGAGCTGAACGAGTCGGTGTTGTATCACATACGATATTTTAATAGCGCGAAAGTGGAAAGAAGAGAAGAATACCGAGAAGAGGAGAGAAGAAGAATCGTTTGCGTTGGCGTTCTTGTATGATGAAATATAACAGCGCGAGAAAACGTAGAAATAACGGAATGGACGTAGAAGGGTACAGATTGGAAAATTCTCCTGTTTTTCAACATTCCTTGCACTGCGTCCGCGTTTCTTTTCGCACTGTTCCATTTCATCATGCAAATGAGGAGGAGACTTAGCTCCTCCGTCAATGAATAAAAGGGGCACCCGTCCCCCCTCCACCGTCGTGCACATGCCTATGCTTACGCTGTATGCTTGCCTACTTTATTGTTTTCCTTTTCAATATCTCGTTTATAGCTGCACAGTGGGTGTACGTGACAAACCGACAGAATCGTTCCGTGCATTGGCGGCTTTTGACCGACCTGCGGTGTCTGCTACTGGAATGCGCCACAGCCGCCGCATTTCGGCGGCGACGTGCGTACGTGCAAAGGTAGGAAACTGATACAGGGCGGGCAGGGCGCGCACGTGTTTCTGGGAAAAAGCCCGTCGCCGACGAAGCTGGTGTGTACGAGTGCGGCCGCTGGTTAAAAGAAACAACAACCTTGTTTTTCATCCAGTGGCCGTGGTACGACTATCCCATGTGTCGAAGACGTTCAATGTTCCCAAGAGGGACGCCCCCTCCGGGCGCTCCGCGCCTTGTATGGGACAGTTCGCATGCACAGTATGCACCCAAGTGTCCCACTTCGGAATGGCCGCAAAAACCGTCCCTGCGCGGGCGCTGCTTAGGCCAAGCACAGTGCACCTCTGTCACACGTTGCGTGCTGGGCATTGCTCTCGAGAATGGGCAACGAGTTTGCGTGCACGGCTGAACGAGATCTACTTACAGGGCTATGACTTCGGTGTCCTGGAAAGGGATATGGAAATGGCATAACTTATTGAACATTCGCGAATTAAGCAATCACATCTTTTCGGTATATTCAAAGCTCGCATCACATGGCCTAATATAAGTTGTGTTGTGGGTCTCTAGGCATGCTGGAATTTTTCTGAATAATACAGCTAAATCACATCGCCACGGCGTATTTATGGGGGTCCGGTGTTACCGGTAACGCCACTCTTTTCTTTCATTACAGGAGAGAGGTTCAAGTGAATGATATTTTTAAAGGATTGCGAAACAGCTCTCCTATACAATCAGAGGAAATCTTGCTTTTCCATAAGTAACCTCTGTGTAGTGTACAATGAACGAGACACGATAGATAGCTTTTTTTCGATCATGCCGCCGTTTCGCCTCACTTTCATAGACTGTTTCTTGAGATGCCAACTGGTAGGCTTGGTTTGCTATTTACTGTCCCTAACCACTTGTCGTTTGATGCAAGGCGATCGGTGCAAGGCGAGTCGAAGGGCTGTGATGACAATGTTACACATTTCATTCATACCATAACAAAATTACACTGCTAGTGCTACCAACAAAAAAAACAGAAACAGTTCTCTTCTTAATCACTTACCTATACTTCTTTTTGAATAATTTTACCGTTGTCACTTTTGATTTACTTCCTGATTCTTTCTTACACCTTTTTCTTTAAATATTGCATAATGGTTATGTTTTTCTTTGTGATCCAAAGTATACCAAATCCTCCTCGTAGGGGTGAGCCAGTGTTCAACAAGCAACAAAACAATTAAAACAAAATGCCGGAAGCAAGAATACACTACCGACAGTTCAGAATGGTGCACCTGTTGCCTGAAAGTATACTATTCGCTCCCCAAGTCTACTCATCGCCATTACGCGCCCATGCTGCAAAGGACGGCACCAGGAAAAGCAGACGGATGGTGTCGACTTTGTCGCAAAATATTTCTATGTCGTCCATTCTCTACCTCTTGTATTTGCTCTGCGTAGCCAGGTCCAACCCAAGGGAACTGTCTCAATCAGGACCTGTGCAACTGCTTTTAAAAACTGCACTGTGTGTGCGGTGTGTGCATTATGTGCAATGTGCAACTCCTCCACCTCTCCTCCACCTCCTCCTCCTCTCTTTTTCTCAATAATTTTCCCTCATTCCTCTCTTCTTCCTTGTAGGGTAGCAAACTGGACTTAGTGTAGTTAACCTCCCCTTTTCTGATATTCTTTCCTCTCTCTGTCTCTCTCTCTCTCTCTTGAGGAACACTGGGCAACAATAACTACAGGGCACACTGTAAGCACAAGATATAATGGTATAGCCTCGTAAAACACCAACGGCTTTCAATCGCTGTCCTAACAAGGCATGACAACAACTTTATTGAGATCCTGAAAGGCTCAAACCCGGAGGAACCTGTCACATCGGTGAAAACACCATTTTACCGAAATGTCACAACACGCAATAAGAATCGTTATAGTTGCCATACTCCCAGCAGTTAGTCATCAAGAAATGAAAGGCACGTTAACGATGAACATGTTTTGATATGTCTTCTACGCGCCTTTCAGCTGTGTATACAGAAGAGTCAGCTTATACATTTCAATCATAGCGATGCAGTCACTTGCGTGCAACACTTCTCCTCCAGATTTGGGCACCCAGGTATAGACCGAAGAAGCCCGGAGTGGAAATAAATGTCGGCCGTTCTAAGCTCCTGGCCAAGTACGTTGAACTCTTTTCCGTGTTCTACTTATCCAAACAATCCTGTTTATTTTCCCCCTTCCACTCCGCCGATGGTGGTCTCGTGGCTAAGGTACTCGGTGGTTGACCGGCAGGTCGTGGGATCGGATCCCAGCAGCGGCGGCTGCATTTCCGATGGAGCCGGAACTGTTGTAGGCCCGTGTGCTCAGATTTGGCTGCACGTTAAAGAACCCCAGGTGCTCAAAATTTCCGGAGTCCTCCACTACGGCATCTCTCATATTCATATGGTGGTTTTGGGAGGTTAAACCCTACACATCAATCAATCATTCTTTTCCCCTTTTAGTTTTGTTATGCTTGCTCCGTGCTATATGACCATGTCCCAATTTTCTATGAATAGTGTGTGCCATATAAAACGGCGTTGTGTTCGGCTCTCTTCTCTCGTGTCCCTTCAATTTAGGTGCACGCTAAAGAAACCTATGTGGTTGAAATTTCTAAGACAGTCCTCTACGGTGTCTTTTTTGGTCATATGGTTGTTTAGAATGCATACCTAAAGATTATCTGTTGTGTATGTGTGTGCACGCTAGCTTTTTTCATCGTGCCCTGGACATCGCAAAATTTCGCCATATTATCAAACTTCGTAACGGCGGCATTCAAGCCAATGAGAGGGGTCGTAGCAAGCATCTGGGCCAATCAGAGCTGACAAATGGCGAATGTGACAACATGGCGGAATTCGAGGGTGTCTCGAGAACAGCATCCCTGACGGTTACGTTACAGGCCACTTTGCGTCACTCGTGCGAGGAGTGGGTAACCGAAGGATATCTCATCCCGCTTCAATGACGTGGCGCTACTTTTCACCCAGCCACAATTGCGTCTCTCCCAAAACAACCGCCACCTTGCGGACGGATGCACACAAACGCGCGGTCACCTGCGAACAATAACACAAGCTGAAGATTCCTCTTCGTTACTAGTCACTGTCAGGGCTAGCGCGTATCTGGAGTGGCGCGCGCACGTCGTCTTGCGAAATGGGTGCGCGCGGCTCGCAACAAACCGCCGCTGTTTTGAGTCGATGGTCTCCCGTCAAAGCCCATTCAGAGAATACATAAAGTGTAAGAAAGGGGATTCACGAGAATCGACTTCCGCATCCGTCAGACCCATTTGGAACGTATACGAACTTCTTTTCGCGGGACCGGCCATTACCGGAGTTGACACAAGGAACAATGGACACTTTCAATTGTGTATATACAGAGAAGACTGTCGTCACGTATGCACGAAATGCGCGGGACAATCATACGTGGCGCGGTGAAAGCCTACCGCTGGTATGGAATCTATAAAAAGCAAAATCGGAACGGTAGACGGATGCACTTTCGATTGTTCCGAATGCTGAGTCGTGCCAAACACTTCGTGCACGTGTACACAGAACGTGCGGGCCAACGGTGTTCCTCCTGCAGCGCCTTGCTGCTTGCCTGCGGCGCCCCATCCCAAGCCCTGGAGCCTGCGTTACACGTATAACCCGAAAGGTGCTTTCGTGACACACGATTGACGTTCTCACAGGGGTACGAGGACGGAAAAGGCAATCAAACGTGTGAAAGGACAAGCCTTGTGTTCCGATGGTACATGCTGCGCGTGTATAAAAGAAAAGGCGGGACCGCAAACGCGAAAGGTCGTCTATCGTGGAGCGGAGGTCAGCGTGATTTGGAGCACGCTACACGGACAGAGCCGAGCGTTGCTTGTATGCATACAGGGTTGAACTACTATAGGTGTACTGAAACCGAAAGGAAAGTTCAGTTGCATGCTGGGAAACGAAGAGAAAAAATAAATAACTGTGCAAGAGGTAGCTGCCGTACGCGCATCCACCCGCAAACTCTCTTGCTCTCGTGAGCGGGAAGTCAAAGAGTTGTTCAGGGTCCATTCGGGATCGGTGGGCATCTCAGATCACGCTGTGAGGAAGTGCCGATGAGTTATATGTGTTTCCGCCTGGGTACGGTTCAGTGGCGCTCGAACAAAAGTCTTGGTGCTGAGGTGAGTGTATATTGTGAGGTATATGAAACAAGAGATGGAGTTCCGAGGAGAAACCCAGATTCGATGGTATTTCGTATCGGTTTCCTCGGCTATATGTCTAACTTGCGGCTGAAGGCATGCTAACATATCGTCCATCCGACGTAACTGGGACGAGAAATCGGGAAATCTTTTCAAACCTCAGATTTGGTTTTTTGACGCATGGCCAGACAGTATGAAAGGGTGCTGTGAGGTTGGCGCTTCTGAAATATTTGCTTATTGTGAATTACGACTTCCTTGCCACGAATCAGCTACACGTGCGATCGGTGGAGATGACCCGCTATTCGCGTAATGTTTTTTCCTGGCGATGACAAACTTTTTTTTTCAACTGTGAAGTCATGCTTCTCGAACGACTGACGAGCATTTCCTTATTCGTGTCTTGTCTGGCTCTTTCACATCTGTACTTAATGTTTTTACCTCGCCATAGTTTCAGGATTTTGGCAGCGTTTCCTTGTCACAGCTCAACAGGCTTACGCTGCGGATTTCCCGCAAAGTCATTTCCTCTGTCGTTGTCCAAACACTTTGAACCGTTAAGAAGAAAGTCAATGTTGTTTAAAGGTCGACACAAAATCGATCGTGGCCGCGGGGCAGAAGGTGGGGTCTGCCACAAAGCTGGTGCTGATATGGTCGCGGTTGTGTAGGTTCATATGTTGCACGTTATGCAGGAGTACGACATTGCGTCTTTATTTTTAAGTATATTTGTGCCTATACGTCGTAACGTTAGGGATCATGATTGGGGTTCGGATCGAGCCGGAACTTGAAACCTCGCCTGAAGAACCGCCACTTTTGGTATGGCCGTACGCTGCAATCAAAACGCAAAAAAAAAAACTCTCAAGTGAGAGTAGGCGAGAAAGAGGCTCCAAAGCAGTCTTTCATGGTCGCTTCGAGATCTAAATCGTATACGACAAAAAAAAAAACACAAGAAAACAGGCTATCTTTAATCACTCACTAACCAGCAGAACACGTGCATGAGACCAATATATCGCATACACGTATCTTTCCATATTGAATTAACTAGCAGATCGATCCAATATCATAGCTTCGCGAGATACGAGGACTGCCATCGCAAAGAAGAATAAAAAGGAAGGTTAACAGAAACACTACGGTTAAAAGGAGTTCGTGCTTCAACTGATCTGCGCTGAAGCGAATATAAGCATCGAGGCTTCATTGACACACAACCGACAACCACTTGTACACGTAAAGACCAGTCTTCAGTGGGAATAGCTCACTCGCGTTTACTGCTGCGCCCATTATAATACAATCAACGTACGCAGCAAAGTTCCATTACTCTAAAGTTTGCGTGTCAATGGAAATTGCAGCAAACAATATATTTATTTGCT
The DNA here is from genome assembly GCA_013436015.1 of Rhipicephalus annulatus. NCBI lineage: Eukaryota > Metazoa > Arthropoda > Arachnida > Ixodida > Ixodidae > Rhipicephalus > Rhipicephalus annulatus. The sequence goes on from WOVY01004040.1 coordinate 22,777, forward strand.
TCGTCGCTTCTTTCTGTACTCCTTATTGAAGGAAGCAAACGAGAATGGAATATTTTTGATGAGCTGAACTGATCAGTTTTGAATGTTTCAACAAGCCGTGTGCGTAGCTGAGCCCATTTGAATTAATTTCTGCGATTATTTACTTCTCGTTGAACTTAAAGCAACCAAATGATCTATAGGGCGTTTATTAACACGTTCACTATTATCTTTCTTTCATTATTTCTGCTCGAATAGCAAGCACGTCTCACAAAGGAAAAACCCTGCCATTATTTATGAGGTCACTGCTCGCCGACCAGCAATGGGCCGTCCAGCAGGCCCACGAAGCGGCCGCCAGGTACTCCCTATCAGTCCCTACGTGGGAGACGCCCGCTACGCGCTAAGCGCGTCCTGCAGGACTGAAATAAAGTTTTTTTTCATTGCATTCTTAAACTGCAGTGTTCCTGCTTCCAAGAGCACGCGTCCTCGTGCGTACATCCGTAGAAAGCAATCCGCTTTTGTAAGTTACGGGCAGCCACCTGGACATTCATAATGCATTTCGTTGTTTAGACTCTTTTTCGGTGCATACGTCTGAAAAAAACAAAAAAAAAAACTAAATATATTGTCACAGTGTGCAGTGCATCCCTTCCCATGTATAGGTGATTTCCAAATTGAATACCACGTCATGATTATGAGAGACGCTGCAGCGGAAGAAATTAACAAAGTAACAAAAACCCATCGATGCCCATGACACCTGACTCAAAGTAAAAAATTCAGCACAGACAATTACTTACCGAATGCTTCGCATGAAATAGACTATTTCAATGTGTGGGATCCACCAAACTATTAACCGACTGATGTCTTCGTATACCTCGGTAGTCTTTCTATTTCGAGCTATAGCTCGAAATAAGAGGCGGTGTGCACTTGGGTGGTGCGGGGGAGGTGAAGACAGGTTAGCATGCATTTGAAATTTATTCAGTAATTAAGAATGACTTCGTTGCGCCAGATAAACTTCACATGTGGTTTGCGAACCATCGTGCGCGATGCGCGATGTGTTTTTCTTGGTAAGGACTAACTTTTGTTTAAAACATGAAGCCATGCTTTTCAAAGAACTTGCGAGTGTTTCCTATAACGTGTCCTATAGCTTTTTTTATTGATAGATTAACTGTTTTCCGTTTTTTATGTCCATATTTTTAGGTTGCCGATTTCCTAAAAATACATTTGACCCGTCATTGTCCAAGCTCTGAGCTGTTAAGAAGACAGAAATATGTTACTTTTTAAATGACCGCACTACCACAGTGACACTACCCATGTTGCCGTGGGCACGTTACGCAACTGTAAGCAACATGGTTCTATAAAATATATGCGACTGTTGAACATGCATGTCTGTGCGTACGACATTTGTACACATCTTTAGCGTCATTTCGTAACGTTTCACTCAACAAAAATAATTACGGCAGTCACCTACTGAACTTCGAATGCTCCTTAGACATCGATTTCCAAGGTATACGTGGGATCTGCGGAGTTTTTTTTATATGCATCGTTGTTTCAGTACATCGTACAGTGAGGCGTCGTCATTGGGTTTTGGATCGAGCCGGAACTCAAAACCCGGCCTGAAGACCCGCCTCTTTTGGTACGACCGTATATATAGGCTGCAACCAAAGTGCAAGAAAAACAGGACCATTTATAATAAAGCATACGAGCTCAAACACAGCTCTAAATAGAAGTCTTTGAAATGGTTACTTCGAGATTGAACGCGTATATAAGACAATAAAACTGAAAAAGCGGGCTATCTTTAATGTCCCGATAACCAGCAGATCACTTGCCTGAGACTAATGTATCACAAAGTCGCATATCTTCCATATTCTAATAACCAACAGAGTAATTCAACATATCTTGAGCTATAGTAACTGCCATTGTAAACGCCTTCTACATGAACGCCTGTGTGTTTTCTAAGAAAAAAAAAACAATAATATTGGCAGAAATGCCACGGTATAAAGGGGTTGTGCTTCAACTGCTCAGCACTGGAGTGAACCTATGCATCGAGGCTTAATGGAGACACAACCAACAGGAGCATGTATACGTAAAGACCAGCCTCCAGTGGAAATTACAGGCTGGCGTTCCCTGATGCAGCGATTATAACGCGATTGAGGCAAACAACAACGTACTGTTACCCTAAGTCATTGCATAGTCAACGGAAACTAAAGCATATACCATCTGTTGCATGGTTTTTCTACGCGTCTTTTCTTACGCTTCATTGATGGAAACGAAACAGCGATAGAAACATGTTTGGTAAGCTGAACTGCCGAGTTGCGAACGTTCGAGCAAAACCACTTGTAGGTCTTTCTATAGAATGCATACTTTTTTTTTCGTTTACGTATATAGCAACCAAATGATAGTGCGGTTATTGCCTCGTTCACTGTATTTTTATTATTACTATTACAGCTCAAATAGTATGGATATTCTCATACAGAACAAAAGCTATCATTATTCAAAGTGCACTCGTTTTGACTCGGCTCGATTTGCATATCTGGGGTTAATGGAGAAAAAAAAAACGCAAGCCGACAATAAAGACGATGCCACCCTTCCTTCCTCGTAATGCAATAAAACAGAACATGAAGTTCGCTAAGAAAAGTAAAAGCTCCGAGGTTCGTTGAACGTGAAGTCACCATCCGCTCTCTCTCTCATTTCGCGGCGCTCTATTTTTATCCCGCGCGTATATACACGAAAAACATTCGGTGTCCCGTTAAACCAAACTCGTGCCTTCGCTAAAGAGCGCCGCGTGGGGTCGCTCGCCGGCAGCGGTTCGAGTATTCTTTTTTCCGTTTCCTTCCCATCGTTTCGTTTCCTTTGTTCGACCAGTAAATTACAGTGTTCATGCACCGCAGTCCGCACGTCCTCATGCGTTCGTTCGAAGAAAGCCCTTTCGTTTATGGAAGCGGTGGTCAGCCGGCCGCCCAGTCTGAAACGCACTTCTTTGTTTCGAGTTCCTGCTTGGTGTGCATCTTCAAAAACGCGGCTTGGATTTGTCACATTGTACTCAAAATGTTGCTTGCTTCCGTCTTCTTCAAAAATGCGGCTTGGATTTGTCACATTGTACTCAAAATGTTGCTTGCTTCCGTCTTCTTCAAAAACGCGGCTTGGATTTGTCACATCGTACTCAAAATGTTGCTTGCTTCCGCCTTACCTGGTATGAGTGTTTTTTAAGTCCGCGGCTCGAGGTAAGCGACTGGACTGCAACAAAAGTAGCTAAGCCCAACAGCAAGATAGTTATTAATGGTCCACTAACGTAAGGTGATGAATGAGGGGGGGGGGATGAAGAATAAAAGTTAAATGGGAAATAGAGAAGGTGGAAAGGCTGGGAAGGCAACAATAACGAATGTCTAGTTTGTGCATGCGCTACAAGATTGGGATAACACTGGAAAGATAAAAAAGGGGAGAGCATACATTCACTGTTGTTCATAACACAGAGCAACATATCACCGCTACACTCGCTATGGCAGATTCATGCGGATAAAGTCAGAGAGGTGGCGTGCCATCGCATGATTTATGTTACTTACTTCCCTTCCAAAATATGGGTTGTCGATGGACATTTATACTGGAAGAATGCGGCTATAGACTCAGGGGGCTTAGCAAGGTTAAGGCACAACGCCCCCCCCCCTCCCGAGATTTGTTTCGCCAAGACATACAGAGCAAAAAATGACAATGGTATGTCCCTACCCCGCAATCAAAGAGGTGCCCCGCCCCCTCCCCCGCTCCCCACAACAAAATTCTGGTTACGCCCCCTGCTAGCGGTGATACGATTTCCAGGTTTTCGGCAGGATAAATTTTTGATCAGAACAGAACTTGTTTTTATCATAAATTCTGGCTAATAATCTGATAATCGCGGAGCTAATGATCGCATTCTGCTTCCGACACTCAACGAGGTGTACGAGCTTTCTAGCCATGGACTTTCGTGAATGTACAGTCTTAATCACGCTTGTCTAGAGCTGTCGAGCGTCTGGTCGCTGACGCTGTTCGCGGCTGCTACCTCGCGTTAGCTTCCAAGCTTCCGAACATTCTTGAATTGCAGCACAAGGCGGTAACATGCGTTATCAATATATTTGGTGTTGCGTCGGACTATGCTTTCTTTTTTTTTTCTCAGAAATTGTAGCTAGACTGGCCGACTGGCCGCTCTAAAGAAGTGTCACCTCTTGTCAAAGTTATCGCATATTGGTGTAAATAAACTTATTATGACTGACCTATATATCACTTTTCGGCCCACCCATACACAAGCCTCCAGCTCATACCTTTTGCGTATACTAACATCGTCGTGGCTGTGTTTTCTGTATTCGTGCGCTTCACGGCTGCACGAATTCACGACTGAAAGGGCTGCACGATGCACCTTGTTCAACTGAATCGTTTCACTGGCTTTATGCAGCGGCCGCAAGTACCAAACACTTTGTGAAACTTTGCAGTTCGCTCTTTTTACGCAATCAGCGCGAATATTCCCTCCTTCTTCAATTCTCAACAACAACAACAAAACAAACAACAACATAAATAATTATAATAATAATAATAATAATAATAATAATAATAATAATAATAATAATAATAATAATAATAATAATAATATAATAATAATAATAATAATAATAATAATAATAATAATAATAATAATAATAACGCTGTAAAGAAAATATCTTATGTAAGAAACTTTTGCAAATTATAATTGATTATGAATAATATTAATAAAATGTTGCCTGATAATTATTATTCTATGGATTCTCCTATATATACTCCTTTTCTCAAAGCTCTATTGGTGAAACTCCCGGTGCAACTTCTGACCACCTCGTGACCGCATGAATATTTGAAAATCACCTCACAATCGTACTGATCCACGCTTCGCCCATTTTATCGAATTAAGATCAATGTATACAATAGTTGTACCTGCTATTTATGGCCGGTGGGTACGTTCCGTTTTCACTTGGTGATTAGGATCGAATCGCCCACTTACTTTTTACACAGTAGCCAAAATGAGGGCACGCTTCCAACGCCTGCTGTCTGTCTTCGGATAGCACCCATAATCTCTTGCACCTAAAATTTATCGTTCTTCAAGTTAAAAGCTTGTTCTCCGAAATATCACTGCTAAAATAGGTTAATCAACACTTACCATTATTTGTACGGACTCTATCCGCGATGCGATCCCGATATATGAACTGTACTATGCGCATGCATATATACTGTGCCAAGTCATGCTTTACAAGCCCTATATGTTGTATATAGTATGTACAGACATAGTGCATTTTTCTGTTTTTATGTTTATCTGGTGCTATACTGTAGCCTACCTTCCCAGATTATATATATATATATATATATATATATATATATATAAGGGTGCATGATCAATGTCACGAGACAGTTGAACAACTTCGTCATAACGAAGTAGCAAAGATTAAGAGATTGATATGTGGGGTGTAACGTCCCAAAGCCACCATATGATTATGAGAGACGCCGTAGTTGAGGGCTCCAGAAATTTCGACCACCTGGGGCTCTTTAACGTGCTCCCAAATCTGAGCACATGAGCCTACAGCACTTTCACCTCCATCTAAAATGCAGCCGCTGCAGCCGGGATTTGATCCCGCAACCTGCTGGTCAGCAGCCGAGTACCTTAGCCACTAGACCACCGCTGCGAGGGTAGAAATGTTCGTTATATCCAGTATTAGTTGTAACTGTAGATATAAAAAAATTGGCTTTTACCAATCGATAATCTGGTTCGCACAAGAATACTAGATGCAAGCACGCATCACTGAGGGGTTCAAAGTTTAAATTCTTTAGAAACGAGGCAATCCTTACCCTTCTTATAGTGGTATTTAAGAAAAAATAGACAGTACGACGAGGAGGATAAGCTGCAGCATGACATGCAGGGCCCGTTTGGCTGAGCAGGCATGCGTGCGGCTGAGCAGGCCTGCGTGCGGCATTTAAAAGTATGTGGTTGTGAATTGTCTTTTAAAAATTATTTTTTTTTCTCTTTATGACACTTTTCGAGTTTTACGCCTTGCGCGAACCAAATATCCCTTATCATGATCGATATCGCGTTTTTAGTTTTGTTAAAAAAAATGAATGTCATTAAAATGAAGCGTGACCGACCAAAGTGTGAGTTTAGTTCACTATACACAGTGTGCACGTGCGTCACGCAGCGCCCCTTCGTCACTTCCGAAATGCGCCGCCGACATGCTCGAGTACCTACCGACTCGTCGCGTATACTGCTGCCGTGTTGTCTCCTCGTGCTTGCGCCCATTTAGTTTTGCCTCACGATGCAAGTTTGAGGGCTGCTAGTGAGGCAAGTTCATTTAGTAGTCCCCGAAGAGGGAGCAGAGCTTCGGGATGGGTCTTCGCCGAAAGTTATTACCCAAAATTGAGAACGCACATTGCGATTTTCCGAAAAGTACCGGCGTGTTTGGCTGGCGCGGATTAACAAAAAAAAAAGAATACTATTTGAAGAAACTCGGTGATATTTGCGTCTTCAGGTGTGACTTCATTCCGGGTAAGTGCTATAGCCAAGCACTTACATGCAAACAGAGATAGCTTACCAAGATACTGATGTACATGTACATACTAACTTATCCGCGACCACTGCGTGTACAATCAGCATGTCAGGGAGGTGGTTAAAATTGTGATGGCGATCGCGGAAATTCGGGTATTGCATTGAAACAAACTGTGAAAATGGATGCGACACAATATTAGTTCAACTTGAAGTATAGCCTACCGGTTCAAGTGGGGGGGTCAGGATTTTGAAAAGTTGGTCAATTAATTCTTTAACACGGTCTTCATCATTTTCAGGGACTTCACTGTACATTAGCGTACAAAAAAGTAAAATACAAGGTGGAAAAGGTGTCAAAACATACGCGAAAAAAAAAAAGTGATGACCGGCATTACCGCGGCATGCACCCCGCGAAGTCTCTATCTGCCTCGCATAATATTTTCCTCGGCTGTTTCCACAAACTTCAATCAAATAGGCTCAACATCAGCACTGTTTAAAACACTTCGGGGGACGGGGACGGGAGGACGCTGCTACTTTGGTGGCGTGGGCCGCAGCAATATATTAATATTAATATTATATATCTTGTAAACTTGCCTAGCTCTGCACGACTCGTTTTCAATGGAAGCTGCTGCGCTTCACTCATCCACTCTTAAAATTGCGGCCCGAGAGGCGTTGGGCTTTCCCTTGTTCTTGGGCCACGCGATTTGTGGTGTTTGTAGTGAAAGCGAGATAATGGGCCCTCGTAGGTCATGGCGGGCAGCCGGTGTACGTGGTGGCTGGAATACGTGTCGCACATCTTGATTTTCTGGTCTTGTTTCGAGTGAACAAACGAGGCCTTCCTGATCCGATGAGCTCGTTGAAGTACAACAAAAAAAAAAAACCACAATGCTTCCCTTTCAACATCGTACACAGCAACAGATGACAAGCCCCGAACAAACCACGCTGCAGGACGCGAACTGCCGTAGGTACCCACAGGAAGGTACCCAGGATTGGCGGGAAAGGGCGACAACGGCGGAGTGACATCACATGAACACTATGTATAAGCGATAACTTGTTATATCGGTGTTCGTAGAATGAGAATCAACTGGCCAGGGAGGATCACACCATATTCTAAAAGAATCATATGCCACTAGAACAGACGTGTGGTTACAGTGGTGCTGTTCTCGCGACGTTTCCCTGTTATCAAAATTGCCCAAATATCTGAAAGCTATTTGAAGTATGTGGTGTAGCGTTCACATTACGGACTCACGGTGGGGGTTATATAAGATAAAGGAGGAGAAAAGGGAGAATCAGTTTCAATTTTAATAAATACTAATCCGCCTTCGTGCGAAACAAACTAACAAAATAAGAAAGGTCAATTTTTGTTTAATCTCGCGCGTTGTCTTTCGAATAACTTCGGTACTAACGATGTACTGCACTTCACAGAGTGCGTCATCGTTATACATGTTGTCAAAGCACCTTGTCCGGTGATCAGACCTGATGAATCTTGAGGTAGTTGCTTGTCCGAATATGCGAGTGAAGAGATCCACTTTATCGAAATGAGAAACAAAAATCACAAAATCATGAACGACCAACTTACTTGATTGATGCTGCCATCTGTCAGAGTAAAAGCGGAAATTGTTGCACGCTTTGCGTCGCGTTTCAATAGCCTCCAAAATTGCCAACAGCTCTCACGCACCAATTTTTTTCTTGTTTATTAACGGCAGTTTTATCACAAACCGTTTTTTTAAATATTATTAGTACACAATCTTTTACAGAGCTTACTACAGTGACCATTTCGTACAAATCTTAAAGGCAATACATATTTGCGGTTCAGAATCGCATTGTAGCCATAGCCTTCATCTCTTTCCCACTTTTGACCAATGCTGGCGTTGGTTGAGATCACAATCATTATAACCGTTACAACAAAGCTGACAACGTCAAGTCATCAAGTTACATTGTGTGTGCGTGATACGTTAGCTTCAAGGTGGGGGAATTCAACTGACTTACTGGCTATTCGAGTGGGCGTTCGAGCTTGCGTTATGCTTGCTTGCTTGCTTAAAAGCAAAACTTCAAAATTTTATTGTGAAGCTTTTCTGAAGATTGACTGCAGTCTCATCCTCTCATTTTCGCATACTTATGATAAGCTTGAGTGCACTAATTGAGAAATTTGCATGAAACAATGAAAGCGAAACCGCAACCAAGTTCGTACCACGCAATACCCTTGGTAACTAACTCCCACGCAAATTACACCAGTAAAAATTTTATGAGTTTACGTTTGGTATTACAAAAGACCTGTGTTTTTTGTTTTTTTAAAACTCATTTAAAAGTTAATGATGATGATGGTAACGCTTGCTTTCCGCATTGCCAGGCAACGCCAGCCGTGTGACGCCGGTAAACCGCGGTAAACGACAGGCGTGCATCGGACTCGCTGATCTGTTTTTGCCGTCTACCTCGCATCCAACAACGCCACGATGCCCGAATCCGACGTGGAGAAATTCGACGGCATGCTGCTCGCCTTGGCGCAGCAGCACGAAGGTGGTGTGCAACATGTAAGTCGGACAGCGATAAATTCGCGGTCGCCGCACCGCTCGTGGTCGTGACTAGGCCTAACGACGTAAACACGCCTGCATGTTCCGATGACTGACGGATCTGTTCACCGGGTCCGATATGGCGTTAGAGCCACTTAAACGGGCGTCGCCTGTACTAGAAGCGTTGAAATTGTCGCAGTTGCATTTAATCTTAATCTCTCAATTGTGGCTAGCCACGGCCCTAGTGTAGACGCACAGCGTCGTCGATTTTAGGAGACGGCGCTGTCGTTGACTTCGATTCTAGAAAGTTCTTGGTTGCACACAACCATAGTGAAGAACAGTGATGAAGGTACTGCTCCAATTGCTCCAAACTGCTCCAAAAGAGAAATGCTGCTTTAAAGTGCTACATTTTCTAGTAACTGCTCCAAACCTCCACCAAAATGGAATGGCAAACTAAAAAGAATCAAGTTCAAGCATGGGACCATCCCGTGAGCCTAAGCGAAACCGAAAGCAAGTTGTATACACACTATCATCCTAGTATGCTACTCAGTGGCGTTGATCCAGAAAAATCACGAGAGGTGACGCATACCAGGCAATGGTGGCCAATTCGTATTTTTGTTATGGGTTGTGTTTTTATTTACATAAGAATTAAATCATGCTTTCAAATAGAATTTTAAAAAACAAGCACGGTGTCCGAGCGGTTGCATTGTTCTATTCAGTCTTTTCTTTTTCACCTCTTTCCGATTTCCATAGTTGATGTTGATTACACTATACTTAACTGCCAGCTCAATTATATCACATGCTCAAGCAAAATTTCAAGGGTACACTTGCTAGGGCTGTCCTCCCCAGCCTGAATACTGAAAATTTCAGACTCCTTTGACCCTCCCCCGCCCACATGATTTATGCCAATGATGCTACTATACGGCTTGTATACTAGCTGCATATTATCATATGGAATGCTTAATAATAAATATAAATATTTATTAGGGGCTTAAGCGATGTTTTAGACTGCAGGAATCGTTAGGAACACACGTCTGCTCCGAAAACGCAAATAGCAACCCTAAGCTATAGAATTTTTTTCTGCTCTGAAGACACTTAAGCCTGCTGCAAAGCACCATTTTTCCTGCTCCAGAATCTGCTCCAAAAAGCAAAATGTCGCTTCCATCACTGGAAGAACAACAGCAATGCTTAGCCGCTCAAAGTACAGTATTGGGTCACCGTTCTGTGAAACATAAAAGCCCCAACTGCTGGAGCTTTTCGCAGTAATGATGTGCCCTTGTTTCATTTTCTAGCTTTTGGAAACCTTCTTCAGCTTTCTCGCCAGAAAAACGGACTTCTACACCGGTGGCGGGCCGGGCTCCGCCAAAAAGGTGGGTCAAGTAACTTTCCAAACTGCATTTTCGTGCAGCTGTTACGCTTATGTTTAGAATGTAAATGTAAAGTGTTTCAAAATATTTGCCCAAGAGGCAACTTGGGTCAGTTGAAGTGTCACAGGTCACCTAATTTTGTAATCGGCTGTGCATTTCGGAAACGACCCCTTCGTGGCACTTGTTCTTTGTTGAAGTTACATGCCACTGTTGTCTAAGTTGACCTTTTGTTCGGCACCATTGCGACCGTTCGAGCAATCATTAAGGAGATTTCGTAGATGATAAGCTTTTGGAATGATTTTGTAGACTCGGGCATGGAGTCTAATATTGTTTTATGAGGTCGGATATTAGGGTGCACATAAAAGAATCCGACAGGGCAAAATGTTATTCGATAATGTTTACTCTTCCAACTCTCGAATCCCAAGTTTTGGTTTGGATGCTGAAACACCTGTCAGAGATGTCTCGTCCGGGCTATGATTATATTGTTGTGTCCAGGTTCCGAACAGCGTTATAATTTTATAGAGCGAGTTTTATATACACAGTATGAAGGAAGGCATGGAGGTTAACCGGAAAGCAAATATCTGGTTGGCCTTTCATTTCACTTTCCCAGGTGATTTTGTTAGCTGTTTTGAAGATCATTGGTTATGCACTTAATTCATAGAGGTAACTGTGGTTCACATAGTGGTGGACAAAGAACAGGAACCACAGACAAGGATGGCAGAAAGTTATGTGGTGTTGTGTTATCGGAAATTTTGCAGGTATTCCGGGAAGTTAGCTTGTGCAAGGTGGAGTAATTTACGAAATCATTTGGCGATGCCCTGAGGCTGCAGTGAACGTCACATAGCAATGACAATCTTTTTACATGTGTTGCAGCTGATACTTGAGAAGTTTTCCAAGTACGAGTCTATGGCACTGGCAGAGAAGGCGGAGAAAGACAAGAAGTCCAAAGAAGCCGAGGAAAAACGAAAGGCGAAAATCAAAAAGGACAAAGAAGAGTGCGTTGTTGAGGAAATTACAGACGCCGAGGCTGAAGCTCTTCAGAAAGAGTTAGACAAGGTGCGTACCACCAGGCAAGCAGTTATACTTCGTCTTCCATTGCTCCCATGCCATGACCAGAGGGTGATTCATAATTTCAGCAATGATTGCAAGACTTTCATATCAGTACTGACAAAAAGTTTGCTTTAGTGCTCCTGCTTCACTCTTTGAGACAAGGCGTCCTCTTTTCTTCACGTGATCGGATTGTGCAAGACGGTTTCGTACAAAATGAGGCATTGGGCAGGTGGAGCACTCCAGCAGGAGTCTCAAAACTTTTTTTTACCATTTTAAGAATTCTTGCTGCCATGACGAAACTTTCACACGTAATTTGAGTGGGTTGTTGAATTCTGAAAAATTTATGAAGTATAGCATGACTGACTACACATATTAAATAATTGTTTATGTAATAACTATATTGAATTCCTGTAAAATACACGGTAATATATGTTAGCATTTCCACTTGCTTTAATTTTGGTCTTTTGAACTTTGGCATCATATTATGTAATTTTCACTCATTTATAGGCAGCCGATCATAATACATGTCGCAAAGGGTTAGGACACAGTAAAAGCCGAAGAGAAGGACTTTGCGTGCTTGTCACATATCGTTTGCTGTGCTGCTTGCACAAGCTTCGTGGATGATGTGGTATAGGAGGAGGGGGTTGATGAAATTTCGATTTGAGCTCTCGATCCCCTTGCAACACCACTATGTACAACTATGTACGGTTAGCCACAAATTATTGTCAACAGTTATTACTTTATGTCACGAATGTAGCCACTTAACGTGCTAGTATAACTAAGTATGCTGGCCATTATGATCTAAGTAGGGTGTAACAGCTGTGCCAATCTGATACAATTCCTCATTTTTGCACTGAGCTGTGCCGAAACTATTCAATCTGCTGAAATTGCACCACACTGTGCAAGAATTCCCGTGCGCTAATTTCAGCAAGAAATGAAGGTTATGTTGGCCACCTGTAGTTTACGTCCTCTATCAATTCAGAACTATAGGCGTGCAGACCCTTACCCTAAACCACGGCAGGAAATTCGCGAAACATGATCGACCAAATAAAGTAACACCACCGTGGGCCCATCCATCCACTGACTGCGGTGGATGAGAAACTAAAGCTGGAAGCGTATGCTGCTGTTACTGCGTGCGAACAAACTCGACGTGCTGCGAATGCTGGCGTTGCCGGTGACCACGTTCAGTTGCCATAACAAGAGCGCATAATATAAATAAGCGGTGCCGAGCCCATGGGCACGTTCTGGTGTTACTTTATCTAGTCAAACGTGCCTTGCAAGGATATTTGACTACATAACATTTGAATTTGCGTCTTAAACCTAACTCCGTCTAGAATAAAATAAAGGGGGGTTGTAGCGGTTCGAAAATTTCTTGGCCTTGTTCTAACCCGTGCAGAACTCCGCGTAGTCCACCTTGCCGCAGTACACTGGTGATGTGTGTAAAAGTTTTTTAAGACTTGGAAGAGGCTGCTTGGCTTTGTCACGGTACACAGCACAGTTTGTTAAATTACTCATGCATGTATACTCAGCATGATTGTGAGTACTAGTATGATCGCTGACATTTAAAAAAAAGTACTGGCAATTGTTTGGAGCACTGTATAAGATTTTGGCAGCCCCTAAAAATACTAAGCAAAACTGCGCCTTTTTTTTTTCCACCTATAAGGTCACCATCTCAGCAGATCCACATTTGAATCCTCTTAGTCTGTCAAAGGATTTGACCGGTGTGGCAAATGCCAATGGAGATTTGGAGATTTTAGCATTGTCTGCCGAGTGGTGTGGTTCAAAATAGTTTTATTGAAATAGAAGTGCTCATATTCACTGTGCACGATTTAGGGGAAGTTGAATGGTTTGTGCATTTTTTTGTTTCTAAATGAAAGCCTTCTTTTTGATAATGCTCCATATTTGGTTTTCTCGTGATAAAAAAAATAATTTCTTTCCCCAAAACCTGCTCTAAATTTGGATTTTAGTGCTTGAAAAGTAACATTTTGCTGCTCCAAAAATTGCTCCAAATTCTGTTTCGGCTGTTGCACTCCTGCTAAGTGCATCATGTTATTGTGCATGCATTGTTTTCCTGTTTCAGTGGGGACCATTTTCACAGCATTTTGACTTGGTTTATTGCTCATTATAACTGGTCTTGCTGCTCTATGATTGTGTTTACTGATCACACAGCTTTTCGACATGCTGGTAGTTCGTGATGGAGGCCACAGTAATGTTGACAGAACCATCTGTTGGTAGTTTAGCATTACAGCACCTGGATAAAGTAGGCATGAATGTAAAGCAACTGTAATTGTGAGAAATGCAGAAGAGTATCTTAAAGGTCCCTTGAGCCACCTAGAGGTCAAAATTTAGTTGTGGGGTAGCTTTGTATTCAGAGAGAGCATGTAGCTTGAAGAATTTTCTGAAACATAGATGTAACAGTGGAGGTACACACGTTTCATAATCCTAATGAGGCCCCCCGCTTGCTTTGCTATTTTTTTTCTCTAAGCTTCATTCATTGGCTTGGAGAAAGAGTGGAGACTGCCCGTATCTGTGAGCAAGCAAGCAGGTCCTTTTTGTTGATAACAGTACGAGACTCGAATGTTCACGTCATGGCCAATAGTATAGATTGGCAAAAGACTTGTGAAGAAGGAAGAATTGCTTGCTTGGCGTGGAAAAGCTTCCTTCCTTCCTCTGTGGTTTTTAGCTGGCTCGGCGTGCTCGGCTCTGCTCGAGTGCCTTCTCATCCCTCCTTTCACAGTTTTCCGTGCCGGCGGAACCAATATACACCTTCTGGTTCTCACCAAACAGCATGTCATATGTAGACAGTCAGCTCTGTTGGATTGTGGTTTTGGTATTGTGCCTTTTTGCTTTTTGAAAATTATTTTTGACTTTGCTGCGCATTTCAGCTAACGGGCTCGTGACAAGAGTGTCTGAGGAACATAGAAGCACCATTACACTGACATAGTAAAAAAATCGCCGAAGTTGGCCTTTCCAGCATTGGCTGGCCGCTGGAGTAACATACGGAAAGACAGCTACAGGCATAGGTTTACCATTCACGACGTTTTTGTTTGCATACATTTGCTTGCTTCGCACTGTGCTTTGCATTGTTGAACACACTGTAAATGGTGATATTGTTGAGCTACAGTCAAATTTAAGCCAGAAACTGTGTTGAGCCGCAGTAAAAGTCTCACACCTGCATGCTAGGTACTCTGCTTGTATTGCTTGCTTGAACCATCTTTGTGGCTGTATTGTTTTAATATTAGCACCAGGTGTATGGAATTTTATCTTGTTCTGTTTTTCTGTCTGGAGCTTGCATGTTTGCTGGAGGTTGGGGCTTTTGGTATTAGAAACAGAGGGTGTGCCATTCTAATGTATACAGGCATGCAAGAGTGTGACAGGCGCAAGAGCAACTCTGGGAAAAAGGACTGCAACCTCTGCATTTGTGGTATGCCTAGTGCTGTGCCCGTTCTTGCATGTACACGTGTCATGATCAGAGACACATCTTCTGTGTTTGACAACTGAAAGAACTATGCAGATATGCATTCCGGTTGCCTGTCTCATAAGCCATGAATAAGAAAGGGGTATATAGATGGGGGCCTATTTCTTTTACCCGCAAGCACATAAATTCATAGAAAGCATGGGATATATATGTAGTTCCTGATCGAAGGGTCGAAGTAGTATGTTTAAAGGGGCCCTCCAACACGTTTGAAGCGCCTGTGTGTCGGCAAAACCTGTTATGGGATCAGAACACAGGTCACGTGTGGTGCCATAGTTGTCCGCCACAGCCGTAACAAGTATCACAAGGAATAAGGAGAAAAAAAACTTTAGTAAATAAAAAAAATCACAGCATATTCACGAAATGAATGATTATAAGTGAGGCTAAGCGTCCGTCTGCCTGTCTGTCTGTGTGTTTGTCCGTGCATCTGGCCGGCCCTTTGTGCATCAGTCCGTCTGCTCGTCCATGTTTCCGTCTCTCTGTTTGTCTATCTGTTTGTCTGTCTGTCTGATACTGCCGGTTACACCTGACACAGGACGAGGTTAGACTAAGAGGAGCTTTGCCCCTAAAAACGCCAATGACACAATAAATTCGAACCCGGGTCATCTGTGTGCCAGCCCAGTATTCTACCACTGAGCCACGCCAGTGCTTAGAACTCGTTTCTGAAGTGGCCTTAGGCAGGCTGGATGTCAGGAAAGGAATCGCGTTATTGAGTAATAAAGCGTTTTAGAACATAAAAAGAACAACCAGGCATCACAAAATTTGAATTGCATAATGAGTGGGTCGTCCAATGCTCCAACCCATTAGAAAACTCTTTCTTGGTCACTTATTGACTGTGGCACATACCCACTTAAGGCATAATTCTTCATCCTCGTCAACCACAGCATAAAAGAATTGCACAATATTCCTAACAAGTGTGTAGCGGATACCACGCTTCTCCAGGGAATGATGAAGGACTGCATAGTGATTGCTGGCCTACTACAGAAAAAATGTTTATTTATGGCGTATTGAGTACCTAGCAAGTGTGCTTGTAGCAGTAACTCAAAAAGTGTTTAGAAAAAGCTTTGAAAGGCTGCTATTCTAGCTTTCCCTCTGACAGCACTGCACGTACCGCGCAGGCCTGGCGTTTTTTATTTGTGGTATGCATAGGCTGATAGCTGTGGATAATTTTAGCATTGATATAAGTACTCATATCTAATGATTTAGTATTTTGATCACGCAATAAAGTCACTACCTCACTGCCACTGCATAAACATGCAGTGGCACTGAGCAGAATTATAGCTGGTGGAAATTATGAATATGTGTGCAGACGTATGATTGGATAATAGTAACATTAAAAGTGATAGTGGTGCCGCATCAAGGCTGAGATCGATACTGGGTCTGATTTTTCTATTCTGTACTTTTTCATAGGACTCTAAATAGATGACCTCTCGACAACAACAAAAAGAAAAGATTGCAACTACTAAGCGCGACAGAGATGCTGGCTGCCTTTTCGCCTCTGGTTTTTTTTTTTTTTTTTGGTTGCGCAGGTCAGGTGTCCATATGAAAAAGTTCTCTCTCTTCTCCTCCTGCTTCTGTACCTTCATCAGTTGCCTCTTTGCCCACGTGTGGTATGCTGGTGCAAGTGATACCCTTCCTTGATGTTGCTGCGGGCGGCTTTCCGAACAATTTACAAGACTTTGCACAGTTCCAGAATGCTAGGGCCAACCTTGCTTTACCGCTCTTTTCGTTTCACAGTTTCCCTTCTCAAAATGAGAGGAGGGAGTAACGCGCAGCACCGTTGTTGAAAATGGCAGACATAGCCTTGCTTCGAAGCAGTAGCACCCTCTCTTTCTGACAAATCAGGGTAACTAGTTTCTAACAGCCTTACTGTGTAAACAAAATGATGTGGTCTGGCACCGGATTTCTTATTACCGGGGTAACAGTGTCAACAATACATTAGACAAGGCAAGCAACAATGGCGTGCAAGCTTCCCCTGCATGGGATCTTGCACCTCATTCCATTGGAGGCCCTTTGCACTGTCACTGGCGAGTGAAATGTGGTCATTTTACCATGCAAACATCGATTTAGGATAGCATTTTTTGCGTGTGTTTTGAATTTTCTAGAAAGAATGGCTTCAGTAATGCGTGCCCCTACTGCTGCTTTTCTTGCTGCACTGATCTGTCTATACTTCAGTCAACACAACCTGCAAGTGAAAATTGGGGGTTTGAATAGTGTTTGCAGGCCTTTCAAGAGGAAATGAATGTTGATCAAGTTGTGTTGGACTTCCGGCATTTCCATTGTTCAAAATCTGGTATATTTGTGCGTCTTTTCAATATTTCTCCCAGTAAACATCATGCAGCACCAATAGTGTACCACATCAAATATTGTGAAACTGCACTGTAAAGAAGTCATTTCTATGAATAATCACAAGCCAAAATGTCTTTATCGTGAAAGACAAGCAGTGTGTTTTTCGTGGTCATTGCCAACAATTATGAGGCTTGTTAGTAGTATATTTGGCATATTTTCTTCAGGCACACTTTATGATGCACTGTCTACGAATGTGTCAAATTAACATAGCATAATTTCAAGGCACTCAATATGTCATTCCAAAAAAGAAAAGAAAATAAAGCAGTATGTTGTCTTGTGTGAGCTTGTCACTAATTGTAATCAGTATGTATAAAGTATTTTATTTTTCGGCAGTCAGTGACGCTCCACTTTTACATGATTATAATAAAATCACTAGGTCCAAATTTGAGCGCAAATAGTTTTTCGTTGTGGTAATTTCGAGAAAGGAAAAGCAGTAGTACTTCCGAATTAGCTCCTGAAGCAGTGCACGTCATACGAACCATCAAACGTGGCGTTAACTTCACCAAAGTGATCGATCACAGTCATACGCAGCACGCTGAAGTCAAGACATACTGATAATGAAGAAGGTTCAGTTCATCTAATGAACATTGTATCTTGCTCTGTTTTCACTAGAAGTTGACGCAACAAGCATAAATGTAGCCACCACTGCGGAGGGGGATATGCGGGCTTGTAAGCTAGTGTCATTAACAAGCATTTAGTGATTTCGTTTCTATTTCTGTGGCTCTGAAATATGGATGTGAGCTTATTGCAAATAACATGTCTCTGTGTACTTCTTCTCAGGAAAAGGAAGAGAAAGCAAAGAGGGCTGCCGAGGCAAAGAAGGAAGCCAAAGAAGAGAAAAAGGTAAATAGACGGAAAAGTAGAGAGGGGAGGCAGGTAGATTATCAGAATGCCTAGCAATTTAGGCTCGCTTTTCCTTTATTGTCGTTCGACCTCTCCCATGCAGTAGATAAGCTTGCCATGTTCTACACTTTTAGCATGCTTCACTATTCATAAATTGCTAAGTCTGCTGATAGGACGTTCTAATGAGATTGTAGTGTAGTGCACTGGCTCACTTTTGTGTTAACTTTCATCAGGCGGATGAGGATGAGGAAGAAGACGAAAATGACAAGGGGAAGCTCAAGCCCAACGCTGGCAATGGCTGTGACTTGGAGAATTACAAGTGGACCCAGACCCTCTCGGAGATTGAGGTGAGCATCATGGAAGTGTGCCAGCTTGCTGTCCCATGGCTTTCTCTTCTCCATTACCAGCGACGTTCTTTTTATTCTTCTACTCTTTGTCATTTCTCTTTTGCACATGATCTGCTTCGATCGCTTGTTTGTGCTGTTTTGAAAAAGGTATTTTGGTAAATAGGTGCGTTCACATGAAGCAGTCATATTCTTTTTGAATGACTGTTCATACTGAATTCACTATTAATCTCATCGTACACGAGTGATGACGAACTATCTGCACGTGTGTAAATTTGCCCAATATTATTCGGACGCACGTGACATTATATTTCAGGAAAGAAAGACTCCAAATGAGCAGTCAAATTAAGATAAATTTATTCTCAAGTAGCAAATCATGTTTTCTTTATGCATGAAAAGAATGAAATCTCTGGCTTAAAATGCATTTGCAACTTGTTCTTGGTTATATTCATTTTGTGCTTACAAAAGTTGTACTTTTGATGATGGTCCAGTGACATCAAAATGTTTGTGGAACATCGGAGTGCCTTCGCCAAAGTGGCTGGCGGTGTAAACTTCTCAAAATATCAGAATGCTTAAGAGTTTAAAATATTTCCAACGGGTGTTCTGTGCCAGTAAAGAGTGAGCCAGTTCTGTGCCGGTGAGCGAAGAAGACGAGCAACCTCTGCCAGCCGAGACGTCCTTCTTTGTGTCTGAGATTTTGACAGCCGCGTCTCCTTGTACGTTTTTTCGAGTTCCTAGCACGTGATAATTGGTGGAGGTGCGGGGTACCCCATGCACCGAACCCCTCTTAGTACAAGAAGCTCCAACCCCATACCGGTGGTTACGCCTGTTCACTGTGCTAGCCGACGGATCCGTAGACCTGACCCTGAGTTCCGACTTCTCTCAGAGGAGATGACGGCCCCAGCTATCCCAGGCAGCGCCGTCCCAAGCGGCTCCAACCCAGCCGGTATGGAAGGCGCAACGCCAATGCAATATACGCTATTGAAACCACGACGCCGAATCCCTTTCATGGTGCTGTCCATGAGAATGTTGAAGATTGGCTAGTCCACTATGACTTCATTGCCACTCTTAACATGTGGGGTTACAGAGACAAGCTCTGACATGTCTACTCCAGTTTGATTGACGGGGCGCGTGTTTGGTACGAAAACCGGGCAGGTGTGTTCACGTCACGAGTGGACTTCAAATGCCGGCTTCTCGAAACGTATGCAAGTCCCGATTGCCGAGAGTGAGCTGAATGTAAACTCCAGTGCCGTATGCAAATGCCAAATGAAGGCATCGCAATGTATGTGGAGGACGTGACGCGTCTTTTTCCATGAGCCGACCCTCACATGCCGGAAAAGAAGGTGCGATACCTGATGCGTGGAGTGAAGGAGCAGTTGTTCGGTGGTCTTGTACGCAGCCCCCCCAAGACTACGTTAGAGTTTCTTGCTGAAGCCGTCCTGATTGAAAGCACGCTTTGGCAATGAACCCAGACGTACGAGCGACAAGTGAACTTTGCCTGTTACGGTCTACATGGGTGGTCTTGGGGGCCACGTCGACTTCTTCCGAGAGCTCATACGCTCTGTAATCCGCAAAGAACTGCAAAAGTTATCAGTGCCCTCGGCGCTCACTGTCAGTTCTTTGTCCGACAACGTCCGGGATGAAGTTCAGCAGGCACTACGAGAACCGTCCTGTCAGACACAGCTGCGGCCCCTAAATGACTTCCCTTGCATATCGTATGTGCAAACTCTGCTCCAGCCAGCGCCACCTTTGGCTCCGCTTCCCGTCGCGGCCCCTGTCATGCTTCCGGCAGACCAAACTCTGCGCTAACCTGCACCACATTTCACTCCTCCTTATACCACAGCCCCAGCCATGCTTCAGGCAGTCCAAGCGGGCCCATACCTCAGCAACGGTCGACCAATTCCGTGAAAATCAGACGTGTGGCGGTCCCTCGATCGACGTCCTTTATGCTATTACTGTGGAGAACCTGAGCACATCTACCGACAGTGCACTTATCGAGAGCTGGGACTTCGTGGTTTTTCGGCCAACTCCGCAACTTCTAGGTTCGACCAGCGGCCTCCAGAAATTGCTGACTATGTTGCCCAGCAGCACGGATCAACATCTCTGCACCACCCACGCTATCGATCACCGCGGCGGTTCTCGCCAAATTATGCACCTATTCGGGCGTGGCGCAGGGCCGGTCACCTAGCCCGCGTCGGGAAAACTAGCCTCAGCGACCTTCGGGGGCATGGCCGCTCAGACTGGTCATGCTCAAGGCCCCCTATTGACGCGGACTGAAGATACCGACGATACATTGACGACATCACCGGCTGATTGCGGAAGAGTTTCATTAGATATTCCTGTTCTGCAAGATGGTCGTGAAGTCAGCACTTTAGTGTACACTGGTGCAGACTATTCCATAATTAGCGAAAAACTGGCCACCCTTCTGAAGAAAGTAACGACGCCTTGGAACCGAACGCCAATTCGTACAGCTGTGGGACATATCATCACGCCACTCGGTATGTGCACGGCAAGATTGCAAGTCTGCCGTTGCACATTTGTTGCCAGTTTGAGCATTCTCCGGCAGTGTTCTCGAGACCTGATCATTGGCATGGGTTTTCTCGGTGAGCATGGTGCTATAATTGACATTCGACGACGTCTAGTCACTTTCGGGACCACAAACGCCACAACAGCTTACGCGGACCCCAGCCACTCACAAGTGTCTTTTCGCGTCATCGACGATGCTGTCACGTTACCACCCCGTGCAACTGTTGTGGTTCAGGTGGCGTGGAACGGAGTGATGCACGGTGAAGCAGTCGTGGAAAGCAATCACTTGCACCTGCTGTCTCAGGGTGTCTGCGTAGCGAGAATCCTTGTTGACCTTCGTGATGATTACTGCGACGTTTTTGTCACAAATTTCAGCTACGAGCACTGGCACCTTTTTCCTGGAACTGTCATCGCCTACGCCGACCCAGTCGCCAATGTCACCGAGTGTTTTGCTTCCGAGGCCATTGGCACTGCTGAAGCGACTTTCCGCAGCGTCGACATCAATCCAACGCTTTCTGAAGCAAGCGTTTGAGTGAGCTGATGCAGGAGTTCCACACATGCTTAGCACGTTCTTCGAAGGTACGTCATACACCGATAACGAAACACCGTATTATCACCTACGACGACGCGCATCCCATACAGCGGCAACCTTATCGTGTTTCACCAACCGAACGGCATGCGATTCAAACGCAGGTTAAGGAAATGCTTCACGATGCCGTGATACAGCCTTCAAGCAGCCCTTGGTCATCACCAGTCGTTCTTTTGAAAAAGAAAGATGGCATGCTTTGCTTTTGTGTCGACTACAGGAAGTTGAACAATGTCACAATAAAAGACGTATACCCGTTGCCCAGAGTCGATGATTCTCTGGACAAGCTGCGGCGCGGGAAGTATTTTTCGTCCGTAGACTTGAAGAGTAGTTATTGGCAAATAGAGGTCGATGAACGTGCCGGGAAAAGACCGCTTTTGTAATGCCGGATGGCCTTTATGAAATTAAAGGGCTCCCTTTCGGCCACTGTTCCGCTCCAGCCACATTCCAGCAAATAATTGACACTGTCCTGGCAGACCTCAAGTGGAAAAACTGTCTCGTCTACCTCGATGATGTCGTTGTTTTCAGAAACGTTTGACGAGCATCTTCGTCGCCTTCGGAATGTGCTCGAAGCCATTAGATCGGCCGATCTCACACTCAAGCCTGAGAAATGTAATTTCGGCTACGAAGAATTAAAGTTTCTTGGTCACATCGTGAGCGCTCTTGGTGTTCGGCCTGATCCTGACAAAACTGCTGCCGTCGCCGCTTTTCCAGCTCCAACAGACAAGAAAAGTCTTCGACGATTTCTGGGTCTGTGCGCGTATTACCGGCGCTTTATTGAAAATTACTCCAACATTGTGGAGTCACTATTATGTCTCACGCGTGATGACACACCATTTGTCTGGGCTGACGAACAACAGACTGCCTTTGCGGAACTATAGCACCGGCTCTCTTTCTCTCCCGTGCTCGGCCACTTCGATGAAGATGCTGATACAGAAGTACGCACTGATGCCAGCAATATTGGTCTTGTAACTATTTTGGTACAAAGACAAGACGGCATTGAACAGGTAATAGCCTTCGCAAGTCACACACTGTCTCGCACAGAATCTAACTACTCCTAATAGAGAAAAAATGTCTCGCGGTCATTTGGGCAATTACAAAGTTTAGGCCATATCTCTCTGGAAAACCATTTAAAGTAGTGACTGACCATCATGCTTTGTGCTAGTTGGCCAATTTACGAGACCCTTCAGGGCGATTAGCACGATGGAGTCTACGCCTACAGGAATTTGATGTCACCATCGTGTACAAGTCAAGCAAAAAGCACGAAGATGCCGACTAGCTATCACGAGCACCTCTTCAATCCGCCAGTACAAGCGCAGAAGACGACGGCGCCTTCGTGACAACTCTCAGCGGGCCGGATCTGATGTCTCATCAACAAAATGACGCCGATCGAAGAGTGATTATAGATCACTTACAAGGTGGCACCGGGCCTATTTTTTGTCCATTGTCGCGAACGTTGCCATCATTTTTGCCTACGAAATGGCATCTTATACTAAAGGAACACCGGTGCTGGTGACAGATCTCATCTTCTCGATGTGCCTGAAACCCTCCGCGATGTCTTATTAGCTTGCCACGACACGCCCACATTCAGCCATCTGGGCTACTCGAGAGCTATGGATCGGGTGCGACAACTATACTACTGGCCTGAAATGCCTGCCTGGGTCAAACGCTACGTGAAGGGATGCCGTGAATGCCAGCGTCGTATGACACCACCGTTAAAGCCTGCAGGCCATCTACAAGCGATCAATCCACCACGTACACCCTTTTGATCAAGTGGGAATGGACCTCCTAGGCCCGTTTCCTTTGTCTTCTTCCGGCAACAAATGGATTATTGTCACAATGAATTATTTGACGCATTACGCTGACACAAAAGCGTTGCCACGAGGGACCGCATCTGAAGTTACCAGTTTTTTATTGCATCAAATTGGGCTGCGGCATGGCGCACCATCATATGTCATTACTGATCGAGGGACATCTTTCACAGCGAAGCTTTTGGATGATATCTTCAGGTTGAGTTACACAACCCACTGAAAGACCACTGCGTATCACCCTCAGAGTAATGGTTTAACAGAAAGGCTAAACTAAACGCTAGCCGACATGATCTCTATGTACGTGGACGTGCAGCACAAAGCGTGGGACGCATCCTGCCGCACATAACATTTGTGAATAACACTGCAACGCAGGAAACTACACGCTTCACGCCATTCCGGCTCGTTTATGGTCGAGATCTCAGAACTATGCTAGACGCCATGATTCTGTATGAGGACATCGACAAGCTCCACCAATTAGCCCTTGACATCAATGAGTACATTCAGCGCGCTGAGGAAGCATGTCAACTGGCCCGTGTGCACATCAGAACTTAACAGTGCGCAGATACATGGCGGTACAACATCCACAATCGAGAAGTTAATTATGAACCTGGTGACCAAGTTTGGGTTTGGACACCCATTAGGCGGTGAGGTCTCAGTGAGAAACTCTTGAGGAAATACTTTGGATCTTACAAAGTACTCAGACGTGTGAGCGATGTGAACTACGAAATGGTTCCAGACAGAGGCTCACCACCATCCCAGCGCAGGTTACCATGCCCAGAGACTGTACACATAGTCCGCCTAAAACCATACTTTGCGCGGTGATCCGAATTTTCTTCGTGTGCCAGTGAACTCTTCATGTGAACAGTGAATTTCGTTTACTCCCGATAGCCGGACCCAGGATGCATTTTCTCTCGTGCACTACTTTGTTTAATGTTTATGTTGCCTACTTCGACCCACTGCTATGCACACTTTTGTTTGAGCATCGAGTCGATGCTCTCTTGGGAGGAGCAGTAATGCCACCTGGTGTTCTGTGCCAGTAAACAGTGAGTCAGTTCTGTGCCGGTGAACGAAGAAGATGAAGACGAGCGACCCGAGACGTCCTTCCTTGTGTCTTAGATTTTCACAGTTGCGTCTCCTTGTATGTTTCTTCGAGCTCCTAGCACGTGACAATATGTTGAAATATGTGTAAAGAGTAATAACACAGGCATCTAGTGTTCTGACTTCATATTTTGGCTGCTGTAGCCATAAATTGAAGCCCTTGCTCTCATGCTTAGCAGCACATTTACATACCATATTTTTCTTCTGTATAACCTACACAAAGTATACGCACAAAAGGTTCATAGCTAATGTCAGCGTCTGGGCTATACAGAAATTTTAGTATGCCAGTTGTTTTCATGGTATTGTTTCACGATAATACAAATGAAGTGGCTTCGCGACAGCACGTTGGGATGCCCCTACTACTTGTAAGTTATATGCAGAAGTGGTTTGTTTGTGAGAAAATACGCTAGCTGCTAAGCCACTGCGATCGTATGTGAGAAAATACACCAGCTGCTAAGCCACTGCGATCAGTTTTGTGATGATTAGAAGTGGGGAAACGTGACCTCAGGTACCGTGTTTCGTATCCAATAGCCGGTAGATGCATTGTGTGTATGTGCTTCTTGTTGGTTTGCAGCAGTTGTAGAGTGCATCAATTTTTTTGTTTCTGGCACACAGTATAACCATTCCACTCTTTATTTAAAAAAATTTTTTTTACACACTATTTCAGCTCAGAGTTCCCATACCAAGGAATCTGAAGATCAGGGCACGAGATGTCGTCGTCGACTTCGAGAAAAAGGTTAGTTGCATCAGCGACATTTCAAGCAAAGAGTATTTACCGCATTTCCCGAAATATAAGCGTGAAGATTTCTTTCAGTTCTTTGCCTCAATCATCTCCTTCTTCTTTGCAAGAAAATGTAAGGTCCATTTATGTTTCAATGCAGCAGCAGTGCCATATTTCGAGCTGCCTGGATTTGAGGGGAGGAACGCAAATTTTAGTATTAATACAGCTTTCATAAGGATGCAATTTCAATTATGCTCGGGTCGTATCAGGGTATCAAGCTAGATGGCTGACGAAAGTAACTTGACCGGCATTCCAGAAAAGAGGTATCAACTCGTATATGCTTGCTTTATGAAGTTCTTTTTTGTGTTATAAATTAAAACTAAGGTTTCTGAATCAAAATGTTACTGGTCACTTTTTCAAACATTGTAAAAAGTGCCTGCATTAACACCTTCGAACCTGCTATCTGTGCATCATATTGCAATTGGAGTGTTCAGTGTCCTGTTTGATCTTTCAGACTTTGCCTGTGTCGCAGTGTAAAAGCGACGGTGTTGCTACAGGTAGATTGCAAGACTGTTTCGCGACATTGCCAGTGCATTTTCAACACTGAAAGTAGTAAAGTCTCTTGCTTATTTAGCCTGCTGAATTTTTGGGCCAAGCGAATTGTAAAGGCAAACTAAACTGGGTCTGGGGAGCTACACATTTGCACGCATGTCGTGCATGTTTCAGGCATAGAACGTTTCTAGTTTAACACAACAGGTTAGCCTGTATGTAGCAACACATTGCTTAATCTGAGGTAATCCTCAAAGTGCACAAAACACCGTGGATGTGCAACTCGTAAGCGTCACTAGTATTCCAGTGGGGAACAGAGGGCTAAGGTCTACATCACACTTGTTGTCACTGGGATGCTTGCATTATGTGTGCTGCATTATATAGTTTCCAACCATCATCGCTGCAATAATTCTCACCTATTAATCGTCAGCTGTGGTCTTTCTTTTTTATTGTATTTGAGGTGTGCAACGTCACATGTGTTGCAGAAGCTGTTCAGGCTGAAAAGGTGTTTGCACGTACGTGCATCATGGTGGCTGTTTACTTTGTGGGGGACCTTCAGTCTCCCTGCTGGCTAGAAGGGGCCATGACACAGTTATTCACCAAATTGTAGTTTTCAGTGAAAAATATACGTAAAGGGCCCATTGTGCTTCTGCATATATGAAGAATGGACGGTGAAAGAACTTTATTGCAAAACTCTAGAAGTCGCTAACTGTAAACTTCACCCATCGACGACGACCACCATTTTGCCAAGCCACCAGTGAAATCATTTTCTCCATAGAGTGGAGCTGTCTTCTTTTACATTAAACTGCAGCGAACTGTTCAATTTTCAATGCCTAGCTGAAGAAAGCCAAATAGCTCCATTGTTCATACAGCTGACCTCAAGACAGAATCATTGTCTGGAATACACAGGCTCGCAAAAGCAAAAGCAAGCGGATTTTTACGTGACGGCTGGAGAAGGCGCCAGTGTTGTCAGGACTCTCAGGCCACTTATATGTTCTTAGAATATCCTTTGTAAATTAAGTGTGCAACCAAATGCATAGATATTTCACCAGCTTGTTTCTCAGCACCCAAGTGTTAACCCACATAACACACGAGAGAATAGCATCTTCCAGTCTGTTTTCTGCAAATTCAAAATATGTTGTGTATTACCCTTGTAAAATATGGCATGTTTGTATAGAAACCATTTGTGTTAGTCATACAAATAGTAAATTCATGTTTAATGCAAAATAAATGTGAAATAAAAAGGAGGCCATTGTGAATAAGCTGGTCTTTTATATGCAATTTAGTGTATAATTTATTCAGACTCAGTGGAAATCACTGAAGTCTGAATAATCGAGAGTTCGAAAATGAGTGTTCACTACGAGAAAAGCACTTTTATTGGCCCTGTGGCCAGAAAAACTTGTCACTGCACATCTGCATGATCACAGGCAACCAAGACCAAGTATTTCAGCCAATGTTTGGCTGTCACTGTAGGTTATAGCTGTGGTAGGTTGTAGTTTGTGCAAAATCTGCATTTAAAAATTATGGTGTGGGTGGTACCTGTGCTGGTCAAGTACCTGACGGATGATCTCGTTGTTGCCCAACACAGCGAAAACTTCTAAACAACATTTGAATGCGGTTGGCTGCCTGCAATCTGAGGAATAATTGTGGCTTTTTTCGCCGTCGTCTGTGTCTTGTAGCTGCCGCACGACTTCGTTGGTATTGACAGTGCGAATGGAACTGGTGTAGTCGGAGCAGTTTCAGTGGCTCAGGCAAGTGAGACTTCGCACTTCAAGCAACACACAAGAGCGATAAGCAGATCAGGCCTAGCTGCAGAAACAACAGACAAGAAGATTCTGAAATGCCTAAAAGGAAAAATGGCTGGCTAGTTTATGCTGCAGTGCACGTCTTTCTGTCCTTTCTTTCTTTGTCAATTTTGTGCTTGCGGCTATTTCGAATGTCGCAGTGAGCTGACTCTGAGCATGGCTTATCTTTTTGGTCGTAGTAGCTGCACACTGGATGCTCGACTGGCTTAAGCCAAGAAACAGCCATTACGTTAGCCAAAACACATAGCCTTCGAGA
The DNA here is from genome assembly GCA_013436015.1 of Rhipicephalus annulatus. Taxonomy (NCBI): domain Eukaryota; kingdom Metazoa; phylum Arthropoda; class Arachnida; order Ixodida; family Ixodidae; genus Rhipicephalus; species Rhipicephalus annulatus. The sequence continues at coordinate 50,566 of WOVY01004040.1, forward strand.
TCGACAGATGTAGTTTTTTTTTATTGAGATTTACATTGGCTTGAACTCCAGCCATGACCAGTGCAACCCTGCAACCTTTTAGTGCTCGCAACCTAGTGACAACATTGTAAACATTGCGGACAGCTGGTCGTGATGTTCGACGCCTCACTCAATCAGCCAGCTGGAGTCTGAAAAATTGAACGACTCACCGTCATCTGAATTTTCAGTCGTGGAGGAAGAAGAGAAAAAAAAAAACGAAAAACAGGGAGGTTAGCCAGTTATTAGTTTGGTTGGCTACTTTGTGCGGGGAAAAGGGACGAAGAGAGTAAAACATGACAGAAAAGAGAGTTTGCAAAAAAGAGATGAAAAGCAAACAAAGGAAACAATAATATGGTAAAACGACACTGCTTATAGTCTATCACTGAGACCGGTCGTCCTAAAAAAGTGCAGCAACCCTCTTGGTGTCTTGCGTGCCGAAGATGGTGTCAGCCAGAGTCTTAAGACCGACCCGTTCCTCCGAGAATGGGCAATTTTCATGTCTATCTAGCACTTCAGATCTTTTCTTGACGCACTGAAGCGAGGACACTCACACAAAAGATGGGTGATAAACAGGCATATCCGAATTTTCAGCATCTAAATAAACGGTCGGCAACTGTATTTTCTTCCTTTTTATTTAATTTCTTTTTGGGTCCGAGTGTTTGTTACAGCACACAAATTTCAAGGTGTTAAAGTTGAAGAAAGCAGTCACAGATGGTCTCACAAGCGCCACTGCTGCTATGTATATTTTTGCTCTGATATTTCATGAACTTTAATATGCTTATGTAGTAGATAAAAACAATTTAGCAAGCATTAGTGGACTATATACTTTCTTGTAAATACTATAAGATTTGAGTAGCCAGCTGCTTCAATATGTGTTATCAAATCTCTGCTGCAGCGACCCCATTTTTCGGTGAAGATAACATGCTAGAGGACCATGTACTTCGGTGTAGGGGCATGCTAAAAATAAATAAAAAACACGGGTGGTCAGAATTTTCTGGAGCTTATTACAGCATTCCTCATAATCATATGTTAGTTTTCGGATGTAAAATCCCAACAGTTATCTTATCATGCTTCAAGGTATGCTACTACACCATGACCGTTTACATTTCGGCCGCAAATTTTTTAATGGTTACAGTTGAAAAAGTGCTAACTGTTTTTCCCCGTCCCCTGCACAGCACCTGAAAGTTGGTCTCAAGGGCTTTCCACTGATCATCGATGGTGACTTATTCAACGAGATCAAGCTAGAAGAGTCTTGCTGGATCCTCGAGGATTCCAAGACCATCCTAGTCACAATGGAAAAAGTGAGTGCCGGGATGGTCGGAGGAATAGTAATTTGCATCAAACCTGTTGCCCGCTGCTTATAGCCACAGTTTACCAGTGCTCAAGTGGTTAAGGTACATGCGGTTTTTCCCAACACATAAAAGGGGCCCTGCAACACTTATTCAGCATGGTCATTTAATGCTGCTGATCAATATTCAAGAACCCTCAGAGCACGAGAGCCAGACAGCACGGTAAGCAGTCTGGAATTTACAATAAGTTTTCAGTCGTAGAAATATAGCCCTTTTCTTTCTACAAATGTTGCCATATACCCTTATGACCACGTCACATGCCAAAGTTCACTGTCATTGGCTGTTTCTCTTCTTTCTACAAACGATGCCATTTACCCCTGTGACTGCACCACGTACCAAAGTTAACTGTCATTGGCTGATTTGAACATCGTGAGGTGCTCAATTACCAAGGCTGCCATGTGCCCTCGTGCTCGCCATCATGCTGAGAGTAAGCAGTGCGTTTGAAGAAAAAAAAAGTGCTCAAGGGCATCACGCTTTGTGACATAGCTTCTTTGCCACATGCCAACCCTTCCTGCTTAGCTTTACTTTCTCATTGGGATGAGAGAAGGCAATCCCAGCGTGCGACAAATCTCTAGCTCTGCTTGTAATTGGCTGTTTATAAAGATTGATGTGACATTCGATTCACTAAGCAATAGCCTCCTTTAAACAGCCATTTAATCGTCACTAGGAAAAAGTGTTGCAAGGCCATTTAGATTGCATGCCGTGCTGGAGAGAACGGCTGCCGAAAAAAGAGCAGCGTCTTTTATATATATATATATATATATATATATATATATATGTATATGTATATATATGTATATGTATATATAGAGGTTGAATCTGAAGGCTGCTCATGTTTGAAGCATGGTACCCGTTATAGTAGTGGCTTAGCATGTAGGGTGTTACAATGCCCAGGTCGAGGGCGCCGTTAGATTTCCAGCCATAGCGGCTGAATTCCGATGGTGGCAAAAGGCAATAAATACTCGTGTATTTAGATTTAGGTGCACTTCGAATAACCTGAGACTTGAAAACTAATCCGTAGTCGACCCCCTAGGCATGCATCATCATGGTTATGCCGTGTAGAACGTCGCAAATAATAGAGCATGGTGGATGGTGAGGATGCATGCAAACACTTTCCTGCATCGTATTGTGCACTTACAGTGGGTGTAAATATATATCGTTTGATAGGTCGAGTGGGAATAGTGGTCGACCCCCAAAGCATGGGTGAAAAAGAAAAGAAACGGCCATAGGTTGCTGAAATGTGTTTTGTATTCGCAACGGCACTCTCGGCCCACCTTCAAAGCTGTTTGCCACTGGACTTCAGTGCTATCGAGCAAGTTGTTGATGCGCCAATTCTTCAAGAAAGTTTGCTCCATGGCATCTGGCAAGGAACAATGACCACGGAAGGAAGGAAGGAAAAGTATTCACCATAAAAAACCCATGCATAGTCTGAGGTTTTTTATAGATTTCATGATGCGAAATTTCTGCCTCGTGCTGTATTTGAATTCCAAGAATATTTCGCCGGAATTCACAGTTTTGGTTTCGGTATTGCGTGGTGCTCTATCATCATAATCAGGCTTCTGCGTTGGGTAAGCTAGCTCTGCAGGCAACAGTAGTCATTGGAAACGCATGGCACATTCCACTACAGTCACCTCTATGTCAGGTCTGCGAGAGCAGTATTCTGCAGCCCTTATAAGAAAGGTGTTCTCTGCTGCCTAAACCATCGGCAGCTAATGGTTTTGGCAATCACCCTTGATGGTACTGTGGATACATGTACTGTGGGAGGATATCTATGGCTTGGGAGTTTTGGAAGAAGTGCATCAAGCAACAATGAATAAGTGTTTAAACAAATGTATTCAGTTTCTGTTCCTCTCTGGCCTTGTTCGGGTGAAAGCTTTTTTCTCACATTTGCTATTCCTGAAATGCACCTCTGACAATGTGTAGGTCCGACCTTTACGCAGCTTTTTTTATGGTGTTAATAGGAAGGCGTTTGTGTTGCGGGCCCAGCTTGGTTCGCAAGTGCCAGCTAGCAGTACTGGCTGCCCGCAGGACGCCACAGGCACTTTCTGCCCTGCGTGCCTTGTTGATCAACCTGATTTGATCGTCAAGGTATCGCTGGCCAGCAACTTCCCCCACCACTCCAAACTTGCCATAAAGAGAGCATCTAGTTGTAGACAGGTTGTCTATAGGAGCCACTGCTTGTGACCCAGCTGCAGGTGGAGGCCTCTGCGGGTGTCCCATCAAGATGTTCAGGTGGTTGCCATACATCCATTCTTCGTACTCCACTCATATAAAGTCCTTGAAAGGCTTGGTTTCCACGTAGTTTAACGTCTTAAAGGTAGACTTCATGCAATCTAGTATAATTTTGAGGTTCACTTTACTAGCAGAGTGCGTGTTTTATAGCTTCAGACAAGTTACTGCAAAATGCGTCCAAATCAGCATACTGTATAGATACAGCATTTAACTAAGCCAACGGCTCCACACCATCCCAATTCGTTCCAGCATTATGGATTGATCTATGCACCTTTATTTTCTTCGTAAAAACAACAACGGCATTGTCTTGCCTTTAAACATAGAAGGGTGGGAGTTTCTGCCCTTTGTTTTGCATGCCAGCATGACAATGAAGCATGACTGCTCGTCACCCCATGGCAAGAGCTTTACATCCCTGGTACGGCGCTTCGTAATCGTTGTAGTCATAGTTTTGTCGCATGATGCAGGATTTTCATTCGCATGGTCTGTGTCACATCGTCTAGTTCTCTAGTTGAACTCTATCACTACCATGCGGAAAGGGGTTGTTTTACTAGGTATAAAAAACAATTTTTCGCGGCTAGATAATAATGCCTTATTTACATGGTTTGGTACCCAACTGTAGCTAAAAAAATGGTCTGTCGAATAACATAGGCATTGCATATACATTTATCACACGTTAAGGTGGGACACGGGTCTTGGCGACGAATAAATGCCAAAAAAATCTATTTTTCAGTTTCGTGATTTTCGTTATCTTCATATTGCTACATGCATGCATATTGATATTCTAGGGGGCGACGCGCGTGTGTGCCTGACGAGGAAGACGAAGGATTGTCTCTGCTCCATCGCTGGTGGACCGGTCCTGCCATTACCGCTGGCTTTAAATACATCTATTCCCCAGCCTCGTCAATGCGTCGTCTCTTCTTTTCCGTAACATATTTGGTGGAAGCGGAACGTTCCCCGTCCTCACCACGAAGCTTCACAGTGGCTGCACCGTTCAGTCTCCGGCCATGCCTACCAATGACAACAATCCATCAGCGTCTCCATCTGTAGCTCCAGCCACTACATACCTGACGATGCCCTACCTCCGTGATCCCGGTACATTCTCCGCACAACCTGGGCTAGATGTTGACTACTGGCTCCGTATGTACGAGCGGGTTAGCCAGGCACACTGATGGGACCCTACCATGATGCTCGCCAACGTAATATTTACTTGGACGGCACCCACGTGCCTGGTTCGACGCCCATGAGACCGAGATCACCAGCTGGGATATCTTCAAGGAGCGACTATGCGACATCTTTGGGGACCCGTCGGGTCGCCAAATGGAAGCACGAAAAGAACTTGCCACTCATGTGCAGTCCTCAACTGAGTCGTATGTCTCGTACATACAGGACGTGGTCGCGTTGTGCCAGAAAGTGGACGAGCAAATGACAGAGAGTGACAAGGTACGTTACATACTTAAGGGCTTCGCGGACGATGCCTTCAACTTGCTCGTGTACACCAACGTCACGACCGGAGATATGCTTATTAAGAAATGTCGTCACTTCGAAATGTTCCAAAGCCGCCGTGTTCCGCCTCAATTTACGCGGCTACCAAACACGGCTGTTACATCAACCTGCACCGATCTCGGTGTAGCACCACCCATACAGGACAGCGTGACACGCATAGTTCGACGGGAGCTTGAGGCATCCAGTCGGGCACCATTTTCTCCACTTCTACTCGACCATGGCGCCGCACAAACGCCTCCGGCAGTCTCCGTTACTCAAGCCGTGGTGAGGCAGGAAATTGCAAAGCTCGGTTTTCCTGTGGTTTGGTCTGTGTCCCGACCCACCTCCAGACCAATGACGATTAATGCATCATAGCATGACTCACATTTTCTTCCGCGATCCCACATCTCCGACGGAATGGAGAACTGCAGACGACGAACCAATCTGCTTCAGCTGCCACCGAGTTGGCCACATCTCCCGCTACTGCCACAGCGCTTGGTCGCCCTCAAACTGGAGCCCATTTTCCTCTTCTCGCCCATACAAGGACTCAGTTGTGTGTACCCTTCTTCCGACGTCCCTAACAGCCGCTCCACCCACACATTCGCAGTCACCTCAATGCCGCCGATCCCCATCGCCCAATCACGCTGCTATCGGTCGCCGATCAACTATAGATCCTCTCGGATGGAAAACTAGACCATGCAGCTCCGAGTAGTGCTGCATCAATTGCGACCAATCCAAATCCTCAGTTGATGCTCCCCACTAATACGAACTTGATTGAGGTGTATGTGGACGGTATTTCTTTGACGGCGTTGGTTGATACCGGAGCTCAAGTGTCCATAATGAGTGCTCATCTGTGTCGCCTACTCAAAAAAGTCCTCACGCCTGCAGTGACTAAAGCTCTCCGTGTCACTGATGGTGAAACTGTGGTCATCACTGGAATGTGTACCGCTCATGTTAGCATTGCCGGCCGCCATGTCCTCGTTTTATTTACCGTGCTTGAAAATTGCCCTCACGACCTAATCTTCACCATGGACTTCCTATCGGCACATTCTGCCCTGATCGATTGTGGCGCCGGAACTCTCTGCCTAGAACTTCTTCTCCCGGATTCTCACCCTGAACACCTGAACAGCCTGTGCACCACTGACTTCTTCCAGATACCATCTAAAGCTCTCACATTTGTTGAATTGGCAACACCCTCTCCCATGCTCGACTGTGATTATATCGTGACGCCGATTCCTGATGTTCTCCTGGCACATGACATAACTGTCCCACTTTCCGTCGTAACCATGGCCTCTAACCGAACATATTTACCTGTTATCAATTTGTTTCGTAAAGCAAGTGCAACCCCAAGGAATTTCGGTCGTCACGCTAATACCCTTAATTGACGACCACGTCACCTGTTTTACGGTGGACGTATGTTACGATCACCCACGTCACTCGCGGGATGCCACGTGCATCGATGCAACCTTACGCTCCTTGATTGCCCCGGACCTCAAACCTGAGAAGTCAGCCGCGGTATGCCGCCTTCTGGCTTCATACCGCGACATATTCGACATCGACAGCCGTCCACTCGGCCAGGCTTCACTTGTCAAGCACCGCATTAACACAGGTGATTCTCATCCCATTCATCGGCGACCATACCGGGTGTCTGCCACCGAGCGTAAAGTAATTCAACAAGAAGTCACCAAGATGCTAGCCAAAGGAATCATTGAACCTTCTTCGAGCCCTTGGGGTCCCCCGTTGTGCTCGTTAAAAAGAAAGATGGCACGTGGCGCTTCTGCGTGGATTACCGCCATCTGAATAGAATCACGAAAAAGGACGTTTATCCTTTACCCCGCATTGATGACGCTCTCGATTTTCCCATGGCACCTGATACTTTTCTTCAATAGACCTACGTTCCGGCTACTGGCAAATTGCTGTCGACGAAAAAGACCAAGAGAAGACTGCGTTTGTAACTCCAGACGGCTTATATAGGTTCAAGGTTATGCTGTTTGGGCTATGCAACACCCCAGCCACGTTCGAGCGCATGATGGACTCTCTGCTACAAGGGTTCAAATGGTCAACGTATCTTCGTTATCTTGGCAACGTTGTTGTATATTCCCCAACATTTGAGACCCACCTTCAGCGTTAGTATGCTGTTCTCGACATATTCCGCACTGCAGTACTTCAATTAAACTTGTGGAAGTGCCACTTCGGACGCCGGCAAATTACAATGTTGGGCCACCTTGTCGGCGCTTCTGGTGTGCAGCCGGACCCCGAGAAAATTCATGCAGTCACCAGTTTCCCGGTCAGTCAAAGACATCCGGAGTTTTGTAAGACTTTGTTCCTATTTTAGAAAGTTTGTGAAAGATTTCACAATCATCCCTCGACCCCTCACTGAGCTTCTGAAGAAAGATGACACATTTACGTTGGGTATGGACCAAGCTGCTGCTTTTTCTCACCTAATCATGCTACTGACGACCCCACCTATATTGGCTAACTTTGACCCATCCACTCCGACCGAAGCCTGAACCGATACTAGTGGTCACGGAATTGGAGCCGTCCTAGCCCAACGCCAACGGGGACATGACCGAGTTGTCGCCTACGCTAGCCCCCCTCCTCACAGCTGCTGAGCGCAACTATTCGATTACAGAGCGTGAATGTCTTGCTCTTGTTTGGCAGTTTCAAAGTTCCGCCCATATTTATATGGCACAAATTTATCTGTGATAACTGACCATTATGCGCTATGTTGGCTTACGTCACTGAAGGATCCTACTGGCCGGCTCGGGCGCTGGGCTCTGCGACTGCAACAGTATACCTACACGGTGACGTACAAGTCCAAACGCCTACATCAGGACGCAGACTGCCTGTCTCGCTACCCAGTTGCCGAGTCGAGCACTATGCCTGTCAACCGACACTGAGTCTTGCGTCTTTTCCCTTTCGCAAATGACATGCATGGGTAACGAGCAGCGCCATGATGCGTCCTTGCGTGCTATTATTGAGCGCCTCGAATCACCATCTTCCAATCAGTCCAATCGCTCATTCGTGCTCCACGATGATGTATTATATTGCCGAAGTTTTGAGCCGGATGGACCGGCCCTGCTGCTTGTCATTCCAAAACACCTTCGCTCTGAGGTTCTACATGAGCTTCATGACCTTCCGACTGCTGGTCACCTTGGTGTGTCATGCACTTACGACCGCACTTGGCCAGGGCTTTGCACGCTCAGTAAGAAGATACGTTGCGGCTTTTAAGAAATGCCAGCGCGGCAAAACACCATCGACGCTTCCCGCCGGACGCCTTCAACCACTTGACATTCCATCAGAACCGTTCTTCCGCATTGGCTTGGACCTACTTGGCCCTTCCCCCTTGTCTTCCTCGGATAACAAGTGGATAGCCGTGGCCACCGACTATACGCCACGTGTTATGCCATCACACGAGCTCTACCAACAAGCTGCGCCACAGCTGTCGCCAACTTCCTCCTCAAGGACATGATTTTGCAATACGGAACCCCATGGCAGCTGCTTACAGACCGTGGCCGCACCTTTTTGTCGAAAGTCATAGCCAACATCTTACAATCCTGTAAAACGAGACACAAGCTCACTACGTCATACCATCTGCAAACCAATGGACTCGTGGAGCGTCTAAATCGAACTCTTGCAGACGTGCTCGCTAAGTATGTTTCTACCAACCACACCGACTGGGATCTCACGTTGCCGTGCGTCACATTTGCCTAGAATTCTTCGCGCTATGACACTGCCGGTTACTGTCCATTTTTTCTGCTGTTTGGCCAAGAACCAACATTGACTCTAGACACCGTCATACCGTCCCCGACCAGTGAATATGCCATGGATGCTATCACTTGGGCCGCTCAAGCAGAAGAAATCACCCGTACTTACCTTCTGACCTCTCAAGAGAAGGACACCGTGACGTACACTTTCCGCCCGGTTCTTGGTCCTGCTCTGTCTCCGACCCGTCGAGTTGGCTTGTCAGAAAAACTGCTCACTCGCTACACAGGTCGATACCGCGTCCTTCGTGTGGTTACTCCTGTAACATATGAAACTGGTCCTGCCACCCCGTCGCCTTCATGTGCCCAACAGGCTACCGATATTGTACATGTTGCGTGCTTGAAACCCTACAACTCTCCTAGTGATGTTAACATTTAGATGCGCCGAGACGGCGCTTCTGCTGCCGGGGGTTATGCTACATGCATGCATATTGATATTCTAGGGGCGACGCGCGTGTGTGCCTGATGAGGAAGACGAAGCATTGTTTCCGCTCGATCGCTGGTGAACTGGTCATGCCATTACCGCTGGTTTTAAATACATCTAATCCCAGCCTCGTCAATACGACATCTTTTTTCCGTAACAATATCATCCCGCACCTGCCAGAAAAATGAACACGAAAAATGTGTTTATTCATCTCAGCATTTGGTTTAGCATACAAAATCGCCGAAAACCGCCCCCTTTTGCACTGCTGAGATCGCGCTAACCACTCATCGGATCGTGACCATCTTAGTCTCGTTTGAAAGAGCTGCTGTTGAGCTCACTTTGCCACCAGGAACAAACCTTCAATGCTGCAGCCCAGTCTGCGCTACCAGGCAAAAACAAGCGACAAAAGCGTGTGGTATCATTGGTCCATTGCAGTCACGTGAGTGAACAGTGGCTTGCGATTGGAGCGCGGGGACTGACAACACTGGTGATCACGCACGCGCGGCCGCAAACGCGCGTTGTCACCGCCATTTCGGCAGTTTTGTAGTTTTGCGGTCGAAATCGAGATGTCGAACCGTGCTCGAAAGTTCCGCACACTTCACAAATTCGGCAAGCGACAAAAAAAAGTGCTCTGCAGCCCAAGGACTCATCGCCGCCAGCGAAGCTATGACGGCAGAGCCGAGCGGGACAGGAGACCGGCAGTCGCCGCGATGCAGCAGCCCGACAAAAAAGCAGCCTTCGATCGCTACAACTTCTACCAGTGGCGACACGCACTCAGAGTGCCATAAATCATCGCAACTGCCGACGATGTCTGCAGATCTCGGTGGAAGAGCACAACGAATTCCGCGACGAAGCGGCGTTGCAACACAAGCGATCGCGGCGGCGACCACGGTGCTGTTGGAATCGGCTGATTGCGGTGATACTTCAACAAGGCGCCAGGAAACAGCGCCGCCGTTTGTGATTAAGACAGCAGAGAATGCTTCTGCAGCAAATCTCGCAGTCGGAGAAAGCGTGGCGGCGACTGCGACCACTGCCTGCAGTACCTCAAGTATGCGCAATCGGGCTGCGAGGATAGACACGACATTTTTTACATCGGCTGACCGAGAACTCATTGAGCGTCGCGCCCAGCAAAAAGCAGCGGAACGTTCCTCGGTCTCGGCAACGGATCGCAAAATGAGTGTCCTTGCGAATCAGCGCAGCACCGAAAGTTCGTCGGTTTCAAGGTATACCATTGTTGACCTCGACATGGTGAACAGTTTATTAAACGAACATTCTGCTTGCCGAGTGTGCCGTGGTCAGTTGACTATCGAACGCAATGCGTGTGAGTACGGCGTAGCTGAAGCTTCACTGCAGCAACTGCGGAGAAGTTGGTTCGAAATGGAGCTCGCGACGGTGTGGCGGCAGCAGTAACTGCAACCCGTTCGAAAACTTAGTTCGCACGGCCCGTGTGGTTCAGAGCACTGGAAATGGTCAGACAGCTCTCAATGACATCTTTGCCGCTATCGGTGTTTTACATCGGGGCCTTCACACGAAAACGTACCAAGAGTACTTAAAAATGAAGCTTCAGCCAGCAGCAACGAGAGCTTGTGCCGAATGTTTGATTAAGTGTGCCATAGTAGTAAAGTGCCTCTACAAGGACCTCAATTTCGGCAACCCCAGAAATATTGCCACCTCTTTTGATGGAAGCTGGCACACAAGAAGACACACCTCTCACATTGGAATAGCCACTGTGATAGAGGTTTTTTCAGGTTATGAGCTAGGCTGTGTTATTTCCAACTTTTGCCTCGGCTGTGAATGTGGTCCAAAACCCGAGAGCCCAAATAATCTGAATGGAAAGCCAAACACTCATGCCAGAAAAATGCCTTATGCAAGGCTGGCCAAATAGAAGTAGAGGCAGCAATGATTTTATTTCAGCGCTCCCTTTCGCTTCATGGCCTCAAGTACACCACCATCCTTTGTGATGGTGACAGCCAGTGGTACAGTGCTGTGAAAGAAGCTAAGGTGTACGGCTTCATAAATGTTGAAGTGCAAAAGCGCATAGGGACTGCACTTTGGAACCTGGTGCAGATGCACAAAGGGGACAGCAGCGAGCACATCAGTGGCAAAGGCCACCTCACGGGTGACCTCATCACAAAATTGACGAGTTATTACGGCTGGGTTTTGTAATCCCATTCTGGGAATATAGATGAGATTTACAAGGCTGTGTGGGCTACGTATCATCATGTGACGTCCACTGACAAGAAATCAAACCACAGCTTCTGTCCACACGGCCCCGAGTCTTGGTGCAAGCATAAATGCAGCCATGGCAAGGAATGAACCCATCCCAAAAAGCAAGGAAAATTTGCCAGAGGCTCTGAGCAATGCACTGCGTCCTGTTTATGAACGCTTGTATGACAAGAACCTCCTGCAGAGATACGCCAGAGGGAAGACGCAGAATGCGAATGAGGCCTTGCATTCGGTCATTTGGAGCCTCTCACGGAAGGACAAGTACGTGTCATTGTTTGCCGTTGAGACTGCCATGGCAGACGCTGTTATGCGTTTCAACTCAGGGAACAAGGAATCTAGTTTGCTTATTTTGCGTGAACTGCAGCTAGATCAAACATGCACATGTAACCAATGGGCGGTTGAGAAGACTATCGCCGTGCCGTTGGCTCGGAAAGGAAACTTGCATCTTCAGCGGCATTCCAGGCAGCCGCAAAGAAGAAGCACAAGCAGAATTTTCCGCAGATGCTTTCTGAGTGATTGTGAATACAAGCGCTGTGGCTTTCATGCATGAAATTTTTATTTTCACAACTTTTTCAGTTTTTTGCATTTTTCTAAAATACAGATTTTTGCGTGTTTTGAATTTTGGGATGAGCGCTGTGCCGCTAATACTGATTCGATTTTCTTGATCTTTTTTTTTGTTTGAATGCTAGGATATTGAAGTGTGCAAGAAAACCTTGATAAAATGGTTAAGGACATTGTAAAGTTTTGAAAATTTTCAGAAATCACCAGTAAAAATTCAGAGCTAAGAGACTGCGACATAAAAACTTTATAACTTTAACTAAAATTTAGATACTAGCATGAAATTGCATATTTGCACTATTTGGATATTCAGCAATATACAGGTTCAATAATAGCTCTTTTGATGCATTACTTTTTTTACAAGTCACATCCCTAATTCATAACATAAGAATAGTTGTAACTTTTTTTTGGATTGATGTAAAGAAAATGTAATTAAATATTTTCAATCAGTGTAAAAAGCTGAATATTCCCTGAAAAAAATCATGTCTCTAGGCCTAATACTAATATATTTCACTATCGGGTCCCATGTCCTCCCTTAAGTAAAAAAATTTTTAATGAAAAATTTATGCAGGGAATGTAACACTTTAAAAAGGAGGACAACTTAAAGGGGCCCTGCAACACTTTTTGAGCATGGTCAGAAAACACTGATGATCAGTAGTAGAGGCTCCCGAAATCACGCGAGCCAAATATGATGGTGCAGTATGCGGCCCGGAATTCACAATGAATGATCAGTCAGCTAAAAATTGCTTTTTCTTCTCTCGACAAATGACAGAAGACACTAAAAATCACTCTTAGCAAGCCCATTCATCAGCCATTGGCTGGTTTGAGCATGGCGCGCTCGGTCGTTACAGAATTCACCGCAGGAGGCCACGACTTGTCCATGCATGGGCGCGTGATCACATGGAAAAAGCCGCGCATTCGAAGAAAAAAGAAAAAAAATGGGCTCAAGGTCACGAGGCGCGGGTGTCGTATTTTCTTTGCACCTGCCATCCCTCCCTGCTTAGCTTCCAGCGCTTTCGTCGTGACGAGAGAAGAGAGAATGCAATTGCAGCATGCGAAAAATGTTTGTAACATCACTCGCACTGGAAGGATTCTCAAAATTTTTGCGTAGTTGAATTTGTGAGGCAATGAGCTCTTCCAGTGCATTCATTTTATCGTTACTTGAAAAAGTGTTTTAGGGCCCCTTTAAGAAATAATTTCTTTAAAAATAATTAAAACTAAACAAGTTCTAGTTTTTTATGTTTCAAGAAGGTAGTACAAGTTTAAAAATGATTGTAGAAAACTCCTTTGCACAAAAAGAAAATTAGTGAGGGCTGCCGTAAATGGGTTATCCTGTGCAGCTTGCTATCGCAGACGAGGTCTGCTCCGAGTGCGTGATACTTAGCAAGGCAAGCAATGAAAGAGGCTTCTGGGCATAATATTTGGAGAAACAAGGTCTGAACTTGACTGAGGTATTCCAGTAGACATGAAGACGAGGCAACTCAACAATTCCCATGTAAATGAGGATTCCAGTACATTTCATCTCTTCATTTGGAGCGAAATTCCTCCACGAACCGCCTCTTTTCACATATGTCTGCTGGTTAAATTATGCTGTTCACAGATTATGCTGGTCAACTGCGCAGTGAAAAACAGCTGAAAGAAATCGACAGTCCGGACGAAGCATCGACTGTTGTTGTAGTTGCAGATCATGCTGGTCACTTGTGCAGTTGGAAGAAACAGCTGGAATAAATCGACAATTTGAACGAAGCATCGACGTTACTCGCAAGTGCGCCTCCAACTTCCACCTCTGGGTTTTATCTTGGAAGACACTGCACACGCTTGTCTTATGCTGGCAAGGAATTGTGTTTCGTAGAACGTAGAGACCCTCAAAATGAGTAAAATTGCTGTCAGTACACACTCCGTTGCCCGTAACTACCAATTTGACAACAAGATGTGTGCCACACATACAGCTGACACTCACTCGCTGGATTTTGCGGCTTGACACATTCTCGTCATCAGTTCTAAAATTCGATGTGTCACCATCTTCTTGAAAGTTGAGGGTGAAAGAGATAGGACAGTGGTCATTCCGTATCTGCACAATATTTCACATAGGTTGGAAAATTTGCATTAAGGTATGGCTTGCGGGTTGTTTTTTCAGCTGAAAACAAATTATTAAAGATTTGTCCAGCAGTAGAAAGGCTAGTCAACAATAAAGGAACTGGAGGATCAAACAGATGTAGCATAAATCATGGCAGGAGGTACGTTGAGTGCAAAAAAGATGTTGTATACGGAACTCCTTGCACACGTGGAAAGGAATACGTTGGTCAGACGGGTCGGTGCATAAATGTGCGCCTTCGGGAACATGAAAGTTCACTAAAGGGGGCCCCTTACTCACACTTAGCGATGCACTGCAAGGAGTGCACCTGCCAACCGAAATCTTCCGACACACGAATTATTGACAGGCACAACAAGCAGACGACGAGAGAAATAATGGAAGCGTATAGAATAAGGAAAGGAGGGGACAGTTGCGTCAGTCAAGTGTCAGTTCTACTAACAGATGCGGAATTTGCTTTTTTGGACGTCACATAACCCAGTGTGTTTTTTGTTTTTTTTTGTTTTTTTTTCTCTTTTACGTTTCTTGTTTTTTTTTCTGTTTTACGTTTTTTTCTTAGTTCTTGACACGTGTTTGTTTCCGGTTGTGTGTCATAGATTATGGGAGTGCATATGTTGTTATATCACGTCGTTGATGATGACAGGGGAAGTCGGGAATGACGTACATGCGTGTGATGAATTTATTAGTGTTCGCTTCGAAACAAAATTTTCAGTTGCTAGTAAGTGCTTGTCTGTGTCTTCTCTAAGTGTGTGTATTTTTATCGCTTGTTTCATCATGGATCTTCTCCAGACTCACTGCTGTTGATTTTATTCTCAACCTCTGCTGTTGATGCACTGAATTCGCGAGAAACACATCGTCAAAACGACGCCATGTTCGTTGCTCTTATGCAGCCATTGGAAACTTCTTGCGGCGAGAGAAAAATTTTCCCAAAGCAAAAGACATTCAATACAGGGCGGATTTTGTGCATTTCCCACTTACCTAGGTGGTGTTAAGTACCCGCAAACTCTGCGAGCGCACGAGAATTGAAACATGAAAATGCATCGTTCAAGTTGAACTCTTTGAAGAAGCACGGTAGCGAAAAAGTCAAGCTAGATCGTGCGGAAAGCTGACAAGCTTGTCTTCGAACTTCTGGAAGATAAATGTGCAGCTGGTGTTGAAAGAAATTCATTTCATCCCGTTAAATGATGCACCCTTGACTTCGGTGCCAAGAACTATTCTTTTGAGATCTTCTTGTGCGAACTTGAACTTATCTCTATGGCGTTGCAGCAAATGATCACAGGCGGCGATCGCCCACAGTCTTGCACACAAAAGAAATGCACTGAGACCGCAAAATGACGTCTTGCTTTTTTTTTTCATTTGCTATATCAAACGGTGAAATAACTGTTACCTCCTTGCATCCGTATTTTGCCTCTCTTTAAGAAATATTCTGAAGTTCCTTTCTCTTACAGGTAAACAAGATGGAATGGTGGACGCGTCTCGTGACGACAGACCCAGAAATCAACACTAGGAAAGTGAACCCCGAGCCATCCAAGGTTGGTATAAGCGATCTCCCTCATACTATAAATTTTAATTTGAAGAGGTTACTGTTGCGCAGTAATGCATTTGCTACAACAAATTGAACAGGAAGCTGAACTTGCCTTGATATACTTATTGCCTTGCTGGAACGGTTGTCGCCTTGCACAATTTTGCCAGCCATATGAGCAGGACAGGGTACTGCGAATAGTTCTCTCCCTTGAAGCTCGTAATTTTTTCGTTATACATACGAAATAACTTGCAATAGTCTTAACGTGGGCAGCATATACATTAAAGAAAATTAAGTAAATTGGAGCATGAACGAAGTGTAAATCTTTATTTAACAGAATTAGCGTGTACTTCAACCAGTCAGATCCGGTCACGTGGTGTTCGGAATCGCTGATCGAGAAGTCCGATTGAGAATCATCGTCGCGGCGACTGCCACTGCCTTACCGAAGCGCATCGCCCTCAGTCTGTCCAGCATGTTTGAATGTCCCGTTTTCTTGAAGCTCTTCTTGACAGTCCTGGGAGAAAGTGGGGCCCACAATATCGGAGGACCTGAGCGTCGAGCTCATAATTGAAAATGCCTTGTTCTGGTAGGAAACTTGTATCAGCAAGCGCGCACTCTTTTTCTTTTCCTCCGTACCGATCACGCCAATCGTCACACGTTGAAGATCTTCACGCGCTTGGCGGTGGCATGATACCGTTTTCTTTGGCAAACTTGACAACAGCGAGCTTGAATTTTGATGTATATACTAATCACTGTAGTCTATTGCAAGAGAACAGTAAAGACGAGACGGGCGGAGGGCGAAACCTAAACTTCTGAAATCAACCAAGCCTCCATTGCAGCAAGGGTGCAGAGAATGAGGGAACAGTTCGCGCGACAGGCCCACCAGGCCCTCGCACGGCTCCATTGCCAAAAATTGTCCATGCCGTGACTTGAGTGTGTACAGGACGCCACCGGTCGCTTCTCGTAACTGGGAGGTGGCGCCCCCACTCTGTATAAAAGGCATTGGTGAGCATTAAACAGGGCTTTTTGCTGTTTGTGAACTATGCGTTGTCGGGTCATTCTTCGCGGGCTTCACGCCCACTTTTGGCTCGGCTAGCGGCGTCCGCGCTACCCGGGCACGGCACCGCATGGTGTCAGAAGTGGGATCCTGCGACAACCGTGCAACATGCAGGATAACCCAGCCGCCGCCTCCGCCGTGACCGCCAGCTTCACATTGCGAACTCCGCCGCAGTTCACTTTTGACAACCCAGCCCAATGGACGGCGGGGCTTCAACAATTCGAGGATTACTCCTTCGCCTCAGGACTGTCCTCCGCCCCCGAAGAAACCAAGGTACGCACGCTCCTCTACTGTATGAGTCCCCAAGGTCGCGAGGTGCTTTTGTCTCTCATGTCAGACGTCGAGGCCTATCGCTCGTACTCCGGCGTGACAACAAGTCTTTCGGGATATTTTGTACACCCCGTCAACGAGGTATAGGAGTCGAGTAGGTTCCACAAGCGCACGCAAGCGGTAGGCGAGTCAGTCGACGCGTTTTTCACGGCGCTCCGAAATCTCGTGAAGAAGTGCAACTACGCCTCTCGGGAAATCGACGACCGGCTCGTTCGGGACAGATTTGTCGTAGGTTTGCTCGACTCTCGCTTGACCGACCAGCTCTGCCGCAATCCAAAGCTTACACTGGACGAGGCGCTCATCTAAGCGCGTCAGTACGAAGACGCTGAAAATGAGAAATTACGGCGTCAGGGGACAGGCCTTGCACCAGACACACTGAACGTCGACGCCGTTGCAAACAACCAGTACCGAATGGCCGACGCCCCAGCATGCGAAGCTGACCGAAGTAAAAGTAATGTCTGTCAGCCTCCCGAGTACCGCGCTGGCCCGAAGTCAGCATGCGATTTTTGCGGCCACGCCCCTCATCCGCGATCTGAGTGCCCAGCACGGTGGGCCGCATGCAATCAATGTCACAAGAAGGGACACTTCGCGGTGGTTTGCCGCTCGAATAATACTAGGCGTTTAGGCCAAATCCAGCTCTGCGCCGTGGATGCCTCGCAAACAGAACGCCGGCACATTGTTGTTGATGTCAACGGACGCCCCCTTCAATTCAAAGTGGATACTGGGGCGGACGTTTCGGTCGTACCTCCGAGCTTCGCTGGGTGCCCAGTAGACCTTGACAAACCCGATATTGAACGGTTGATGGGGCCGGGCCGCTGCCGCCTAAGGTTGCTTGGGACGTTTCTTGCTACCCTGTCGTGTCGAGGCCGGTCAGTATGCAAAACGTTGTACGTTGTAGCAGACATTGACTCTCCTCTGCTGGGGTACTCGGCGGTAGTGGACCTGGGAGTCGTCCAGTTTGTTGACACCGTGGAAGATGCGGAAGCTCCGAATAGGCCCCCAACGTCAGACAAGGCCGCAGCTTCGCTGTTCTCAGGCCTTGGCGAGATGCCTGAAGAAAACCACATTCGTATCAAGCCGGGAGCGATTCCATTTCCTTTCAGCATTCCTAGGCGCATCCCTATTCCCCTCGAAGGCGTAGTCAAGAAGGACTTAGATGCCATGGAAAGGGACGGGGTCATCCGGCGAGTCACAGTGCCAACCCCGTGGTGTGCTGGTATTGTGCTGGTACCCAAAGCCGATGGCGAATACAGAATTTGTGTTGACCTCACGAAGTTGAACCAAGTAGTTCTTCGGGAGAGACACCTTATGCCCACAGTGGACCAGGTACTTGGCCGTCTTGGCAATGCCGCGGTCTTCTCGAAACTTGATGCAAAATCGGGGTTTCATCAAGTAAGGCTATCGGAAAGCTGTCAGGAGCTGACTACCTTCATAACATCGTTTGGACGCTACTGCTACTGCCACCTGCCCTTCGGCATCACGTCCGCTCCCGAAGTATTTCAGCGCCAAATGTCTCGGATTCTAGAGGGCCTGGAAGGGTGTGTGAACATGGTAGATGACATTCTAGTATTCGGCAGGAGCCGTTCCGAGCACGACAGCAGACTCCAAGCAGTCCTTCGCAAGATGGAACAAGCAGGCATTACGTTGAATGCCTCGAAATGCTCCTTCGGGGTATCTTCCGTCAAGTTCCTTGGTGTAGTGGTGAGCGCCAGTGGCATCTCGGCTGACCCTGACAAGGTATCTGCTATTGTGAACATAAAGCCGCCGACAGATACGCATGGCGTCCGTCGTTTCCTGGGCATGCTGAACCACATTGGAAGATTTTTACCGAACCTGTCTGCCATCACTACACCGATACGGCTCCTGTTGAACAAGAACGTGGTCTGGACCTGGGACCATGCGCAAGCAACCTCCTTCGAGACATTTAAGGGAATGGTGGCATCTAATGCTTGTATGGCCAGCTACAATCCAGAGCTACCCACCCTTGTGTCGGCAGATGCCAGTTCGTTCGGGCTAGGCGCGGTTCTCTTGCAGGAGCAACAGACGGGAGAGCGACGGGCTGTTGCGTTCGCGTCAAGAGCACTGACTACCGCTGAGCAGCGGAACAGTCAGATTGAGAAAGAAGCGCTTGGTGTCTCTTACTCTATCGAGAGGTTTGAGGAATTCCTGCGTGGACTCAGCTTTGTCGTTTAAACCGACCATCAGCCGCTCGTCAGGTTGCTTGGTTCCACCGATCTAGACCTCATGCCCCCTCGCATCCAAAGATTTCGCATAAGGCTCATGCGATATCAGTTCACAGTGAAGTATGTTCCAGGAAAGTACCTGGCCACGGCAGACACCCTCTCTAGGGATCCCGAAGGCTCTTCCACGTCTGAAGAGGACAGCACAGAAATTTTTGTGTCTCTGGTCGTGGCAGCCCTTCCTTCAACCCTGGCCATACGTCTTGAAGACTTCAGGTCTCACCAAACTTCAGACGGCGAGTGCTCAATGCTGAAAGCATACTGCATGAAAGGGTGGCCTCGACGAGACCGTCTGCCGCTCAACATGACGCGTTACTGGGACCACCGGGGAGACTTGACTGTATGCGAGAACATGCTGTTCATGGGTGGACGCCTAGTGGTGCCCGCAGCACTACGCAGAGACATCGTGAACCTGCTGCACGATGGTCACTAAGGCGTCAATCGGTGCTTGGCGGTGGCCCGAGGCTCTGTGTGGTGGCCCAATCTCAACAGCCAGGTTAAAGCAGCGGTTGAGAACTGCCCAGCTTCTATATGCGTTCAAAGCTGTGAGCCCATGATTGCGACCGAGACACCATCAGCTCCATGGGAAAGGGTGGCCATCGACTTGTTTCATTTTGCTAATCAAGAGTTCCTGGTGGTTGTCGACTACCGTTCTTGGTACCCTGAGGTCCTCACACTCCGGTCCACTTCTGCGGGAGCCATTATTTCTGTGATCAAGAGCACATTTGCCCGACACTGCATCCCGGTGACTGTTGTCAGCGACAATGGGCCACAGTTTTCCTGCAAAGCTTTTGAGGACTTTGGGAAGACATACAGTTTCACGCATGTCACGAGCAGTCCACGCTACCCGCAGTCAAACGGCGAAGCAGAGCGCATGGTTCGCACGATCGAGGAGTTGTTTCTGAAGGCCACAGACCCGTTTCTGGCTCTGCTAGCATACCGTAACACTCCCGGTGTGTCTGGCTACAGCCCGGCCCAACTGCTCATGGGACGCTCTCTGCGAACTCGAGTGCCAGCCACGGCTCAAAGCCTTGTTCCAGATTGGCCCCAGGTGAAAGAATTCAATGACAGAGATGCCGCCCAGAGACGAAGACAACAGGGAGACTACAATAACCGACACGCAGCGCATGACCTTTGTGCTCTCGACGATGGGGAGGAAGTCTGGGTGCGTGACACGCGGGCAAGGGCGACGGTCCTAAGCCCGGCTCGGAGACCCCGCTCGTACATCGTCCAGACGCCCAGTGGCATACTAGTGAGAAACCGCAGACACCTTGTCCCCTGCAGCAATCCTCAGTCGGCCCCCTCAGATGAGACGGGAATCCCCAACCCTGCGGCCCCGACATCGGCGCCGTCTCCCGGACCACAGCGGGCAGCAACCGGTAACGCATCGGACACTCCAGCTCCTGCACCTGCTGCAAGATCGCCAGGTCACCGTTACACACAATACGGCCAGCGCGTGGTGCCACCTCGGAGACTGAATTTGTGAGACTTCTGCAAGGACTGTTTCTTGGTGGTGCTCTTTTGAACACGTGTGTGAGAGCTCAAGAAGGAGGGATGTAGAGGATGCCACCGGTTGCTTCTAGTAACTGGGAGGTGGCGCCCCCACTCTGTATAAAAGGCATCGGTGAGCATTAAACGGGGCTTTTTGCTGTTTGTGAACTATGCGTTGTCGGGTCATTCTTCGCGGGCTTCACGCCCACTTTTGGCTCGTCTAGCGGCGTCCGCGCTACCCGGGCACAGCACCACAGAGTGTGCATTCTCAGGGTTGTAGAGACGGAGAGATCATCATCATAAGCCTGACTGCGCCCACTGCAGGACAAGGGCCTCTCCCTGTTTCCGCCATTCAACTCAGTCCTGTCCTGTGCTTGCTGCTGCCACTTTATAACCACAAACGTCCTAATCTCATCTGGCCAACTAACTTTTATTGCGATAGCAATTATATGGACACTATCAGCTGGATTTCGCCGCCGGCATCGGTGTTGGCGTTGTATGTATACGTATCTATATACAGTGAGACTCCATTAATACGCACCTGCCAGGGATGGCGGCATAACTACGCACTAAACGTACTATGCATTAACCATCAGATACAGATTTGCATCCCCTGACATGCGCCATCGCCGCCAACAAAATAAGAAATGCAGTGCCGCGGGAAATATTGCCTAAAGTTCCCTCCGCAAGGCTATTTCTTTCTTTTTGCCAAGGAAAAGTTTCTTACTCTCGAAGAACCACACGATAGCACGTGATGGCGACGCCGATGAGCCTTTCGAAACCACCGCGGGATCCGGAATATGGCGTAGTACGTACAGGACAGAACCACGGAGTAAGGAAACAACTTTCCTTCCTGCCAGGACAGAACAGACACAATCGGCTGTCCATGATACAGTTGTTTCGCATTCTGTTTCTAAGCAAAAACTGACGCAGTTTTCTTATTCAATACGAGATACAGTCGCAGAGAGCCAAATCGCTTACTGCTTGGCTAGTTGCGTTCAGCGCTTCGCTCACTCTGTGTGCACTGTGACTGCCAATCCGCTTGCTGCACAGATTTGGTGAGTAGCCTGCTGGGTTAACACGGCACCGAAGAGCTTTCTGCAAGCAATGTGTGCTCTGCGATGCTCTAGCAGTCTTGGCAGCGGACGGAGGCGCATTTCGGCTGTCACTGAATTAAAGTGTGCAGCATGGTAACAACAGCGCTACATTCGCTGTACGGTGCACGTGTTGGCATAATACAACAAGGTTTCTCAGTGCCCGCGATCCACAACGCCAAACACTGTGACAGCGAGCTGCTTTCATTGCTGTAAAGCGGTGCATGCTTGAACACGGTCCTGCAAAACGAAGCGGCAGCGATCGAGGTCCCAGCGCGTTCTGGTAGCCGCCCACTAAGTGCTTGCAGTAGGCCTAAAGTGACGCTATGCCACACGCGTGCCTGAAGAGATAACCGCCGATGCTTACTGTGATAAGGCTTTTCGCCGGCGATAAGTCATACCGGCGCGCCACCTCGCCTTCGTTTTTTTCCTCGATGGTTACTCGGAGCATCGTCGCCGCAATCGCGCGGAACCTGTAATAATTTATTGGCTAATCTCGCACTCTTACCAATATGACTGAAAACCGTTCACGGCACATTGTGGCGTCTGCAAGTTCAGAGGAGCAGTAAAATTTTTTTGCCCAAAATGTTTCGCAGTACGCAGTTAGTACGCACTAACCGATAAGCACAGGCCAAACACTACGGCTTAAGCGGTCTGCCAATGCATTAGTCTCTATGAGACTTGGTCGGGCATTGGTCGCAACTATGTTTTAATCATTAGTACGATTAAAGTGGGTACGCACTAATGAGGTTTGACTGTATATAAAAACACAAGAAGGAAAGAAAACCGAAAAAAAAAAAAGACTCCGGCGTGCGGAATCGAACGTGGGACCCCTGCATTGTGAATGTGAGACGTTAACCACTGAGCCACTGAAGGATACCTCCTTCAACATTCACACGGCAAGCTATTTATATCTACCACTTACTGCTGTTGGTTGGCATCTCGGGGAGGGGGGAACTATCAAGCATTATTAACATGGTGGCGCAATGATCGCACGGTGGCTCTCATCTCTCATGCGTACCTTGGGCCGCGTAGAGAATAAGGGGGTGTGCACTGGATCGCGCGCCCTTATTTTGCAGTGGGGAGGAACATACCTCTCGGCTAGCCTTTGGGTTTTGCCGAAACGATCCTGCTGTAGTTACCGGGCACACAAAAGTCACTGCAATCGTTGTACAGCCTCTGTTTGCGAAAAGGGGGCGCTTTTCAAACACAGCGAAGTATCAACTGAGACCCTTATTCGCGTTCATCTGTACCTGTGAGTACCCTTTGTGCATAATTTGTGCGTGCGAAACGTGGGGAACGTTTCGATCTGCTTGCCATTATGTGCTTGACCTTCCGATTTGTTGCTATCGTATTCATTTCTTTGCTTTGCGGCAAAGCGGCGACTTTTCTGTCTCCCCCTCACCCACTTGCCTTCTCTGTGAATCCAGTCATTTATCCTTAATGACCAGTGGTAATCCTGCCGACGTGCTACAAGTAGCCTGATCTATGTCCATTTCTTCTTCTTCATTTCAACTACGATATCTTAGCCGTGGTTTGTTTCCTGACTAGCTCTGCTCTGTTCTCTTCTCTTAAGGTTAGACCCACCTTTTTTTTTTTCATCGCTCGCTGTGTCGTCCTCAATTTAAGCTGAACCCTCTCTTTAAAACTCCAGTTTTCTGTTCCGTAGGGAAGTATCAGTCATAATTTGAGAATGCTTCCCCATTCTTATTCTATGTAGTTTCTTCAATCTCGTGATTCGGCTCCTTGGTTACTACCTGTCCTAAGTAGACACACTCTTTTACAACTTCAAGGGCACTGCTACCTATCTCGAAGTGCAGTTCTGTTCTGAGGTTGTTGTACATTGCTTTTGTTTTCTGTAGATCAATTTTAAGACTTAACCTTTCTGGTCTCCTTGTCTAATTCTGTATTCATGAATTGCTATTCGTCCCCTGGGTTACTCGGCAAGGCAATGTCATCATCGAAGCGCAGGTTACTAAGGTGCTTTCCATTAACTGTTCATATCCCTAACTCTTCCCATCTGAGGCCTCTGAAAACCTCCTGTGAGCACGCGGTAAATAGCATTGGGGAGATTGTATCCCCTTGTCTTACACCCTTCTTTCATCTTATTCTGTTGCTTTTTTTATGGAGCACTATGGTGCCAGTTGATCCTCTGTAGATTTCTTCCAGGATGTTTATATATGCTTCGTCAATTATGCATTGTTTGCATGACCCTTGATATCTCTACTGAATCAAATACCTTTTCGTGATCTGTGAAGGCTATGTATAGTGGTTGGGTGTATTGTGAGCATTTCTTTATTACCTGATTGATAGTATGAATGTAGTCGATCGTTGAGTACCGTATAGTGCGGAATATAGGTCGAGATTTTTTCCGAAAACTGTCGCTCACTAAAAAGTCAACCCTCGTCAAATATTCCGGCCCTTGGCATAAACTAAAAGATTGTCTGATCGACATCGCCTCCTTGGGCTGACACCTGACGCGTTCTCTGCCGATGCCGTTTTTCTTTTCTTATTCATTCAGTGTTCGTAGCGAGTGGCGACCTTACTTTGTGGCCAGCTATGAATTCTGGGGCACGGCGCTAGTGCACCGACGCGTTTAAAAGAAAAGTTATTGAGTTCATGAAAGCGAATGGCAACATGGCGGCACAGCAGCAGTTTGGAGTGTCCAAGAAAAGCGTCAGGTACTGGCAGAACCAAAAATCCAAACTGTCAGCATGTAACGCGAGGAAGACGTCATTTCGCAGTCGCCGAGCTGTGCACCCGCAACTCGAGGACAAAGTGGCGGATTTCGTCCGTGAGTACCATGCCAGATCCCTGCTAGTGAATGCGGAGCTCATTCGCACAAAAGCTGTAGAGCTCGCCCGTGAAGCCGGTCAGTCAAGGAAAGATTTTAAGGGGTCTATTTATTGGGTCCGTTGCTTCATGCGATTGCCCTTAGACAGCGCACGACAATATGCCAGAAGCTACCGGAGATGTACGAGGACAAACTGATACAGTTTCAACTCTACGTGAACAGCCTCTGGCGGCAGCATGGCTACATGCTAGGCCAGATTGGCAATGCCGACGAAACGCTGGTGTGGTACGACATGCTGTCGTCCACGACTGTTGGTGAACGCGGGGCTAAAGAGGTGAAGCTTTTGTCGACCAGAAGTGAGCATTCAGGCTTCACTGTTATGCAGGGCCGATGGCAGAAAGTTGCCCTCCTTCATAATCTTCAAGCGGAAGACGATGCTGAAGGAGGCCTTCCCGCGAGATGTCGTCATCAGTGTCAATGAGAAGGGGTATATGGACGCGGCTTTAATGCATGAGTGGATCTGCACAGTGTGGAAATGGCACCCCGGAGCCCTCCTGCAACACCGGAACATGCTCATGTTGGATGCATTTCACGGCCATTTGATGGCACCAGTGAAGGAGAGTCTTCGCGACGGAAAGTCTTCGCGACGGAAAGAGGAATCTTGTCCTCATTTCGGGAGGGATGACGTCAACACCTCAACCGCTGGACGTCGCCCTTAATAAATCTTTTAAAGACCGTGTGCGTGCGTTGTACACTGAATAGATGGCTGGCAACAACCCGCAAACCCTGACAGGCCGGCTGCGCAGGCCACCTCTTGCGTTTGTGGTTGGGTCTCCGAGGCATGGAGGCCTCGGCCTGAAGAGATGGTGGTGCCTGCATTTAAGAAGTGCTGCATCAGCAACGCTCTTCAACGGCACTGAGGACGATATGCTATGGGAGGCTAGTGAAAAGCAGTTGACGTCGGAGGAGAGCTCCGACAACTCTGAGGACTAAATAAAGTGAATCAGTGAACAATGCCGCATTTTTCTTCTTTTTTTTCCTGTCTGGATAAGGGGGTCGACCTATACTCCGCATTATATGGTAGCCTGTTTGAAATCCTGCTCGATCCTTTGGTTAATTGAATTCTAATGTTGTCTTAAATTCTGTTAGCAATTACCTTTCTAAGTAGCTTGTGTACGACAGAGAGCAAGCTGATTGGCCTGTAATTTTTTAAGTTCTTGTCATCCCCTTTCTTAAGATTAAGATGATGTTAGCATTCTTCCAAGATTCTGGTACCCTCCTTGTCAGAAGACACTTCTTCAACAGGTTGGCTAGTTTTTCTAACACAATCTGTCCTCTGTGTTTTTCACATCCGATGTTACATATCCTCACCAGCAGCTTTGCCTCTTTGCATTCCCTTGAAGGCTTTCCTAACCTCTTCTGTCAATACTGGTGGGATGTCACCTGGGTTACTGCTAGTTCTTGCATTATATGGTAGTCGTGGTTCTCTTGGCAATAGTACATATCTCGTCCCATCTAATGTAGACATCTCTGTACAATAACTGATAGATCGAAATGTCGAGGGGGACAAACACTCCCGTCCAAAGAATCCAAAAGTCCAAAGTCCCTTCGTGCGTGTGCCGGCGAGCTGGCTCAGGCGGGTCAGGGAGTGCAAAATATGCAAGTATATATATATATATATATTTCATAAAGCTGACAAAAATTAGGAGTAAGTACGGTACTTACCTAAACATTAAGAGGCATAAAAGCTTGCGAAAATAGCGATAAAAACAAATGTTGCAGAGACCGTACTTGCAGAGATTCGTGCTGCTGCCTGGCAACAGCTCCTCGATGGAACTGCTGAGAAAGTGTTAGTTTGTAAGCAGAAAGCTTAGAAGTTGCTTTGTGCAGCCCTGAACATTTTGTTTTGCAGCTCTTCACATTTGAGTGTGCACTGTGGCATCACTGTGGCTGGCCACTGTGTTATGAACCGTTCATGATGGGCTCATGGCATTTATCTATTTATCAAGCACGACTTCTACCTTTAGATAGAAAAACAGAAGGCTCAGGTAGTATGCTGCATTAACTCTCTAGGAACTTTATCTTTTGAGTGTTTCTGTTGTCATTGTACGGTGGTGGTTTTTTGTCTTACAGCCTTATTTCCACACGAGTACATTTACGACCCCTTGCTTGAAGTTGCACGCCATAAATGCAGTAGAATCTCAATGATACGATGACAGTGAATGCGAATTTCGCCATGATACCAATTTTTAAAGTTATTTCGGATGGACTACATTATATAAATAAATACACCGTGATTCGATGTTATACGAATGGTTTCCCCATCAACCGGGGATGATACGAACGTGTGATTAACCACTGCACGCAAACGGTGCAACGCGGCTTGTCACCAAACCCGTTCACATTTCACCTCGAAGGCAGGAAATGCTAAAAAACTAACCGAAATTTTTGTCGCTTCGCCCACTGAGTGGCTGGAAAACCACACCACGAGGCTGACATGAAAAAATCGCTCCAAGACATAGCGACAAGTTTTTTCTTACCACCCGATAGCAGATCGCCTTTTTGCTTCATGACTTTGGTTACACTGCCTGCGCTAGCTCTCAAGCTTTGGGATGTAAACGACCAGCGACAAATTCAATATGGCGGCAAAGGTGTTGGTGGTGGATCACGTTGGCGCGATTGCGAACTACCCATACAGCATGTCAAAGCTCACGGCCATCACAAGGAGGCGTTCATCTAGAGCCTGATGTGGATTATGATCGCTGACAACACCACAAGTACAAGGAGCAGCAGCAGCAGCGAGGCGGCGTGCCTCGACGTGTCTCGCTGTTGCACTGCCGACTGAATCCGTCACCGCCGCTTGCGGTGCACTCGCTCGTGTCGTTTCTGCTGGGGTGTCCCCAAAACAATGCTTGTAAAGGTGTAAACTGTTTCTTTTCATCGCTTTGCATGCACAACCAGAACTCCATACGAATTTTAATGCTCAGGAAACGGGCAAGCGGGGACGGTGGCATGTACGAGGGACAGAAGAAATGTGAACGTTTTAGACGGGTGCGGTTGTAGTTTTCCGGCCGCTATGGTGTTTTTGTTTGAATTCTCTGGTGTGAATTTGCCAGAATCGATTTTTTTTTTTTGTCGACTTCACAATATGGTTTTCTGGCAGCTTAAGCGACAACGCGAGTGAATTTTCAATGAGTTTTGCTGCTTTTGCTCCCTTTAATGTGTATGTGCCTTTGAGCGCCAGCAGCATGAGTGAGCAAACCAATGGTGCTCGACTGCTGACCCGAAAGTCATGTGATCAAATTCCGGCTGTGGCAGCCTCATAACGATAGAGTCAAAATGCTAGATGCCCATGAGCAGATGCAGATTAAAAAACCTGAGGTGGTTGAAATTTCTGGAGCCCTCCCCTATGCCATCTGTCATAATCATATGGTAGTTTTGTGACGTGAAAACCCAATCATTATTTCTGTCTTGTTGGTTTGATTTGTGGCAATAAACTTGCAACTAGTGCTGGACAAGTGGTGCAACGTCTAGAGAGTGAATTCAGTGAATTATTGCTTTCATAAAACTCTGAACTTCTTGTAACTGAACGGCTTTGCTTGTGCAGCTCTCGGACCTTGATGGAGAAACACGGGGCATGGTGGAGAAAATGATGTACGACCAGAGGCAGCGCGAAATGGGTCTGCCAACCTCAGATGAGCAAAAGAAACAGGATGTTCTTAAGAAGTGAGTACATGGGCACCTTGCCTACCTGCCTCTGATTGAGGGTCAGTTAGTAAAATGTACCTAGTTTGATATTTTAAACTGCGTAAGGTAGCCTAATTTCTGAAAGCTTGGCAATGAAGCAGCCTTCGTTTTAAGTTTCGTTTTACAAGTGGATGTAACTGTGAGTTCTTCCTGGAGTTAGTTTTTTTTTTTTTGTTTAATACTATGCATACCAGCGTAATTGCCGCAGTTCTTTACTAAAACATGTCGCCCGCCTACCTCGAGATCTTGGGTGAAAATCGCAGGTGTGACCATTGCAAGGAGAAAGAGGCACAACTTTTTTATTTTATTTTTGGGCATTTTCTGAGCTACCTGCCTTTATTGAACTGCAGTACTCCCTTATATTGGGAAAAGCGAAAAACAGCCTTTGGCATGTTCATGTAGTTGCAAAAATGCCATTGCTCGCCCTTGTCTTCCTCTTTACTCGTCCCATTAATCCTCAAGCTCCGCTCTGTCTTGGTTGATGCCGTCCAACGTTTATTTGTTAGAGATTAACATGACCTCAAAGCTTTCCTCCATAGTCTAAAGAAAACCCCGCCCCACACTTGGGTATTCACGCATCTACAAGTGATGCCCTCTTCAGAAATTGGGTCGGTGTTTGGTGGATAGAAGTGCTTGGAGGCAGTTGCTAAACCTTAAAAAAATATTCTTTTGACACCTGCAGGTGCTGAGAACTCTGCATAGGTGCCTTGTTTCTCTCTCTCCCTCTTTTTTTTTTTGTAAGCGACTATAAAGAGCAAAACCAGGTACAATTTCACAATCCCCAAAACACAACTCTTACCGCAACATGGCGTTTAGTAAAGGAGAAAACGCGCAAAAAGAAAATATAAATGGAGATGCCACTTTAAAATTCCTGCACCATACAGTGAGCTCATAGATTTTTAAGGTGTCTACTAGGTCCTGCATAGCTTGTAATGAATAAAAATGAAGTACATTCTCTTATCTAGGTGCCATTGACCTAGCATACGAAGTTTTAAAAAATCTGATCGAGCCAATGTTGCAAAAACGAAAATACATTAAAAAAATTTTGATGTCACGCACGGAGATTCAGGGACGAGATTTAAAATGAAACTTCAACCTTGATTTTTTCTACTAATAATGAACTTATGATAGTGTGATGATGTTTATTCAATCAGAGAAGTCGCAACGAGGTCAAAACGAAAAATGACTGTACGGCAAGTCTGGCAAAGGCGGCACAGGTTCTTGCGCAATCAGAGCGTGGGTTTTTTCGTTCTCTTCCGAAGGCGCATACGCGTTGGTGCATATTCTCCACTACAATACCCCAGGGATGAAGAGTGGCCGTCCCGGTGACTCGGGGAGTAGGCACAATGAGGGGGTCGTAGTACGGCTTGAGACGGTCGACATGTACGGTCTCGCGTCCTCGACGGCGCAAATCTGGTGATTGTGTTAGCTTGATGATGTGGTTCACCGGGGAGGTTGCGTCAATGACACAGTACGGATCATGGTACCGGGCCAAAAGTTTAGAAGACAGGCCAGGAAAGTGCGGGGGCACCCAAAGCCACACAAGGGAGCCAGCTCGAATCGTAGGAGCTATGTGGTGAACGTTGTCGTGTCGAGTCTTTTGTAGACCTTGAGCCTCACTTGTCAGAGACCGAGCCAACTGACGGCAGTCTTCAGCATATCTGGCGACTTCCGAAAGAGGGGATCACTCAGATGCATCAGGGCGGTACGGGAGTATAGTGTCGAGTGGGTGGGAAGGTTCGCGGCCGTACAACAGAAAGAAGGGGAAAAACCGGTAGTCGCTTGCGTCGCGGTGTTATAAGCGAAGGTAACAAAAGGTAATACAGCGTCCCAGTTAGTGTGGTCGGAGGAGGTGTACATCTTCAGCATGTTGCCAAGTGTGCGGTTGAACAGCTCAGTGAGACCATTTGTCTGTCGATGGTATGCGGTAGATTTCCGGTGGATGATGTTGCATTTAGCGAGGATAGCTTGGATGACCTCCAACAGGAACACTCGACCCCCTATCACTGAGTAATTCCCGTGGAGCATTATGGCGTAGAATGAAGAGTGCAACTTCGTGTGCGGTAGCTGCCGGTAGAGGTGCAGTCTTAGCGTAGCGTGTCAGATGATCGGCTTCCAGAGCCACTATATGGGAGGGGGCCATAGAGGTCGATACCCACGCGGTCGAATGGGTGAGCCGGGCACGGGAGCAGCTGTAACATGCCAGTAAGGTGCCGTGGAGGTGTCTTGTTCTGTTAGCAAGTGGTGCAAGACAACGCATTTTTGCACAAAGCGATACATTCCTCGCCAGTAATATCGTTGGCGCAGCCTTTCATAGGTTCTCAGGACACCTCCGTGAGCACTTTGGGGATCTGCATGATTCATGCAGATTTCAGAGCGCATATAAGTAGGAACAGCAAGGAGCCGATTCCGACCACCAGGCATGTAGTTGCGGCGGTACAGAATGTTGTCTCGCGTGGAAAAGTGGGCTGCTTGCCGGCGTAGTGCTCTCGTGGAAGGGACAGCAGAGGAATCGGTAAGGTAGTCGAGTAACAAGGCAAAGTATGGCTTTTTACGCTGCTTTGAAAGCATGTCAGTGGTGTCGAGTGATGACAAGGTGGTAAAAAGGGGTGACAGAGAAGCCACATATGGTGTTAGTGGTGATCGGGAAAGTGCATCATCCGCATGCTTGCGACCGGAACGATATACGACACGGATGTCGTATTCCTGCAATCGAAGTGCCCAACACCCCAGGCGTCCGGACGGATCTTTCAAGGTGGACGGCCAACATAGAGTGTGGTGGTCTGTGACCACGTCAAAAGGACGGCCATAAAGGTACGGGCGAAACTTCGTCAGCACCCAGATTATGGCCAAACACTCCTTCTCTGTCACGGAGTAATTCAATTCAGCCTTCTTGAGAGCGCGACTTGCATAAACGACTACGTATTCCGTTTGGGTACCTTTCCGTTGTGCCAAAACTGCACCAAGACCGACGCCACTTGCAAGGTGTGAATTTCTGGGGCAGCAGTGGGGTCATAGTGGCGAAGAATAGGTGGTGAGGTCAGCAGGCGGCGCAGCTGGCGAAATGCGTCGTCACATGCAGGTGACCATGCAGATATACCTTTACTGTTGGAAAGCAGGCTTGTCAGAGGTGCGATGATGGACGCAAAGTTGCGCACAAAGCGGCGAAAGTAGGAGCAGAGGCCAACGAAACTTCTTAGAGCTTTCAGTGATGTGGGCATTGGGAAGTCAGCGACAGCTCGAAGCTTACCGGGATCCGTAAGAACACTGTCTCTTGTGATGACATGTCCCAAGATGGTTAGTTTTCGTGCTGCGAAGTGGCACTTCTTGGTGTTAAGTTGTAGGCCTGCAGAAGTTAGACACGTCAGAATCTCGTGGAGACGACCAAGACGTGTCGGGAAATCAGATGAAAAGACTACAATGTCGTCCAGGTAACACAAGCAGGTTTTCCACTTGTGGGCACGCAAGATGATGTCGATCATGCGCTCAAATGTGGCAGGCGCGTTGCAGAGCCCAAATGGCATGACTTTAAACTCATATAGGCTATCCGGTGTTACAAAGGCTGTTTTAGGGCAATCACACTCAGGCATTGGCACCTGCCAATACCCAGAATGCAGATCGAAGGATGTAAAGTACTCGGCGCCTTGTAAACAGTCAAGAGCATCGTCTATTCGTGGTAGCGGGTAGACATCTTTCGTCGTAATCTTGTTTAAGCGGTGGTAGTCCACGCAAAATCGAATGGTGCCATCTTTTTTCTTTACCAGAACCACAGGTGATAACCGAGCGCTTAGAGAAGGCTGTATGACTCCACGTTTAAGCATGTCATCTACTTGCTTCGTAATGATGCGGCGCTCTTCGGTGGAAACGCGGTAAGGACACTGTCGCAGAGGCGAATGTGAGCTGGTGTCAATAGTATGAGTGACAGTCGTGGTGCGGCCCAAAGCGGGTTTTTGAAAGTCGGAAGAGCGAAACTTGTTAAGGAGCGCAACAAGTTGGCGGCGATGCGAGGGGGGAAAGTCTGCGTCAATAGCATTGTCGAAGGCTGACGAACTTGATGGCTCAGACGCATGAGTGATTGTGGCAATGGGACATGTGGTTTTTTCGGGAAGAATAATATCATTGATATGGTCGACAGGTTGCACATATCTTTAGGTTTCACCACGGTGTAAGCCAATGGGGTAGTTGCAATGGTTGGTAACCACCATTACGGTTAAACCAGACGCAATTGTAAGAACCGCAAATGGGAGAACGATGCCCTTGCGTTCAGTAAAAACCGGAGGTGGCGTAAACACCACCGTGGCATCAGGTTGCGCCACACATGAAAGGCTAATGGGGACTGAAGCTTCCGGAGGCAAGGTGATGTCGTCGTCAGCGATGAGTTTGCAGAGCATAGGAGAACAGTCGGGCGATAAAAATTCACACATTGGCACACGGCACACTTCAGCATGGGAACAGTCGATTATAGCTTTATGACATGATAAGAAATCCCAACCGAGGATGAGGTCATGAGAGCAAGATGGTAGAACGAAAAATTGGACGATGTACAAAACGTCTTGGATGACGACGCGCGTCGTACACAGAACCGAGGGATGAATGCGTTGCGTGCTAGCCGTGGACAGCACCATGCCACAGACACATAGA
This sequence comes from Rhipicephalus annulatus, assembly GCA_013436015.1. Taxonomy (NCBI): domain Eukaryota; kingdom Metazoa; phylum Arthropoda; class Arachnida; order Ixodida; family Ixodidae; genus Rhipicephalus; species Rhipicephalus annulatus. Next base: position 83,627 of record WOVY01004040.1, read on the forward strand.
GATGTGGTCGCTTTCTTCAGTTTGCGACAAAATTTTGCGTCCATCACAGAAATGGCGGCCCCAGTATCAATTAACACTGGTGTGGCGACTTCCTCACCGTCGACATCAACAACATTTTGCGGCGAAAATGGAGGCCTTGAGAATTGCCCAGAAGTTGCAGTTCTTTCCTCCGGAACTGCACTGATTAGTTTCCCTCCTCAGGAGGTGGTGGACGACACATAGGCGATGTTGATCGGCGACGAGGGGATGGGAGATGAGCAGTTGATGGGCGACGATCCGAGTCGGAGTGCCTCTGTTCATATGCGGACGTGGTGGCCTGTGGCGACGTGAAGGTAGGAGTTCCAAAGGAGGCGTACGCAGATGTGGGACGGCGGTGGCAGATGTGTGCGATGTGGCCGGCGATGCCACACGCGAAGCAGATAGGACGGTTGTCACTGGTGCGCCACTCATTAGATGGACGGAAAAAGCAAGCTGGGGGCCTGTAAACTGGAGGCGAGGCTGGAGGAGGTGGAGCCGATAAGAAGACTGGATGCGGTGGGGGCCGTGCGACCTCAGCTGTGTAGCTGAGAGGTGAAGGTGGCGCAGGTGGTGCATAGCCGACAGTTGAGAGCTTAGATGCTACTGAACTGCATAGGTAACGGGTCGGCTTTGTAGGGAGGACATCGCAAATTTCAGTGCGTATGGCCTGCTGCAGTGTCGAAGGCAGGCTTGCGGTGGGCGCGTCACTATGCGGCTGCTGGGAGAGCTGTCGGGTGACTTCCTCCCTGATGAAGTCTTTGATCTGGTTGGACAGACTTTCTTGGCAAACGTTGGCATTTGCGAGTGCGACGGCCGAGATCGAATGTGGTGGTGGGACACTCTGTCGGGCGATGGAACGCTGACGGTGCAATTGATCGAAGCTCTGGCACAGGCGTACGAGGATTGCCACTGTGGTCGGGCTTTTTGCTAGCAACGTCTGGAATGCGCCATCCTCAATACCCTTGAGAATCTGCTGAATTTTCGCTTCTTCAGGCATTGATGGGTTAAACACGCCTGCAGAGGTCGAGCACATCCTCAATGTAACTAGTAAACGTCCCGCCAGGCTGCTGGGCTCGGTGGCGTAGACACTGGTCAGGGTGGAGCTTGCGGACCTCTGGTCGGCCGAACGCTTCAGTCACGAGGGTTTTAAAGGAGGACTAGTTGGTGATGGCGGTTTCGCGGTTGGTATACCAAAGCTTAGCTACGTCTGCCAAGTAAAATATAACGTAGGCGAGCTTAGAGTCGTCATCCCACTTGTTGCTGGCACTTACGCGTTCGTACAAGGAGAGTCTGTCTTCGACGTCTTGCTCACCACTGCCGCTTAAGATTGGTGGGTCCTGTTGGCGGGTAGCGCCGGGGCAGGTAGATGGGGCAGCCGATGGTCCTGGCTGGGCTAGGATGGGCTGGTTGGTAACTGCGTCAGTCATGTTTCGCGGTGGTCTCTCGGCCAACTTGCGAGAGCGGAGTTCCAGGTCTGCTTGTAGATCTCGGCAACCTCCACCAAATGTGATGATGTTTATTCAACCAGAGAAGTCGCAAAGAGGTCGCAACGAAAAATGGCTGTACGGCAAGTCTGGCAAAGGCGGCAAAGGTTCTCGCGCAATCAAAGCGTGGGGTTTTTCATTCTCTTCCGAAGGCACATATGCGTTGGTGTGTATGCTCCACTACAATTGTAAACATATAACATTAAAGTTCTCGAAATGCAGTTTGTAAATCTGAACCAAGATATTGTTTCTCTTTAGTTTCAGTGTCCCTTAAAACTTTCAGAATTTTCACACTGCATGATAGATGATGCTGCTGACGTTTCTAAATTTTAAGGGTGTAGCTAATACGTGACAAATTTTAAATATGTTTTTGGGGGGACAATCTTAAAACTAAGTTTTGGGTGTAGCTATTACATGAATGCTGCCGTTAGGTGAGTGTATATAGTACTTAAGCTCCAGGAAAAGCTGTCGTTTGCGCAGAAGCTGAGAAACATAGAGTGATGTGTAACACTATGAACAACAAGCTACAACGAAACATCGATTATACTACTTTCAGGGAACCACGCAAATTTGTCCTGAAATAAGGGTGTTGTATAATCTAAATACTTGAGATTATAGGCAGTGACACTCAGCCTTTCCCAAAAAACGGGTACAGACAGCCCGAATAAGCCCATGGAACGACGTTGTGCCTCTGCAAGGAAGGTAGAATAAATTATCATTGCCAGTGGCAGCTAACGACCATAAAGATGGTTGAATCTTTATTCTCAACGTTTAAAAATCGTATCCAATGTGCATCTTTATACTGATAAACAAAATCTGCAAATTGCCTGCGCATGAAAACGAAACTGAAACCGCGTCGCCAACATCCTCCCATCAGGAGAAGCAGACACAGTGTCATCGCTATCACATGCTGGGGACGAACCACGAGTTTGCATAGAATACCTTTGCACTGAGCTGTGCACGTTGAGCTTTGTAGACTTGTGAAGTAAAACTAGTGATGTCCCACTGGTTATTGTGAACGTTGATGTCAAGTGAAAGTAGTTTCGCACAGTGAAAACCAAAAACAGCTGCATTTTGTCTTTGCGCATGCCTGTGACTGCGAGTGCAGCAAAAGCAGGATATCTGCTCTATGTCGACTAGAAAATGTTTCCACGGACCGAAAAGTGGAAATGTGATATTTTCAGACGGCTGAAGCCACTCTGTGTGAATGTAGCTTGACTAGGTAACGACCCCATATATGTACACACACACACAAACGAGGCATTTGTAGAAGCGCATGAACTTGCAGGAGAATAAATTTTCCATTCTAAGAAAACATCCTGTTTCTCTACTTTTTTAATCATCAATCTAGGGGAATGCGAGTTGTCACTCGTCAATGCTAAATTAAGGCCAAAATGTTTTTGCTCCTTGAAACAGTGTTTGAAAACTCCTACAAAGGCATAATCACCCACCGGCCTACAATGGCAATGTGTTATTTAAATGGTTTAATCAAAGGGACATTAAAGTGAAACGAGTGAACTTTTCCTGATAGATTATCTTTGAAAACGACTTTTATTAACTTCAACCTGATAAGCGTATTAATAGAACAGAAAATCTTTCTCTGTAGATTTCGTGCCGAAAATCTGCACATGAATACCAGTGTGGCCTCACGAATTTCAGTGCGTTAATTAATTTATTTATTTGCTGTTTGGCCACATTAATCCCATAAAATTTTTTGCGGTTCGGTACTTTAAATCTCTGGCCCTTGCAGAGAACAGACAACGTGCTCCTTATTAAATTTTTTTTGAATTAGGAGCTACGTAGGCCCCAGATAAATGCTGTCAAAATCTGTGACACCACAGTGACTCTGTGAGGAAATGTCAAGGCACCACATGCATTTTATTTTTGCACACTTGCTCCCTTACTTGCGTTTTTTTGCAGCAGTAGTTATTCCTTTGGTATTGTGAAATGGTCATTTACTAAACCGTGAGAAATGGTGCGTAGTGCGTAGCCCCTCGGGGGGTCTGGTTTGCCATTCATCCGTAAGTCCCGTGAAGCATGATCACACCCAAAATCAAGTGGTCAATAGAGGCCTAAAACAGGGCTAGCAATAATCAAAACCAGGTCTAAATGAACGAACAAGGTCTAAAGTAATATAGGTAACAGAAACAACCAAGAAGTGATTGCTATAATTATCTTTAAATTATTCAAAAGGCTTCAGAAACAAGTGACTGATGCCTGATGTGCAAGAGAGGGTGCCTTGCTGTGCGCGCGATTTCTCCTCCCATCGGCACTTTTCAGGTGCCTTCTTCGCTGCAGGCTACATGTATCTCAACTGTTGTCGCAAGCCGGAAGTCAAGTAAAGTGCCACAAAAAGTAGTGCGCGCCATTCTCACAGATTTTCGCCTTGGTGACCTTCCAGTTTTGTCTGATTTGAAGGAACAGTGGGAACTCTTCAGACGGGAATTGCTGGTGCCTGTGCTATGCAGTGGTGCCTGTGCTATGCAGTGGTGCCTGTGCTATGCAAGGTTTCACGGTCAGGGAGCTGCATTTAGCGCACGATTTTGAATGACACCAATCGCTACACGAGTTTATTTCCCTTTGGTGACCCTTTAATGTTAATGATGTTGCATCACAATGTGCAAAATGCATTTCAAAATGAGAAAAAAAAAGATTGTCTTGCTTTTTGCTTATGGACCAATGGCTGTTGTAGTATTCTGATGCAGTTGATAGTTTGCATCATGTTAATCACGCTCTTGAAGAGTTTTGCAATATGTCTTCCCGATTTTTTTATTCTAGGTTCATGGAACAACATCCTGAGATGGACTTCTCCAACTGCAAGTTCACGTGATCACTGCTGCAATCATTCCTGAATAGCGTTATTTCTGTGTAATAAATGAACATGTCTATCTTCGACCCCCTTGAAGTTACTGGCACCTTATCTCATAAAACAAAAAAGTGTAGTAAACTAGCTCTTATATTTTGCTTGTTAATAGCTCCAGAAAATGCACTGTTTGTAATGGATATAAAAACCTTGCCTAATAGTAGTGTATGTGCTAGTTTTATTTTAATCAGCATGATACCTAATTGATTCAGCAACTCATAACTAATGTTTCTTGTCTAGTTGGTTTTTTATTCTGTGCATGCTGGCCATGTTTGCTCAAAAGACTGTTTAGTGACTGCATTATGTCTTTAGGAACGATGTTCATGGTAGAAGTACCATGGAATGCAGTCACCGGTAGGCACCGACATGCCTGGAGCCAAATCATGCAAAATGTCTGGGAAAGGATTCAAGCGAGGATGTGACCTCAGAAACCGCATTCAGAGACGACCACTTTTGGCGACAGTGTTGCTTTGTGCAATGTAGAATGTTGGTTGTCCCATGACTGAAGGGGTCGCCTACTTTCCCTCAACCAGTCATTCACCATGCATTGAAAGCAGCACTATGGTGTTACTGCCTTAGGCCTTGTAGGATAACACTGTGTTAGGATAAGAATGACTGCTGTGTAACGGCTGTATTATACTGGAATCAGAAACTTGGCTAGTGACATCACTGCAAAATTGACATTGTTCCTGAAAGACACTGCATTTGAGTTGCTTGAACTAATAATAAGGATGCCAAATGAAAAGCTGCCTTTATGTTTTTGATCCTGTGTAGTATCTGCAAAAATGCCCAGTACAGTAGGTTATCCACATGCTCTCTACCGTGACCTGTCAAGCATGTGCCACGGACAACCTTCGAGCACTGCACCTTATATCAAGGTCACGAGCACTCTTGCACTACTCGAAGTACCAGACCAGAACTACCCTAGTAAATGTTGATACTTCCAAGCTGTCTTGTGTGTGTGTGTGCTTTTTGGTACCCTATATATGAAGATAACTAAAGAGAAAGTGGGGGTGTCCCGCACCACCAGGATGTGTAACAGGCTAAAGCCAATCTAACATAAATGAAGAAGGGAAATGACCTCTGCATGTTCTGTTTGTTTGTTTGTGTGTGTGTGTGTGTGTGTGTGTGTTTTGGGTAATCGCGCTTTTTATCGTACAGGGATGGACTGAATGCACCACGCGCTACTGTGTGGTGGTGTTCAGTCCGTTCCTATACGTTAAAAGTTCGATTACCCAACATGCAACACCAATGAGCCCATGTTGTAGCTGCTCGTCTTATTGTGTGTGCGTGTGTGTTTGTTTGAGCCTACTCTATTGACTAGCATATCCAAACGATTATGAGGGACACCATAGAGGAGGATGGCTCTGAAAGGACCGCCGCGGTGAATGATTCATGCAAAGTGGGTTGGGGGGTCGTGGAGTTGCATAGGTAAGGTAGGTAACTGCAGGAGCTATAAGTGGCAGTGATTGAAATTGTGTGCCGAACTGCACCTGACAACCATTTTTGCTTGCCCGCCGTGGTGTTCTGTGAGCTAAGGCACTTGGTTGCTAATCCCGCAGGTCGCGGGATCTAATCCTTGCCGCGGCAGCCGCATTTTTGATGGCGAAAATGTTTGACGCCCGTGTGCACACGTGAAAGAACCCCACGTGGTCAAAATTTTCAGAGACCTCCGCTGCAGCGTCTCTCATAGTCATGTGGTGGTTTTGGGACGTTAAACCCCAACAACTAATCATTCTTGCATATATTGCTCCACGCATGCGCCGAGGCCGACTCGAGTTGTGTGGCCGTTGCGCAACAGACGATTGGCGGTTTCGAAACCGAAACTGCCTGGTTTTATTTGCTGTAAGCTGCCTGATCCAAATTAAAGCTGCTGCCTTAGCGACTTCAGATTCGGTACGCGGGTTGTTCAGGGGTACGGTGACATACGGCTTTGTACTGCGATGTGGTGTCGGTAATTCTCAATTCGTGGTGATTCTTGGCTCGCATAGTGATGAGTGGCAGCGGTACTGAAACGCACTGGTTTTGTGTCTGGTCTGGGTACGCCTGGCATTCGATGGAAACGGCTCATGCAAACTATGAAGGTAAGCCCGTACTGTCTGTACGCCTATCTTTTCCCGTGTGAAGAGCATAGACGTAGTACTAAAAATGTAAACTTAAATTGGCTGCTGAGACTGCTGCTGCGAAGTCTCTACGACTGCGGTCATGTAACACAGTGTTCGTTTCAATACACAATAGAGTATAAAGCTATAATCTTTTTTAAATACAAGTGAAACCAACCCGTATACAAATACGGGTTGCTATCTCACCTACCCGAGATGGCAGTACGGTTAATTCAGACGATCCTCGGGAGCACGAAGCGCCAAAAATGTGGGGAGGTGTGGTCGCCATCCACAATAGCGTTTTGGTTCATATTATAGTTCTTATTTGAAAGGTGTCGGTTTGAAAGCAAGTTTCGGATTAGGACGTGAGTGTACGCGTTGTGGGTGAAGTTGCAAAATGGCGAAAATTGTGGCTTTTGCACTGCTCACGTGCAAAATAATTACTCGATACGTGGATTTACGCATTCTTCAAGGAAATGAGAGAATTCATATTGACATAATAGACATTTATTTATTATTTTGTTGATGCCTTCGATAGATTGGATTCGGACAGTTTTTCCAGTGCCGCGAAATTTGAATTAACGAGCTTGGGGCGGTCTTGTCGCCCTGAGACATTATGCGGAACATCAGTCCGACGTCGACATTCACGTGAAAATGAGCTATGAGTGCTATCGCAATAAATTATGTGAATTTAAAGATAAAGTTTAGCAGTTTAGAAAACTTCACACCCTACCACGGCCGCTCGGCGTAAAAAAAGAATAATCACGCATTTCCACGAAGTAAACGATGACCAAAAAGTGGGCGAAGCTGTGTGTAAGGTCCATAATGGCTACGTTCAAGTCGCTGACTAGTAATAAGGACGGACAAATGTATGGACGGATGAACGAACAGAAGGGCGCTGCAGGTGATAGTGTATTGTGCTGTCACATACTTGAATGTACACATTAAGTAGGTATATGATGCTGGTGTCACACGGGCATTTCTAATCGCGATCAGTGCCGATCCGGATTAACCACGATCCAGATTAGGTGCTGCTACCCGGTCCCTTTTAATCGCGATCGGGATCAAGACTATCGCGATCCGCCCATTGCGATCTAGCCTAAAGATTGTGATTTCGTTGCCGTATGCGCCTCCTGGCCAAGCTTGTTGGAAGCACAGTAAACAAGGAAATCGTGCATAGTTCAATAAATATACATTTGAAAAGCTAGATTGTTAATTAAAAAAGATATCGTAAACTGTTTTAATTGGAACAATGTCTTAAATATCGCATATTTTGCATGTAGTTATGGGAGAAGCAGACGACCATTGTCTTCCGCGCTTAGTTTCGAGCAACTCTCGCACCGTCTGAGCAGTTGGAGCACCTCAAAGTAAATTGATTGAGTGTTTCTAGTTTTTCGACTACGTCGCAGCGGAGGTGCATTTCGTGGCCGAATGAAGAGATCTTTACAGTAATTGACCGCTGGCAGTAGTGAATGGTATTCTTGAGGCGCCAGAAGTGTGTACAGCGAGACTACCGCTTCGCTCCAACTAGACGGCTACGAGCAGGTGCCATCAGAAGTAAAAGAATATCAAGAATCTCACACAGCAATACCAGTAAGTTAGGGGAAAACTCTATCGAATGACAGGTTTATGATATTACTTTTGCAGTGGCACGCAGTTTTTGGCGTTCTAGTGGGTCTCGCATGATTAACATTACTGTTAAAGGGTTTTACAGAAACATCGTATGTTGAGTTTTGTCAATGACATGTTTTACGGCACGCAAGCGCCAAATGGTCCATTTGATCTGTCCCAAGCTCGAACAAGATTAGCTTGGGCCATGTAGCAGCGGTCATGAAGTTGATCCCGGTAAAAAAAAAAAAAAAACTGACCCGGATCACCTTGATTGCGTATAAATGTGCCCGTGTGACACCGGTATTACGCTTTTTTTTTTATCCTTGTGCAGCTGTTCAGTTGCGGTTTCGGTTTTCTGAAACATGATGGATGCCGACAAGGCTCAGCCCTAAGAAACGTCGCCCCTTAAAAAAAATGCGTTGCACTTTAAACACAAAACGTTCAGTTCGCGTTGGCACTACTAGCTTTCACCACGCGCACTTGCAACACAAACGAGAGCCCCCCTCCCACCGCCATCCGAAAAGAATAAAAAAAAAATGAGAGACTGGGTTTCGGCATATAGAGTTTCCTCAAATTAACTAAAGGGGACTCCGGTGCTGCGATTGATTGTTGCTATGCGGTTCCTCTGGTCCGCCGCGGTGGATCAGTGGCTATGGGCTGCTCGGCTACAGACCAGAAGGTCGCGGGTTCGATACCGGCTGCGGCGGTAGCACTTCGGTGGAGGCGGAGTGGTGAAAGCCCCTGTACTGTGCGACGTCCGCGCACGTTAAAGAGCACCAGCTGGTCGAAATTTCCGGAGCCTTCCACTATGGCGTCCCTCCTAACAATATTCATGTTTTCTGACGTAAAACCCCAGCTTTGTTATATTATGTGGTTTGTCCGAGTTTAACACTCATGTCTATTTCAGAGCCGACTGGCGGCCAGGCACGGCCTGACCGCCATTCCCCTGTGAAAATTTTCACTTGAATGAAGTTCTCTCTCTCTCTCTCTCTCTCTTGCTATTCGACTAGTGGAGTGCATGCTTAGTTTCAAGTTTTATTATTTCCAAAAACAAGGTACAAAATCTAAGCTCCCAGTCTTCAAACATTTTTCCAAGCGCACATTATGACGTACGCCGTCGTACGTCTTTGTGCACGTGTATATATATAGCTCTGTACACTCGTATCGTAACCATGTGATCTCTTGCATGTATACTGTAAATAAACTTTCTCTAAACTGTGTGGTAATCTTTTATCGTGCCTGGAGTAAGACGGCGCAGTCTGGCTTCACTTTCCTGACATAAGTTCTGTTCCAGCAGCTTTAAGTTTTTGTTATTTTTTGCTAAACCAACTTGGATTTTCTTATGCTCCACAAAAGCGCGTTTACTTATTTTCCTGACGTCAGTCACTATACCGAGTGTTTAAAATAGTGCAATTTTTCAATACAAAGGGATGTGTCTGTTTCGGGTTGCAAATAGAAAACCTGAATGTCTGGCAAACATTTATCAGGTGTTCCGACATAAGTGACCAAGTGCAGTAACAATCAGTGTGAAAAGACACGCATTTATTTCGTGATCGCAGATGTGTACATAACTATAAGGTATACCTCTTGAATCTGCTCGAAATTTCTCTCCGTTGTGTTTGTTTCTATCCTGCCGTTGCGGGGTCGTGGAACTATACCGTACTTCATAGACGCACATGCCTTTATACATATGCTTGCGGGACTTTTCAACTCTACAGCAAACGTTGAAGTTACAGCTCTGATCTACGCACTTTTTTTTCCTTCGACCGCGAACTCTACAACACAACCGGTGCGGCTGAATGGAAGCCGGTTTATGCATCACAGAGCAAGGCAACGGAAGGACAGAAAGGTTGACATGTGTCGCAGGACTATAGCGTGTACTTGTGGCATGAATTCAAAGTACTGCATGGGTAGGTGAGAAAGCTGGCGGATATATCTACGTATAGTCGACGACAAACCGGACCCACTCGCGAGAACAACTCTTGGTGTTCCAGGTTCGACAACCATTCAAAACCACTTTCAAAAATCTGCGGCGCTCAAGGGCGTGGGGACAACCCTTGAGCATTGTTACCAGGCGTCAAATCGAGCAGGAAACGTTGAATTCGCAGGGAAACGTCGTCGTTCTCCCTATGTCGGTCGCAGCGTTGTCGACTCCTTCGACAGTCTCAAGATTTACGCCAGGAAGAGCTCGAGTGAGAAAGTGCGAAAATAAAACTTTTAGTCGGAGCAGGAGACAAGGACGTTGGCAGGGGGGTGCGAAAGGGGCACTTGCCCCCCTCAAGCCGCCCAGAACTTGCCCCCCACCCGAGCTAAACCAACGGTCCGGCCCTCGTCCAGCGGCCATGAGGGGTTCGCACCCCCCAAAACAAAATCCCGCCGACGCCCCTGGCAGAAGAAACGCTCTTAGCCCTAGGTGGCAGCCCAGCCTGTTCAAGATGAAAAAGAACTGAAAAAAAAAATGTTCAAGAGCGACTCTTGAAGTCCCAAATCACTTCGCCGAGCTATGTTTGCGAACACACCTTCCTAGCTACCGTAAATGCTTTTAACCGGCGGAAGAAGTGTCTTCTAGGGGCGCGTGAGGGAGTTTTTTTATGTACTACCAATGCTGGAGCTCCCCCCCCCCCCCCCTTTTTTTCAAAAGTTTTCATGCATGCTTCTCGCGTGAAGGTAAACTTTCGAAGATTCCTGAAAGGTGCGAATAACGCGTGTCCTTGAGTTTAAAGTGTGGCCTTTTCTCGCGTCTGAAAGTATTTCCTCCACTCCATCACCCCTTTCTATCTCTCTGCATATCTGCTTCTTCTCTTTTCTTTTTTGTCAACCTCAAATGCACACGCATGCCCTGCATTAGTGTAGAACCCCGGGAGCGGTTGCTCTCGACTGTTCGCTTGCCACCTCCATGAGGTCCTTGACCCCTTGAAGAGGAATACACATGTGACTTTGTAATAATAATAATAATAATAATAATAATAATAATAATAATAATAATAAGAACAGTTTATTTTCCACCAATACAGAATTGATGGAGGGGGTGAGAGTAAAAACGACAATTTTTTTTCTTAGTGTACATCAATTGGTGGTAGTTTCACCAGGGCATGAGATATCAAGGTGGCGAACACAGTTCAGAGGGCAAGGTGATTTAGAGTACTTCGTCCTCAACTATAGATGGGAGAGAAGTGCGCCATCCCTTGTTAAAACCGCAACGCTATGTAATTAGTAAAAAATGTTTAACGATTTTGAGTACTTGGTACTCGACTACGGGAGAGCAGTAAACGTCCCTAAACGACGTGTTAGGAAAAAATGTTCAACGATTTCGAGTACTTGATACTGAACTATGGGAGAGCACTGAGCCGTCCCACACAACGGAAAGACGACGAAAGGTTACTTTCTGAATGTGGTCATAACGGGGATGTCAAAATTCTTATGCACACGTTCGGAGAATGGTCCGTTTGTTTGTGCCGTGTGATAATAAAGACACCAATATGTCACTGGTTTCATTTCCAGAACATTAACGTCCTGCTAACTTCGATTCAATACTATTACATCGATGTCTACGAAAGCTTAATAATGTTAGTGGCAACGGCGAACCTTTAAATAATTATATGCTTAGTCATTATATTCGATGGCAAACAGTCCTCGTAGTTTGAGTGGGAACCCGTCAGCGCAACCGTCTTTCACTAAGTAAGGTCAGGTGCGCTGTGAAAGACAGTTGCGCTGGCAAGTGATTCCACGGCAAGCTGTTCGTATAAGCACCCCTTGTGCGTGTATTCCCATTGGCACCTCCAACAGATTCGTGGCACTGTGGTTGCATAACTCCTTCGAAGATCTGCGGGAAGCTCATCGCGTTAGCCAAATTAATCGCCTCTCGCAGGTGCCCTCGGGGTGCCTGTCTGCTACACAGGCTTGGCCTCAATGCGACCTCTGACCAAGACACTCCGACACTCATACCGGAACTTCGGCGTCGAAAACTATGGGTCCTTCAGACGCGGCGCTCCGATCTCCCTGCGTTTTCTACGTCGACGTCTCGCCCCCCCCCCCCCTCCGTGTCACTACACGCAGCCCTGTTCACAGAGGGAAAACACCTCGACGGCCTCTCTTTTAGAGCCAACACCGTGACGCAAGCTGAGTAGTTTGCCATTGCTCTGACCGCTTCGCATTCCACCTCACGTTCCCAACCATTTCAGGGTTCTATCACCCCGATGGCAGCTTACCTACTTTGCGCAGCCTCTTGGCGCTGTACCCCTCACCCCATTTGTATAGTATGGACCCCAGGCCATTGGGCCAGCCCAGCATCGAGGAGGTGAACGCCGCTGTCCGCGCTTCTCTCATCCAGGCTGTTGCACCTCCATGTCCTGAGCCGAATTCTGACAATACGAACTTAATGCGTTTCCGCGAAATTTTGGCCTATTACCAGGCTTCGAGCCGGCCCTACGCGGGTGCCGCACGTGGACTGGATATAGCGGACGAGCGAATGCCGTCTCCGGACGAACACCTACCTCAGTCCGGCGGTCGCCAGGCATTTTTTGCCGGATATCAGTGACACCTTCCCGATCTGTGGAGTCCTGGCCGGCACCTACCACATCGTTGCTTCGTGCCCCGCCAACCCCCTTCCTTTTTCATCCCCTTTCCCTATCTCAAGTAGAGATGCTTAGGAGGAGTACCTGCTCGGCTGATTAACCTTGGATAGTCAACGCTCCTCAATGTGGCCAACTCCATCGGTGTCCCGGAATAAGGCTTCGCCGCCCAAGCATGCGATATGTCACAACTCTCTGATTCATTCTATAAACTGAAAAAAAAAAGTTTTTCACCTCCACCACTCTTGATAGCAAGAGCCTATAAGAAAAAAAATCAGCAAATCCCACATGCTATAGGAATCGATGTCATGCGAAGCATGCGAAGGGAAGGTGACTAAGGTGTACTTTTTTAGGGGCGAAGCTCCTTAAAGCGGCGCCCGTTCGTCCCTCGTGGTAGTGCGTAACCAGTCTTACGCTTTTACCTGCAAGGTGGTGCCTGTGGGAGATTTCTCCTGTGCGTTGTTGAACAATAAGAAATTCGCAGCGTGAGCGTTAACTAAAAGCCTAATTCTCCTGTCTCTCATTCCCAATTAGCAGCCATTGGCATGTACGTTGAACACTATCTGACAAGAAAGGGTTGCTACGTTATACTCGCTGGGCGTAACCTCCTTGGTTTTAGAAAGGTTTAGCGACCGCAGTGCCATGAATACAGTGAACTAGTATATACCATGAACTCGAGGTGGTTAAAGGTGGGAAGTAGACATGAAGTACAAGCTGTAAGAAAGTGTGCGTGTGCCACCTCTCGTTTAGTCATTGGAATGTCCACTGGATGGCGGTGCATATGCGGAACATATGATGAAAAGATGCGAGATGGTGGTACTTGGAGTGTTGAATAGGTGGACGAACGGACAGACAGACAGATGCATGGACGGACTCGCGGATGGCTGCACGGACGGATGGACGCATGGACGGACGGATGGACGCACGGACGGTCGCACAGACGGATGCATGGACGGACGGAAGCAAGAACGAATGGACGGATGGATGCTTCGCCCCACTCTCCGTCATTCACCCCGTGGATATGCTGCCATTTTTTTTTTGTTGAGCCAAACGTTACGAAATGACGCTAAACATATGTATAAGTGTTATGCGCACGTATATAAAAAATTGGCAGATCCTACGTACAATGGGAATCGATGATATGCGAAGCACGAATGAGGAAAGTTGATATGTCACGTTAAAATCAGCACAACGTTACGAGACGGAGATAAATTGTGCCGTACATGACTTCCATGTCATGATTATCATATTTGGACGTTTCATTTACCTTCATCGTCTACTCACGTCACCTTCTACTCATTTTTGTATCTGTGGAGCTAGCGAAGAGGCCGCGAGCGGGATTTGAGCGTAGCATTTAGTAATGTTTTACTTGACATGCGTATCATGATTATCATATTTGGACCTGTCTTTACCTTCGTCGTCTATTCACGGCACGTGATACCAAATTTGGTATATTTGGAGTTAGCGAAACGGCCGCGAGCGCATCACGAGCGTGGTATATAGTCATGTTTTTACATGACACGCGTGTCATGATTATCATGCTTGAACCAGTCATATTGATTGACGCCACGTAACACCAAATTTGGTATATGTGGAGCTAGCGAAACGGCCGCGAGCGCATCATGAAGGGCCCTATATACTGCGACGTAACGTTGACGAGCGCTCAGGCTTGGCGCAGTGACGCGACGCTAGCAAAACGCGAGCACACATGTAACCTGATGCAAGGCGCGACCGGCGCGACCAGCGTCTGTCGGTGCGACCCATAGAGTTTCCCACAATACTTACTAGAGGGAACTCTGGCGCTAGTGTCTATGGGAGTTGCAACACACGGCGCTTCAACGAGCATGGGAATGATGGGTAGTACACACATTTGACTAATTTTCGTACTTCTGGCCTGCTTCTGGCTCCGTGTGTGTTCGTGTGGCTTGGAGCTATTTTTTCACGACAACATAAACTAGCAAATGTTCACCGTTTGCGCTTATTTTTTAAGCTTACTTTTTTGAATCAAGTCCCTAAGTTCAAAAGGGTTCGTTCTTTCTTTCAAAACAAAACCGTAACCAGTAATAAACGAAGCCGCAAGTACGATTCGCCGCCCGCAAGTACGAAGACTAGGCAAATGTGTGTACTACCCATCATTCCCATGGTCGCTGAACGATCGCAGTGCCAGAGTGCCCTCTAGTTAATTTTGGGAAACTATAGTGTGGCCCAGCGGCAACCGGCGCGAACTGCAACATGCTGCATTTCGCGCCGATGACGTTACGCAACTCTACCCAAACAGCGCTGCGTCTGCCTATCATGATGGATGGACGCCGGGCATACTCGAACGCGCATGCGTCGAAGCAATGCAGCGCGGCGCACGCCTGCCAGTATATGGCAGGCAGATCGGCGCCTTTCCTGGCATCGCCGGCTTGACGTGACAAAACGAACGCCGGCGCGCATGCGCGCCGGGTCACGTCGAAGTGTATTGGCGGCCTGAGTTTGGCATGTATTCATGTTTTATGTGACACGCATCTCATGATTATCATGTCTACACCACATACTTTCGTCATCCATTCACGTGACGTAATACCAAATTCGGCATATGTGAAACTAGCGAAACGGCTGCGAGCGCATCATGAGTGTCGCATGTAGTCATGTTGTTACATGACATGCACGCAGTGATTATTATGTGTGGACGTATCATTTACCTATGTCATCCGTTCGCGTCACGTAATTCCAAAGTTGGTACATGTGAAGATAGCGAAACGGCTGTGAGCGCATTATGAGCGTAGCGTGTAGTCATGTTGTTACATGAAACGCATCTCATATGTATCATGTTTGCACCAGACACATACATTCGTCATACATCCACGTCCTATAATACCAAAGTTCGTGTATGAGAAGCTAGCGAAATGGCCGCGAGTGCATCATGAGCGCGGCATGTTGTCATGTCATGTTGTTACATGACACGCATGTCATGATTTACATGTTAGGGTCTGTTTCTTGTGTTCGCCATGCAGTCATGTCATACCATACCAGTTTTGCAACTTGTCATGTGAACAAAACCACTGCAAGAGCAGCAAGACCATAAATTTAAATCATGATAATAATGACATACATGTCATGATTTTCATGTTATGACCACTCACTTATACTCGTAATACAGTCATGTTAAGGCATACCAAGTTCGGAATCGATACCATTATCGAAACGGCCAGGAGAGCTTAATGTCGTAAGCGGCTAGTTAGATGGATAGGTACGCTCAAAGTCGCCGAAGTTCGCCGAGAAATGCTTCGCATTTAAAATTATGTAGAAAAGTCACATAAGCTAGACAATTTTCCGCCGCGGTACACGGGCGCGGCATGTCTGCGGCGTGTGCTATACGCAATAAAATCCTTTACATTCAAACAGACGTGGCATAGACAGTCAAATGGCCATAGGCTTTCGCCGAACACCAATTGAGGCGAATGCATTAAGGAGCCTGTTACTTTTTTGGTTGCGAGCGGTAGCAAACATTTCTACCGCACAATCCATACAGGTCAGGCAATTCAGAGACTAAAATAAAAGAAATGCGAATGTGACTAGGGAATTTGCAATCACTGTATTTTCGTTTATCTGATAGGACGATAACCTAAACTTATAAACACTTTAGTCTGGTTGATAACTAGAGCAGGCAAGCAGGTTTAGCAAGAACGTGTACGCCAGCAGTCCCGACAGTTGCTTCGTTCCATTGGCAGTAAAATCGCAGTAGAGTACCGAGTACTCTAAATCGTTAACCCCTTTTCTAAACACACCAGTGGTATCGGCTGGTGCTGCTTAGAGGTAGAGTACCTAGTACTCATGGTTAGGGACGGCTTTATGCTCTCCCATAGTAGAGTACCTCGTACTCTAAATCGTTGAAAACTTTTTCTAAACACATTATCGACACGCGCAACAGGTTTGTCCCGATGTGGACATTCTTGAAAGCGGCATTGTAGATTCAACGGCGGCTCTTCTGCTTCCTCTGGTTCCTCCAGCCCGTCTAGCACGATCGAGACATGTCTCGTGGAGCGCGATAACGGCATCGTTTTTGCCTGGTCACCTCCGTGACTTTATGTGGCGTCTTGGATGGAGAGTACTCCCAACACGGGACAGACTGGAGAGGTGGGGCATGGTCCCATCTTCCACTTGTCCTAACTGCCCGTTACAGGAGTCTAACCAGCATATGCTGCAGCAATGTGTCATTGCAAAGGTGTTTTGGAAGTCGGTTAACACTAGTTTTCGTTGCCTAGGTGTTAATCGCTTTGTAACATCTGGTCGCTGCTCGCGTAGTCGCTTTGCACGCCTTCTGTAGCTGCGGGAGCTTTTTGTTTATGGCGTAATAGGTGCGAAGCTGTTGCGGCAGGTCATCGTCGTCGTGCTCTTCTTCCGATTCTGGAACGCCTCTACTCTGAACTCTTATTGTTTCTGTCGGAGGAATTGTTCTTCCTTGTGGAGGAAGAATTTCTGCGACAATGGTCGTGCCGCTTTCTGTCCGTAGTTGACAGACGCGTTCGATTAGTTTTCCACCTGGCCTGGTTCCTATAGCCAGGTCACCTGTCAATGTCTGATTGGTGCATGTAATCAGTATGTGTTGACTATTTCTATGTGTTTGTGCATGTCCCATATGAGTGTGAGCTCTTCTATATATGCACTTCATTCTAACGCTGTAAGTTATGTAACTTTTATGAATATTGATATCTGTTGTACATATTTTCTAACATCTTCACCATGTCTTGTAAATTCTGTACATATATTCTCATGTACATTGTTCATATTGTGATTAGTGTATTTAGGTAGTGTATGTATAGTTATTGGTACGATGGACTATGGACATTCTGCGGACTTGGAAACCTTTGTTTAAATGTGTAATGTATGTTGTGCCTTGTCTTTTGTTTGTTATTGTGCCTGTTGTACAGACGCTTGTCCCTTGGGTTTGTTGCGTCCCATGAGATAATAAACTCACTTTTTTTGTTGGGAATTTTAATTGTGTGGAAGATCCTATCAGGGATGTAAGACGGACGTCGCCAGGGCAGGCCATCTAGCGGGGCCCGGACACTGAAGCAGCTTATTCGCGATTTCAAGTAAAGGGACGCGTGGCTTAGTATCTGCGGGGACGTGTTTCGCGCGACATGGCAACGAGGCACAAATATAAGCCGCCTAGACCGTTCCTACTTCCCTGAAGTATTAGCTACGCAAGTCAGTAGTTGTGAAGTCTTGAATTACCCCGCACACGTACTGCTCATATCAGACCACTACCCAGTATTAGTGAAGATGCTTTTTGATCAGCCTGCCCTGTTTAGGAAGCAATGGAAAATAGACATGGCACTTGTACATGATCGAGAGTGTGTAGCCTCTTTGCGCTTAACACTGAAAGGCTTGTGCAAGCGCATAGCAGCACCGTTCGGCTGGGATACTTTGAAGGACAGCTTTCGCACTGAACTAATTAAAGCAGGCAGAGATAGGAAAAAAGCGCCCAACGACTGAAATTAACGACACACTTCTTAAAGCGCGCATAGTTCGGAGGGGCGAAACACTAACGTTTGCTATGCAAGATTATTTGAATCAGTATCAGGCGCGATATAAAATCCTTCCTGCTCCATCTTAGCTCTCGTACAGCGGTACTGTCGTTTGTAAATGGAAGGCCCGTTGCAGATCCTGCATGCAGTTCTCCGAAGTGTCCGCAACGGCTCTCTTAAAGAACGAGCAACGGTTCCATACGTTGAGATACCCAGTGGCGCACAGTCTGATCGAGCAGAGGATATAGTGACCGTTTTCAAAACACACTTCACCACCCTGTTCACGACAGAGGACACAAGCATAGGGGACCATAGCATAGATATACGCGAGTTCTGCTCGGGTATCTCTTGTATTCCAGAATGATGATGTTTGATGTTTTATGGCGCAAGGGCCGATTCACGGCCAAAGAGCGCCAGTTCATCTTACTAAAAATATGGACAATGATTGTGATAAGCGGCTGTATAAGGGCCATAAAATTCCTCGCAGTAAGGCGGGTAAAAACATACAAGTAATAAAATCATGACCATGCCGTGAAAGGTGTGTGTGATGTGAACAGATGACAAAAGTTGGTGATAATAAAAGACGATGGTGGATATGTATGGCAATAGCACAAGTGCCTCACTCGTTCAAACCCTTGCGTCCAAGGGCCGTGAGGCATGTGCTTTTTTGTGTAGCCACCGCAGCAAAAACCTCTCAACCAGAAGAGAGCCGTGATAGTTTCTGTAGTCCGATAACATTGGCGGAACTATATCTTGTACTCGAACAAATAAACGCTTCCGCAGCAGCAGGTCCTCACGGCGTATACCACTGATTTTAATAGGACATTTTTTCGGGAAATACATGTCCACCTTTTGTTGATGCTTAACCAGATTCGTGCTGATGGTATTCGACCTGAACCGTTTCGCGAGAGCAGAGTCGTCCTTCTGCTAAAGAGCGGCGGTGAAGCGTCAGACCCAAAGGCATGGAGACCCATTTCTTCACTGAACTCCGACTATAAGATATTACCTGCTATTTTAGCGCATCGCATATCATCCGCCCTACCTGAAATAACAGTAATGTGCAAACTTGTTGTGTTCTAGGTCGTACAATTTTTTCTTCACTTGCTTTGACCCGTGATCTGTTCACATTTGCTACGATAACACGAGTGTCTGGTGTTTTTGTCTCCCTCGACCAAGAAAAAGCCTTTAACAGGGTTGAGCACAATTATCTTTTCGTCGTGTTGGATTGCTTTGGTTTTCCTACTCGTCTTGTCGAGGTTCTTCGTCTGATTTATACTGACCTGGAAGCTTGCTTAGTAGTGAATGGCCACACAACTGAACCCATCGCTGTGAGTCGCGGTATACCGCAAGCTTGCCCCCTTTCAGCGCTTCTTTTTGTACTTTGTATTGAACCTCTGCTAGAACAGATCAACAGATGTAGTTCAATGGGCGGATTCCCCATTCCTGGCCTGAGTGAAGTGAAAGTGGCAGCCTATGCCGACGATATTCAACTTTTTTTCAAGAATATGGATAGCTCAGGTCTTTCTCGCAACTCTTTCACACCTACAGCAGCCTCTCGGGAGCACAACTCAACCCAGATAAGAATAAAACAATGCGCTTTGGTAGCTTCGCTGAACAGTTTCCCGATGGAGTCCATTGGGTAGACGGAGTAAAGGTTCTGGGGGTGACATTTCTTGCGTCCGGTGAAGTAGCCCGTACCACCTGGAATGAAATTAAGCGAAAAGTGGATAAACGTATTGAGACAGCGAGTACTTTTCATTTACATTTTACTGAACGTGCGTACCTCATCAAGACAAGCATAGCAGCTTCCCTTTTTTTATGTAGCAAAATTGCACGGACACCTCGACGAGCTTTGCTAAAAGTAGCGACCGCATGTGGCTCCTCTTTTTGGGATGGCCATGCGGGAAGCTTCGCCAGAGCACTAGTCCGCCTACCAACAAAAATGGGAGGTTTTAGCATTCCGGACTTCGAAGTTATGTGTTGTGTGTCGGCCTAGAGAAGCACATGGGAACTCATCTCAAATACGACATACCGAGGACGCGAACTCACAAAGTACCTGTTGGGAACTTTCCGTCGTTTCTTTGGATTAGCAGACAAGACGGGACCGGCGGATGAGCGACCGCCGCCCTATACTATACGTACGTGGTGAAATCTCTGCATTTTTTTTGCAAAATAACTTACCAGACTGTGAACTAATGGATATGTCACCCACTAAAATATGTGAATGTATTGCTGTAAAAAAAATTAAACGATGAACAGCGCAAGAAATCCCGCAAAAGTCGACGCTGGTTCATGATAACCACCACCCTACCCGCTGAAGTCCGAGACTTCACTTGGTTAAGAAAATGGCAGGCGTTGCCAACGGCCGACCGTCTTGCGACGTGGGTTGTGGCGCCCTCCGCCTCATGTCCGCAATGCGGCCGGACGGAAACTCTAAATCATGTACTTCACGAATGTCCTGTGGCACGTACTTTCTGGCGTTTGGTGACCAGCGTGTTTCAAGTAAGCATGCAATGGCAGTCACGGCACAGAGACATTTTTGTTGAGCTGAAATTGTGTATTGGTGCTTTTGTATTGCGGAAGCGGAGGAGACCGGCATGTCTGCGTGGACACCCTCAGAGGGCCATGTTTCCTCGGCTACATCGCTTCAGAACCATAATGTTAACACATCTGAACGAACAGTTACTCATTCTGTGGGAGGAAGCTTTCCTCCTGCGGTGGTCAACACGATTTATTCTTCTCAAAAAGAACAAAGAGTCCATGTTTTGCCTTCATTACTGAGAAGGTATACTAATGTTTGTGATTTCACTGAACTTGCATTAAGCATTGTATAAGTATTTATTTATTTATTCTTATACACATTTGTCAAAATGTTTTTTTGTTCCTTTTCAATAATTGTACATACCCCTGCGTATAGTTTTCTTCATGCACTTTAAAATTTCTGTTTACAGGTACAAACAGTTCCTGTTGTGCATTGGAATGTATATTAAGATATATCAGCAATGTCTTGAGAACGAAAAATGTAACAAACAAGTGTCTTCTATGTATGTATGCTTTTTTTCCGAAATAAAATTCTCTTAAACGTACAGATCAGTATTGCAACAGAAATGTAGATGGCACTAGGACGGTTTTAAGCTCTCCCATAGTAGAGTACCCAGTATTCTAAGTCATTAAACATATTTTTCTAAACACGGCAACGCTGCATTAAACTGTATGCAGCTCTTGCGCGGGACGGCTATGCTCTCCCATAGTAGAGTACCTAGTACTCTTAATCGTTACCCACTTTTTCTAAACACACGGCTTTATAGGCAGTGGGCTTACCATGTAATGTATGGCCATGGGACGGCTGTATGCTCTCCCATAGTAGAGTACCTAGTACTCTAAATCGTTACCCACTTTTTCAAAACACACGGCTTTATAGGCAGTGGGCTGACCATGTAATGTATGGCCATGGGACGGCTGTATGCTCTCCCATAGTAGAGTACCTAGTACTCTAAATCGTTATCCACGTTTTCTAAACACACGGCTTTCAGCTCTCCTAGAGTAGAGTACCTGGAACTCGAAATATTTACCCACTTTTTGTGAAGACACAGGTAGGGACGATTTCTTCGTAGTCGTCTCTGGGACAGCTCATTGCTCTTCCGCCATAGAGAAAAATACATAAACAGTGGACACTCCCGTAGGGCTCTGCGGCCCAGCTACTGCGCTGCTTTTAGCGTCACGAGTGGTTGGTCAGACCCGACAACGTCTTCAGCATAAATATAATAACAAAGTCTTTTTTCTGTCCGACGTCGGGATTTGAACCCGTACCCTCATGCGCCGAAAGCGAGTGACTTTGCCACTATAGGCTACACACCTGTGCTTCCTGAGGGGAAATACATGTACAGTGCATGTAAACCACATCTATGTGCCTCCTTGTGCAAAACGAATGCAGAAAGACAACACTTTCTCGTGATACTTTACTGTTTTCTGTTGCAAGGCATTAAGTTTCCTCAGTGGGACAGGATGTAAAGCGGATATAAAAAATAGCACAAATTAATAAAATAGTCTTTGCGAAAAATTGATGCCAAACTTGGGTATTCAATGTCCTCCTGAGGAGGCTATTACATGTTTTAAGAAAGAAGTAAAAGCGAGCATGCGTACGTCATCTAGCGGTCAGACCTTATCTTGCTGGGCCGCGAAAAGCAGCACGTGCTTTGTAGCACGTGGGACAACTTTCAGCTCTCCCATAGTACAGTACCAAGTACTGTAAATCGTTAACCACTTCTTCTAAACACAAAAGATCGAGTGACCGCTCTTTTTCTCTATTTCTCTATGCTCTATTTCTCTATATTTCTCTATGCCTCCGCATTAGAGTACATCCTACTCTAAGTCGTTGAGCATTTGTTCTAAACCCAAATATGTTGGAGACCGCTCACTGCTCTCTCATAGTCCAGTATACGAAGTACTCGAAATCGTTGTACATTTTCTTATAAACACACTTTGTTACTGGAACAGCTTATCACTCTCCCATAGCGCACTTCGCACTAAGAAATCGTCATACATTTGATCTAAACAATGCTTAGTGACGCACTTCTGGGCGCCTTCTCGGTCTCCTGAAGTAGGGACATCGATCATCATTAGCCTGACAACGCCCACTGCAGGGCAGAGGCCTATCTGCAGTTAAAAGGACAAGTGGTGTTGTGATAGTTTCAGTTGATGGTGTTGTGTGATATCTCGTATTTTCTGCGCCCTCTCCACGCGCACACCTCTGAATATGTATGTGTCCGCGTGATGTGCGAAAAATAATCTTGTAGAAAGTCTATCGCCTTATCCTGTCTTCTCTCCCCCCCCCCTCCCTCATTGTCAGCTTTCGCCACAACTGTTTCGCTAAGCTACAGACCTACTAGATTGACGTTACACTCTGCCACAGCATAGCTGGATGTTGACTACATTTGTAACTGTGTTTTTTTATATATTTTGAAAAGCATATATTAGCTTTGTTGAATATGGTGTTTAGCCACATGTTACAGGGTGGCGTATTCGCTGAAAAATAAACTTTTCTCTTTAAATTTACGTGGAGCACTAACATTTGTTTTACTGTGTATGTATACGTCAGCTTTCCAGTAATTATTATTCATACTGCTTTCTCTATTTTTGTTTGTATATATGTGTGCGTTGTTTGGCGCACGTGTCGGTTCGGAGACGACCAAGAGTGGCGCGGCCGCATAGAGTAGGCACACATCTTATTGATCGTAGACATCAGCAACAACTAAGAAGTGAGGCTCTTTTAACTACGCAACTACGAGTTTAATAACTATTTAGACACAATTAGATAACTACGCCCTACCTTGTTGGGGAGTGTTCAACTGCCCGTTGAATAACGAATTAATAATCAACACGAAGGAAAAACTGCGATGAACCTCGGCGCCATCTGCTAGTAAACGTAATAACGGTTAAATAAGTATATAAAAAAGATAGAAAGCGTAAGCGCAGAAAGCGCCATCGCCGCTAAACTGCGCAACGGTGGCATGCGTTTCGTTTCCGCATTGTGCGGCATCGGCGAACATACTTTGCATCGCGCAGGAACAACAAAAACCGCAACGCACGACAGATTGCCGACGCTTCCGCACGGCGAAATCAATCACGCAACTGTCACGCGGGGGCGCGGCCGTCGCGACCTTCCTCTCCATTCGGCCCATTCGCTACGCATCCATCGCCCGCGGCGACCTTCATCCAACGCATCCCCTACACTACGTATAAGAGAAAATACACTCAAGCCTGACGGTGGAAAGGGAGTGGTAGCGGGGCGGCATTGCACCCGCAAAAAAAGACAGCGGCGCGCCAAGTCACGTGCAGAAGCCGCAACCCGCATCGTATGCATGCGGCAGCAGCTTGCATCCGAGCTCCAATCTGCACCGCGGGCGTAGAAAACAATTCACGATGCGCAGGTCGCGAACAGAGATTGACAAGCCCCCTCTGTTATGCGGTACGAAGTGCGGTGCTACGCTCTGTTCAGATTGGTCCTCCTCAAAACGACCGAGACGGGTGCGTTTTTTATTTTCCTGTCACTCGGTGGCGATTCGCGAAGTTGGTACGTGCATGTATGTATGTGCCTATGCATGCGATCGTGTGTGTGTGTGTTCCGCATGCGTACTTTGTCTCGTCGCTACAGGCGTTCCTCGAAGCAAACACAAGCGCGAGTAAGGGAGGCAGGTAGGCAAGAAGGCAGATGGCTGGGCGCGAAGGAAAAGCAACTGCCACGTAAGACAGCTTCCGCGGCTCGCGACTAAAAAGCGCGCTAGCAGGAGGAGGTCAATGCCGGTCGTTGCACCGCCAAGAAGGCCGACGAGCAGCGTCGAAGAAAAACCCCGAGCGAGCGCAAAGTGGAGCGCGCGCCGCTGGCTCACTTCTTCTTTTTCATCTTTTCTTTTATTTTTTTTTCTATGCCTCGGGTAACGTCGCGTGCTCTCGCAACAACAGTCGTCGTCCTCCCCACCAACGCCAACAAGCGCACGCAACAGTCCTTTTCTTCGTCTCCGCACCCGTGACCGGATGTTATGGCGCGCTCTTAAAAACGCCGAGCTTCTTCCTTGCTCCTCGTGACCCGGAAGCAACCGGAAGCTGGGGAGGAAGCAGGCACACTCCTTTTTGAACAGCCGGCATTGCGCGTGCCACGTGTTCCTTACATAACAGCCTCCCCCCCTCTCCCACCGCTCCAATACCGCTGTCTTTCAGCCACTCTCGAGGGGAGAGAGAGAAGAACGCTGTGCCCGAGAGAGCGAGAAAGAGAGAAGGCGCAAATGGCGAGAAGAGGGGGTTATTTATCTGATAAAGCCTGGGGATACATATAACGGCAGGGGAGCTCACTCAATACTCAAGAAGAACGGACTTGACTCGGAAGTATGCTCTTTCCTCTCCCTCCTTCGCCTCACTTAGGGACAAGGTGACAGAAGGGTCGTGCTTTGCCTCGCGTTGAAGAAAAGCAGAGAAAAAAAAAGTGGCACGCCCGTCTCGTAATATGTAAAGGAACTCCCCCTCGTCAAATCCGGCAGAGCCCCCGACGACCTACAAGTCGAGTCGCCACTTAGGCACCGTTTCGTATTCATAGCGAGATTTTTTTTTATTAAATTCAAAGAATAAAAGTGAACCAGAGCTGTAGGCCGGGCGTCTAAGACCTTGAGAGGGGAGGAGGCGATAGGAATGTAGAGCTAAGTTCATTGTGCGAGCGGCGAGGTATTAGGCCACGCGGAGTTTGCATCACAATGTGCTCTCTGCGGGGACCTTGAATGGATATATACGCCACCGGCCGTCGCCTGGCGAGCCGATCTGTCACTGCACGCGTGTCTAGCGTTCGACTGTCGCGTGCCCCCTCCCTCCCCCCTCCTTTTTTTTTGGGTGGAGGGCGCTGAGCACTAAGAAAAAGGGCCGGTGACCTCTCCTCGGCTTCCTTGTGTGTCGTGCGGCGAAGCACAGGATTGTAATGCGCCGAAGCGCACTTTACGTGAGACTTGTTTCGGCAGCGTGGATGTTTATTTTTTGTCGTGGTGTGAAGCATACCACCAGGCGTGATCCATCAGATATTTACTACGGACTCATTTGCGTGCGGAACAAAGTAACGAAAGAAATAAAAAA
The DNA here is from genome assembly GCA_013436015.1 of Rhipicephalus annulatus. NCBI lineage: Eukaryota > Metazoa > Arthropoda > Arachnida > Ixodida > Ixodidae > Rhipicephalus > Rhipicephalus annulatus. The sequence goes on from WOVY01004040.1 coordinate 109,406, forward strand.
TGTACGTGAGGACCGGGACAAGCGCCCCAAATGGGATTAGACACTCTCAGATCAGTGATGAAGTAGCAAAAGAAAAAAAAAAGTAGAGCGAACGTTGCTAAAGTGGCCTAGCAGTTTTTTTATTGTTAAACTAATTACTCACGAATTGCCGAAAGACAGCACTTGTCCCTCGCTTGTTGCGTACATATGAGAAAAATAAAGATGGATAGGCTTGGCGTAATTAAGCTCGCCAGTTGACGTGGCTTCGGGGATCATGGCTGAACGGTAGTGGCTGTGCCTAGGAAACAGGCATTCGCACTTGACACATGTGGACGTATATATGACGTATGCCGGCATACAAACGCATTCAGGAAAACCTTGTGCGTTCATATAATATGTTCACGAGACGCATGGTATGTAAAAAAACCAACAAACTAATTCTATGTAATCTAGGGCACGTAGCTTTTAGCGCAGAGCTTCAGCTTGTAGTAGCAGTGTTGTACGGAACGGCGTTCATGGAACTACTTTCTTTTGCGAGGAGTGGGGGAATGTTCCATTTAGGATTGGTGGAACTTTAACGGCAACACGCTACATATACGACGAAACGGCAGGGCCTTTTCTTAACGTTCTACGGGACTCAACAGGCGCGCGCACGCACGCAACACACTACGCAAAACACCCTGCAGGGTGATTGGACGACCGTGTCAGGCGAGTGATTATGCAGCATCCCGTTATTCAAAAGTGTGATCTGGCCTAGTTGGAACGTATTCATCTCGAAACATTCGCGCACGTACGCGAAAACAAAGATTGCGCCTGTTTGCGTGTCTGCGTTTGCTTTGGTTACATTGTACACTTTTAGTTGGGTGTACGGAACGAGACCACGTACGCAGTACTGCCACGGGAGAGAACTGCGCATGTGCAATACGTAACGTATCGATTTCAGAGATGCGTGCGTCGCCTGAAAAAAACAAAAACAAAAAACATGGGGTGTGTAAACGTGACGAGCTGGAGCGTACGCGGCGTGACGCTCTCGCGATATTTCGATTCAAATAGGAACCAGATAGCAAAACGGCAGCGATGTCGTCGAACGCAGAGAACAACAAAGGCGGCCCAAATCGAGCATATTTTGCTTTCAGGCACGATGTTGCTCTTCTAGCGGAAGTACAAACCAGCGATTGGTTCAGGCATCCGGAGCAGTGGGAAGAGATTGCTTGCCGCCTCAGAGAAGTCCTGAAAAAAAAAAAAAAGCATTTACAGTGTGATGTGTGCGCGAGCGTCTGGACCTGTTGCTGTTTTATTTCTGATTGATTGATTGATATGTGGAGTTTAACGCCTCAAAACCACCATATGATTATGAGGTACACCGTAGTGGATTGATTGATTGATTGATATGTGGGGTTTAACGTCCCAAAACCACATATGATTATGAGAGACGCCGTAGTGGAGAACTTCGGAAATTTCGACCACTTGGGGTTCTTTAACATGCACCCAAATCTGAGCACACGGGCCTACAACATTTCCGCCTCCATCAGAAATGCAGCCGCCGCAGCCGGGATTTGATCCCGCGACCTGCGGCCCGGTCAGCAGCCACTAGACCACCGTGTTGGGGCCGCCGTAAACAAAGGGCAATGTGCTGTGTATTCAAGGCAGCATATCTTTGCCACAGCTGTCATTTATTTTCAAACGTTGAAGTTATAAAAATAGGATCTTTGTGCTAATATAGGCTTTATAGCAGAACAGGAAAACAATTAAGAATTGTAACACTAACAGATATGTCTTCCTTGCAGCATCGTATCCCCTTTCATACCTGCGTCAACCAGAACAGTAGAACAAAAACACTAGTAGAGCTGCATTCAGGGATCAAAGGTTGCAGTGCTCATTGCTGAGACTGTTATATCAACTGTACAAATAATAAAAGCTAAATTTGTCAATTTGGCCTTTGAATTTTGAGCCATATATCTGTGTGCTCCTAAATACTGGTGTAAGAGGCTCCCATTTTTCGAATTAGTATTGATTTTATTCACGTGAAAAAATACACTTTCGAAAGAGATGACTAAAGACATTTACGCCTTACGAGGTCCTCCCACCAAAAACAACAACAGTTGGCACATAAGCAATGACAACAAAAACGGAAGCAACTGAAAAACTTACATAAAAGAAGTATTATTTTAGGTACAACTTTTAACATGTATAAAAGATAGAATAAGATTTTACAAGTAAATATATAATCAAACATATAATTTTTGACACCGATAACCTTGATCGCAAAAATAGGCATTATGCACTGAATGAAACGCAATAAAAAAAAAAACTCTGAAAGAAGTATACAGTTGAGTTATTTGGCACCTGGTTATCTTTCCTGATCTTTGATTTCTTAAAAATTCTACTCCTTTGTTGTTGTTCAAAAGAGTTGTAATCTGGTAGTGCAACGTTTGCGAATTGTAGTTCGTCCGTATCCTGTTAGTCCTGTAGCTAACATGTCGGAAAGTATATGGCGGATGTTTTTGAGAGAAAAGGTAGCGCGTTTCTTAAATAAGTGATGTGTCTCAAGAGCCAACCTTAAGGTTTTCAAGTCGTGTGTGTTTAGCATAACAAGCTTATATCAGTGTTCGTTTGTACGGTCTCGATAATTCATATTACTCATGGCACGAATGACTTTTTTTTAAAAAAAACAAATAGTGATTGGATATTAGATTGCGCAGTTCTTCCCAAAATCAATAGGCAGTAATTGATTGATTTGTGGGGTTTAACGTCCCAAAACCACCATTTGATTATGAGAGACGCCGTAGTGGAGGGCTCCGGAAATTTTGACCACCTGGGGTTCTTTAACGTGCACCCAAATCTGAGTACACGGGCCTACAACATTTCCGCCTCCATCGGAAATGCAGCCGCCGCAGCCGGGTATCGAACCCGCGACCTGCGGGTCAGCAGCCGAGTACCTTAGCCACTAGACCACCGCGGCGGGGCAAAAAACATGTATAAAAGATAGAATAAGATTTTACAAGTAAATATATAATCAAACATATAATTTTTGACACCGATAACCTTGATCGCAAAAATAGGCATTATGCACTGAATGAAACGCAATAAAAAAAAAAAACTCTGAAAGAAGTATACAGTTGAGTTATTTGGCACCTGGTTATCTTTCCTGATCTTTGATTTCTTAAAAATTCTACTCCTTTGTTGTTGTTCAAAAGAGTTGTAATCTGGTAGTGCAACGTTTGCGAATTGTAGTTCGTCCGTATCCTGTTAGTCCTGTAGCTAACATGTCGGAAAGTATATGGCGGATGTTTTTGAGAGAAAAGGTAGCGCGTTTCTTAAATAAGTGATGTGTCTCAAGAGCCAACCTTAAGGTTTTCAAGTCGTGTGTGTTTAGCATAACAAGCTTATATCAGTGTTCGTTTGTACGGTCTCGATAATTCATATTACTCATGGCACGAATGACTTTTTTTTTAAAAAACAAATAGTGATTGGATATTAGATTGCGCAGTTCTTCCCAAAATCAATAGGCAGTAATGAAGGTATGATTGCACAAGGGCGTAGTGCAATTGTTTCTTAAACCATAATGGCAGCAAATTTCTCGTTTTGTAGATTATACAAATACCAACAGAACTGGAAACTTAGGAATACACACGATAAACCTGATCTGTCCAAGTTAGCCTATCTATAAAAATTGCGCCTTAAAGTAGTATTGAGCCCACGCGGAATAGAGCACTATTGCGAAAAGCAATGATAGATTCATTGTATATAATCTTGCTTTTCGGCCTCAATAATACGAACTTTGTCTTGTTTAGATTGAGCTCTATTTTATTTGCTGTGAGCCATTTGGACAATCCATCCAGCCACGTGTTTCCGTCGCTCGCTACTGAATCTATGTCAAATCCAGAAAAGAAAAGAGAGAGAGAGAGAGAACGCATTATTGACAAGCAATGAATTTAGCCGGCATATATAAATCACTGACTTGCTACTCTGCGTGGGGAAAGGCATTGAGGATTGAAAGTACGAAAATGGAGAGACAGAGAGAAAAAAAAAAACAACAATATTTAAAGATAGAAGATAGAATAAAGAAAAGAAAAGACAACCTGTTTGACCATTGAATGAGGAAATGCGCTATCAGTTTTTCCGTGGTGTCAAGCTAAAGCTAGAGTTTGCCTAGCTGACTGATGCTGTCCAAGTACGCAAACAAAAGTTTCATAGCACGCCTCTGTAAAGTGGGGCAGGCTAAAGGTCCCAATAGACAGTCAAGGGAGAAAGTTCTCTGGGTTGTCGAGTGCATCCAATGCTCATAAAGCATGCGCTCGTCGGCAAACGCTCTACACTGGAACAATATATGTTCCACAGCTTCGACGTAGCCACAGTTGTTGCAGTACGGACTCGCTGATTGACCGAAGCGGTACCGTAGGTTGTTAACATATAGGCACTGTTTAGACGTAGACAATTGTATAGTGTTTACAGATGTTGGGGAATCTGTTTGAATGAGAGTCTTGTCCTGAGATAGGGGTCGGTTAAGTGAAGGAAGGCATAATGATGTGTCGGAAGGTTCCAGCGTCTCTTATTTCCTTCAAACGCAAGTCTTTTAGCTATCTGATCAGCATCTCATTTCGTGAAATAGGTTCGCCTGTGATTGTGTTGTCGAAGACCTTTGCGTGCTGCTTCATCTGTTTTTTCTTTGGCGAGAATGCCACAATGAGCCGGCATCCACTGAAACGTGACAGAGGCGCCTGCGGTAACAGCCAGGTGATGTAGGTATGCTATGTCGAATGAAACGGAGTGCGAATTCGTTTTCTTTAGGAGGTTGAAGAACATTTGTAGTGCTCCCTTGGAGTTCGTGAAAATTACCCATCGGTCCTGCGTTGGCGTAAGATGAAAAATATTCGTGTCATCTACATAAATAACCATTGAAGTAGCGCAAGGAATGTCGACTGTATTATTAATATGCAAAATGAATAGAAGCCCCAATATTTAGCCCTGTGGTACGCAGGTGTGTATATCTATGTAGCTAGATGAAACACCATTCACACTGGTGTATTGTACTCTTGATGATAGGCAGCTCTTGATCAAATCTGAAGGGGGCCTCTTATTCCTTAGTATGGCAATTTAAGCGAGAGGACATTAATTATAAACCTAATGAACTCCCTTTTTTTTAGGTCCAGGAACAGTGCCACTGTGAGACGTTTACGTTTTATGTTATTATTTCATCCTTCATGCGCAGCACGGCCCGCTCTGTGATTTCATCTTCTGAAATGTAAACTGCTGTTTTGATATTCCACTTACTTCCCAAGGAAGCTAACTAGGCGCGTGTTAACATTTTCAGCCACTTTGCTGACGACTGATAAAACAGAGATTGAACGATAATTCTAAAATGAGTTTCGATCACCGCCTTTGTGTATAACAGAGACTCGTGCTACTTTCAGCCCATCAGCTGAAACATGATTAACATTTGTTTCATGAACCTTCCTTGCTACGCTTGTAAGACATGTTGACCTTGTATTATTGTTTTATTCTGTTTTACCATAACTCATAATCTATCCAGATACACAACGGTGCCTTTTTCATGCGCTATGTATGTGCGCTGTGTATGAGGTAGCGAGGTTCACCTTAAGCTGGTAATTGCGACTTTTATCGCATGGCCACCCTCGCAACGCAGTTGCAGGAAAATTCATTTCCACGAAAACATGGTGCTCGGCTCTCTAACTAGAGCCCCTGAACTCGCTCAACGCAACAGGTGGCCACGAACATGTCCTCACGCCTACATATCCATTTCTGTGCTTGAACGTCGTGGGTGGCTGCCCATAGGAAAAGAACGCGAAAGGGTTTCTTTTTTCCTTTGTGGGACCGGTAAAAAATATCGATTCAGGGAGTGGTAGCTGACGTATCCGAGTTATCATGTCGACATATTTCAACGAGCACTTTTCCCCGTCCCTTACAACCTTACACACGAAATGCCTATTGGCATCCAAGAGCCAAGAGCCGATCCGGAGCTCAACAGACAACACTTGTCTCTTCGATCTTTTTTTTTATTTGACCATCTCTTATCTGAGAAACAAATTACCGGCCATATGCTCCACTTTCCAACGTAGTGGCATTGTGCACGAAGTGCCCGAGTCGCTAAGCGTGGTTCGCTCCCCTGGTCTTTTCGAATAGCTCGCTGTGTAATCGAGTCGAGGACGAAAGAACCGAATCGGGACGAGCATATGCTACCGCCGCCGTCTTTCGCGGCTATCTTTGTTGAAAGTGGATCCCATTTTTTACAGCATTGTTCGGCACTCTGAAATACGGAACACATTTTTTTCCCGCTTACAACCCTTTCTGTGCTTGGACATACACTTTTGGAAAATAAAGAGAGAAAAAAAAATAACGGAGGGGTTAGGCTTGGTATTGAAAGGTTAAGATGCAGGCTGTTTGCAGAAATAACACAAGTGGTGACACGAGCTAGAGAATGTAGAGACGATGTTTTTGGAGAAAGAACGCGAGCAAGTTCACGAGGCTGGTCTAGTGACGGTGCTTTGTTGTACACACGCCTGTTATCAACAGAGATAACGATTTTGACCCAGTCTCTCCCCCCCTCGCTTGTATTTTTTTTTATATCGCGTACCCTTTGGACCCAATGTAGAGTGCGTGACTGATTCCGTATGCCTTCTTCGCAACGGACGGGCGAAAAAGAGTAAGGGTATAGGAGAATGGAGTGGAGCGGTCTGGCAGAGCGGATCACAGTAGCGCCACCTAGAGAATTTGGAGCGGAGGCCGTGGTGCGTCTGTTTGCTTGCTGAACGACCCGCTGCTTCCGTCACAAAGGAGGGGTGGGGATAAAAAAACGCGAGCATCTTTTCTCCTGAGGCAGGATTTTTTTGTACCTTCGTCGCTCGGGGCATTTTTTTTTTCTTTCAAATATCGTTTTTCTTCATCTGAACCCTATCCTGCCGTCTACGGTACAGACGCTAACCCGAACTCCCTAGTTTGAAAGCGAAAAGTGTGAGAGAGAAAGAAAGAGCGATGTTTGAATAAAATACGAAAGACTTAAACACACCAATATGCGCGAAAAGCGAGCTGAAACCCCTTTCTGTTCAGGATTTTAACCCTTCCAGTCTCTCGGATCGCACTGGGAGCAAGTGGGTGAGTTTCCCTTCTTTCGAGGGGTGAAGAAACGGTCGGTGGTTGACGGTTCGAAAGTCGAGGGGCGACGGAGCCGAAATGTTCTATTGTGTAGGAGTTCGCGAAATGAAAGGTCGTGCAAGAAAGAACTCTAACCCCTTCCATCCACCCACCCCTCTATACTTACCCTTTGTATGTGGCTCCTGCGTTTTAACTTACGTTGCTTCCTGCGCGTTCGCTACAAGACAGCGAAGGTTTCGTTACAGATGCCGCAGTCGAAGCAAGAAAGGGTTGAAGGTGTTGTTTGTTCTGCGCAGGTTTTGTAACCTCCCCCCCCCCTTCCCAGGTTCCACCTCTGCTCTTACAGGGGGACAAGTGTGCCTCCTTTTTGTGTGTTTACGCTTCCTTCGTGTGTTATATCTCTAGTGTGATATTTTTTCTCCTCAGTTTGATTTCTCCGCTGCATATCTGATGGCGGCCGCAGCTGACTCCTTCGGGAGCACGAAGTTTAGGAATAAAGAACCCCGCCCCTTTTGTTCAAGGGCTTTTAGTGCGAATGACCTCTGTCGAAAGGGATAACAACCACAGCCGTCTGACCGACTGAAAAGCCATGGTTTTTACAACTTTTTTTTTCTGCCTCCGAAATGTGTGTAACCCGGTCAACCTAACGTGACCTTTGGGGTGCTAGGTCAACCTCCAGTTTTGGTTTATTTGTTTTTCTATCTTCCTCTCTTCTTCAGCTGCTTCGTTGAATGAACCAAATATTGAGGAACTTGGGTTAGACGCGAATTCCTTTTTTGCCCTAAAGGGTCTCGTAAGTGAAACAATGAACAGATCAGATTTATAAATGGCGCTCTGAGAAGTCTAATATTGATATTATCACCATAGATTTAATAATGGAGGAGAAAATCGAAGTCAGTATTTCATTTTTAAAATTTTGTGCCAGAATTTACGTGCGTGACATCACGAATATCACATCGCGTATTATTCACACCGCCTATTTTGGCTTCACGCACGTTTCGCATTTTGGCGACACTGGTTCGACAAAATTTAAGTAAACTGGTTATGCTAAGTCTGTGGAGCTTGTGGCACACTTATATTATTATCAAGCTGCTAAATGATATGTTGTTAATTCGCAATTTCTAAATCACAAGGACACAATTAGCATGATCTTAATTATCATGATCCTTTGTACCTGTTTATATCCTTTCTTTTCCATTTATCCGTATATTGATGAACAAAGCTTAATGATTTGGAGCACTGTGTTCTCTACTTTGGCATAGTGCTAAGCTCTTCCCTTGTGAACTGGCCTATGTTATACTGTTTTGATAAAGTTTATTTACACTAGTATAAAATGCAAATTTGATACCGTCCCTGTAATCAGGGCTACATACTTATTGGCACGTGCTATGTTTAGAATCTGTTGTTTTACGCTTTATACCACTACAGGCACTCTGCTATGGGAGATACTCAAGCTGTCCAGGTTATCCCAAACGCCTGGTTAGAACAAATAGTTAACGATTTCAGTGATTTTCCGCACTACGCCGAAGAATTCCCATTTTAACTAATGTCTGGTAAGTACATCGCAAATTGTGGGCTTGGAGTGCACACCAGCAGTGAACTCTAACATGCTTCACATAAATATTAAACGGATCTCAAGGGCTATGCTTGCATGCTGCATGTGCCAGAACCAATTGTAGAAGCCGAAGGCGCACTCCGACCGAACGAAATCGGTCCTCAATGGTGAATTTAACCATTTACGAGTTTCTCTGCTTTATCGCAAAGGTTCCCTTTGGGCCGAAATCACGGCTGAAAATTCCCTGTAAAATGGGAACTGCGGGAGAGTCTATTTGCTCCTCAACAGCTCGGGGTCACGTGACCCAAAGTTAAGCGTCACATATGACGTCATTGGAACGGCGCTTGGCTTCAACTGGCTACGCTTTGTCAAGCGACTTGGAGGTTAAGTGACAAAAAAACAATGGGGATGGGAGATTCCTTTACGGCAGAGACGAAAGCAGGCGAGGAAGGCGCGTTTTTTTTTTTTTGCAATCATTCAGTGAGTCCATCATTACGCTTCTACGATTCGTGCCCTGTCGGATTAAAGAGCACGTCAAAGGACGCTCGCGTAATCGAAGTCACTCCTCTGGTGCTCATGGACGTGTCATGCGTTGTTGTGCAGGTACGACAGTAATGAATCTTGTCGAGGGGAGTGCCAAGTGTGTTGTGTATTGGGAGCCCACGTGAACGGCCGGTAATGTATAGGCGCCCTGTTGTGGGCCGGCAAACGTACTTCCGAACATGTTTGCCGGCATTTGCTGATACGGCTGTTGGCGCCATACACTTTGCATCAGAGGAATCTACTCAAGTCTACAGGTGTATGGCTCGGAGTCTTCCCGGTGGCCATTCGGTTGCCTCGCGGCGTTACACAGTGGACGCTTTTAATTTTTGAAGTAACCAGTGAGCAGTCGGCAACTATAGGGGTCAGGAAACTTGTCTAGAATGCCATAATGGCACGCTCCCGCAGCTTGACATGCTCACACTTAAGCATTTGGTCTTGGCGGCTTTGCATATGCGAGAATTTGGACTCTTTCAAAATAGTGGTGTTCAGCAAACTCCGTCAGTGCAGTCCGGAGCACGCCTTCTTGATGTTTTAGACAAATGTGCTGACCAGTGACCGGTACTGTACTACGTATACGTTACGCATGGCGACACATGACTCGCCAGTCAGACGAGCACTCCCTCTGGTCCCTTGCCTAGGTGATCCGAAGGTCGCTGGACTGAATCCGTGGCGGTAGCATTTCCGATGGAAGCAAATACTTTTGAGACCCGTGTGCTGAGATTCAGGTGCGCAGTAAAGAACCCCAGGTGGTCGAAATTACCGCAGCTCTCCACTATATACGGCGTCCCTCATAATCTGATCTGCTATGGAGATTTTAAACTCTGACGAATATTATTAATCTTCGGCCGAGTTGTGGCGCGGACGCAGAAGAAAACGAGGTACCGCGGCGCAATTGAGCAAACTATGAATGAAGCCGCCAAGATAACGAACTACGCAGCGTGGATGACGACCACAAGTATGTAAGACAACTTGAAATGTTGCAAACGAACCATGATATTTGTTTGTTTGTAGCCTGGAATCCATGGCACATACCCACTCTGGGAGGTTGGCCAAGCCTATGGACGGTAACTGCACTACTGCTTACAAAATTAACAAAAGTGTACAAGAAGGAAGACATAAAAAAATCCTGAGTGAGAAATTGAAAAAAGAGAAAATAATCACTAATACAATAACCATAATGTAAAAAAAAACGCGTCTTTCTTTTTTGTCACGTGACATCAAACTCGCTTGAGGAGACGTAGCCACTTGCAGTGCCATTTGAAGCCGATCGTTTTACCAATGGCGCCATATGTGACGTCTGCCTTGGGTCATGTGACCCCGAGCTGTTGAGGTGCAAATACTCTCTCGGGAACTGCGTACCCTGCTAGGGGAGGACGGGGCACAGGGCGTGTATAAAAGAAGTATCTAACGATTTCGAGTACTTCGCACTCAACTATGAGAGAGCAGTGAGCCGTATCTTGGTAAACTAACATGTCAAAATAAAACACAAGTGTGGTTGGAAAAAGAAAGTTCGATGATCCAGAGAACGCTGTATTCTACTATGGCAGAGCAGTCCCAGTGTAATATGTTGGCGACTAAGGGAAAGTGACTCGAAGATTGTGTTTAGAAAAAAAAGTGGTTAACAAGTTAGAGTATTTGGTACTCCACTGTCGGAGAGCTGAAAGCCGTCCCGTGCACCTCACACATGGTATATGTAAACTGGTAGCGTAAGTTTCGCAGAAGCCCATGGATGCAGTAATTGACGGCTCGTTGCCACCATCGCCATTCACGTAGGGGGGGAGGGGGGACAACTAACAGCAAAAATAAAATAAAAATAAAATGTGATGCCACAAACAGAAGTGGTAGCGACGTCATGCGCCTGCGCTACATTGTGCGACATTGATAATTTTCTCAATTGCTGACCTTATACGTGCCGTTATAAATAAGCGATTTTATAGCGCCTTATGGCTCGCTTATTGCACACGTGAGAGAAAAGGAAGACCAACAAGAAAGATTGAGAAAGCAAGGTTGTTTTATTAGCCAAATAGTGTACTTGCGGCACAACTATTCACCAACATATTACCATAATAGTTAGAAAACTCGCGTTACCCAATCGTGGAAAACTACTGCAGCAAGACAGCAGCCTTGAGAATGTCGCTTTGGCAACCGTAGAGTACAGCGTCTCGTTGCTTAGCGTGTCGCATTCACTGTCACCAAAGGCGAGGGCACGCCGGCTGTGCGCCAGCGAAGGCATTCGGCAGTCGCAAGAGCGGCTACCTACACATTCTGTGAGATAGTTCAGCTCTGAAATATCACGCCAGTTGAAAGAACATCAGCAAATAAATAAACTACAGAAGGTACGCATGAAACTATTTCGCTAAAGTGAGCGATACCTCATTAACCCGGCAATGCTCCGAATGAGACGCGATCCCTGACAGCGTGCATGGATACACTCCCCATTTATGGCACTCGACAAAAAAAAATGAGGTAATTAACGATTTAGCTAAGTGTCAGATAAACGTAAAGTATACAAAAGTTAACTTTGAGATACTAAAATTTACGACTATTTAAAAATAATACAATAAATTGATTTTTGGTTTTGGTTCTTTTTTTCCCTCCTCCCATAGTCGCCGCTTCAAACGTCGGCAGGCCTTGATGTCTATAGCAATGAGTTTTCAACACTTTTCGTTTCAAGTTTGGTCGACCATGTAATATGACCATGCCTCACACTTCAGAATTCCGCATCGGCAAGAATTAGGGTTGCCCTTGTAGGAAAATTGTTCTTTCCACCGCCTAGCGTACTTACCCGCCCTTCCTCTCGTAACAAAGCTGTGTGTTAACAAAAATTGTTTAACAATTTAGAGTACTTCGTACTCTACTATGGAGCTGTGTGTTTAGAAAAAGTGTTTAACAATTTCGAGTACTTCGTACTCAACTACGGGAGAGCAGTAACCCCTCCCAATTATAGGCACTGCTATGTCATAACCAGCTAGCAACGCAGCAGTTGTGTGTTTAGAAAACGTGTTCAACGATGTAGAGTACTTGGTACTCCACTATGGGAGTGCATAATGCCGTCCCTATAGTGAGTTTTATACCGGTGTCATACGGGCACATTTAATCGCGATCAGGTCGATCCGGATGAGTTTTTTTGATCGCGATCAACTTTATGACCGCTGCTACATGGCTCAAGCTAATCCGGTTCGAGCTCAATTGAGTCAGATGAAATGCCCCATGTGGCATTTGCGCGCCGTAGAACATGCCACTGACAAAACTCTGTGTACGGTATCTCTATAGACCCCTTTACCAGCAATGTTGTTCATGTAAGAACCGCTCGAACGTCAAAAACTTTGCATGCCACTACAATAGTAATTTCATACATCTATCATTCGATAAAATATTTCATAGCACTTGCGTGCATTGCTGTGTGAGATTCTTAACCTCCGCTTTTATTTCTGATGACCCCCGCTCTTAGCCGTGTAGTCGCAGCGAAGCGCGAATCTCGTTGTACGCTCCAGTGTTTCCCTTCTGGCGCCTCAAGTCTGTTCCAGTCACTCCTGTCTGCGGTCAATTGCTGTAAGATCTCTTCATTCGGCCACGAAGTGCACGTACGTTACGACGGAGTCGGAAGGCTTGCGACGCTCATAATCAGTTTGCTTCGAGGGGCTCCAACAGCTCCGACGGGGCGAAAGTTGAACTAAGCGCTGAAGGCAACATTCCACTGCTTCTCATCTGCTTGTCGTCTGCTTCTCCCGTAACTACATGCGGTCGATGGGAACCATAAAATATGCATTGCTTCAGATAATGTTCCGATATAAACAGTCTAGAATTTGCTTCTTTATAAACATCTATATATAGCTGTTTTGAAGTGTTTTGATAAAGCTATGTTCAATTTTATTGTTTATTGTGCTTTCAACAAGCTCGACTAGGGGGTGCCGACGACAGCAAAATCGCGATCTCTCAGGCAGATCAATATGCTCGGACCGCGATAGTCTCTATCCAGATCACGCCTGATCGTGATTAAAAGTGACCATGTAGCTGCACCTAATCTCGATCGTGGTTAATCCGGTTCGACACTGATCGCGAATAATGTGTGCGTGTGACACCGGTATTAGAAAAAGTGGGTAAAGGTTTTGAGTACCTATTACTCAACCATTGGACAGCACAAAGCCGTCCCGTCGGCCTGACACTTAATCAGGGCCCTGTGCACAGTGTTCTGTGATTAGAAAAAAAAAATGGTAACGATTTAGAGGAACGAGGTACTCTACTATGGGAGAGCATAAAGCCGTCCCGTAGGCCTCAAACCAGCCTATACAAGGCTCTGCTGCCTGTACAACCAAACTGGAAATGCCGAGTGGATTTCGTCAGGAACATAGCTTTCGTTTAAGAGAATTTTATTTCCAGATATATCTTACATAGCTTATGTGCACACAGAAAGATGGACAATGATGATCAGAACGAAGCCCCGTTTAGAAAAAGTTTATTTACACTATGTACAAAAAACAAAAGTTGCATAAAATTCCAGTAATGGGCACATATACTTCGACAGATGTGTTTAGAAAAAAAAAATGTTTAACGATTTTGAGTACTTCGTACTCAACTGTGGGAGAGCCGTCCCGCTAGAAGTGGTTTAGAAAAATTTTATTTCCAGATACGTCTTACATGCGTACATGCACACCGAAAGATGGACAATGTTGATCATGTGTATGTACAGTGCAAGCTGTTATACACAGCGAAAATAACTTATTTGTGTATGCAGTGATGTACACTGCAAAATGGCACAAGGACAGAACATTCATGAGCATCGAGATGATTTAACAGTAAGCTGTGTTTAGAAAATGTGGGTAACGATTTAGAGTACTGGGTACTCTACTATGGGAGAGCGTAAAGCCGTCCCGTGAGAAGCAGAGCTCCTACATTACAAAGGTCTGATAGCCGACATTGCCATTAATACGAACAGGGGGGGGGGATTAGAAAAAGGGGGGGTAACGATTTAGAGTACAGGGTACTCTACTATGGGAGAGCACTGAGCCGTCCCGGGCGCAAACGAACAGTAAGCTACTCTCAACATTTTGCAAGTTTTATCCAAAGTTGACAAAGTCATGGCTTCGTTGCACATTGATCGCGTCAGCCTCAATGGGTGTACTGACCATCGACCTTATCATCTACCGAATTATTTGGCAACACAGCGGCATATACCACGGCTACACCCATATCTAAAATCTATGACATCAAGAGCAAATGGTCTTTATTTTTAGTCAGTCCTAAGATTAGGAAGACGAAGAGAGCGTGAGCCGGCCGAAATATCTGGTGGCACGCTCTGGCGCAGCTTAGTTATTGGGTCGCGCGAAACCAAAGTTTGCAAAAATGCCCCCCCCCCCCCCCCGCGCATCTTTCCACGGGGGAAACTCGAGTAAATGCGTCACAGGAGGGGGGGGGTTGGGTATCGCGTGAATGTTGCGTCATAGGGTATGGTTTGGGAATGCTTAATTGTTATTTCATCTTTACTATTCTTATTTATTAAATGCAGGAGAAGTGTTGCCTTCAACGAGTGGTAGGACGCTGATGTGCCAGTGAACACTCAGTGTGCAGCTTAGTCGGTTTTTACTAGCAGACGCTGCCTGCGTCGCTCTTGCGAGGCGAGAGAGAGGGGGGAGGGGTGGAAGCAAACAGTCGGCACGAGCATGCGGCACGATGCGCGAGGCGCGAGCATGCGCAGTGGGGGTGTGGACAACGCCGACGCACGAGGCGTTACATCGTGCGACTAAGAAATGCTCCGCATTTAAAACGAAAAGATCAAGCAGTTCCGCTGTTGTAACGCGATCACTTACAGTTCTCACGGACTCCCGAGTGGGTTGCCGCAACTGCTTGCTGGGGCGCATCGGATAATTTGCTTATCGTCCTGAATGCTACACGGACTGGCGAGCATTTCAATACACACCTTACTACTTAGGGTCAGATCATATTGTCACTGGGCCGTGATGTGAACGATGGGAGCAGACCGTAGGTCCAAGATGAAACTTGGCCCAACTTGTGGCCGGTGAACGGAAAGTCTGATTACAGCGATGTACTCTGGAACTGATGGCGGCGTACAGAGCGTCGGCCGTTGACCAACTGACAAGCGGTGAAGCGCGATGGTATTTTACATGTGCCGTAGAATGTTCCAGCGTTATTGCTATAGACGGTATACGCATTGTTGTGTTCTGTTCTCCTATAGTAAGGTTGAGGAAAACGAGCTCGAACCACAACGGCGGTGTCTGCAGAGGACGGGACTCTGGTGCCGGAGGCCAATGGGACTCGCCGACCGACGGAATGCGGCGGTTCTTGGTATCGCTGGGAAACCTCGCGAAAAGTCACTGGACTGGTCGTCTCTGCCACAATGCAGCGCGGTTGCTTCAACACAATTGCAGAGCTGGTCTCGATGGGTGACCAAGATGATGATCCGACGCATTGGACCTGGCCGCTTGCAGGCTACGACTTCTTTTGTTATTCCATCGGGACGAGAGAGAGAAGAAAAGAAGAAAAAAGTGGGGGACAAAGTAGAAGACAGACGGCAGCGACCCGAGAAAGTGAGTGGCCGCGCGGCGTGACTGGTGCACGTTCTCTCAATGTTATTAAATCATTGATTGATTGATATATGGGGCTTAACGTCCCAAAACCACTATATGATTATGAGAGACGCCGTAGTGGAGGGCTCCGGAAATTTAGACCACCTGGGGTTCTTTAACGTGCACCCAAATCTGAGCACACGGGCCTACAACATTTCCGCCTCCATCGGAAATGCAGCCGCCGCAGCCGGGATTCAAACCCGCGCCCTGCGGGTCAGCAGCCGAGTACCTTAGCCACTAGACCACCGCGGCGGGGCAATGTTATTAAATCAGTTACTTCCTTAAAGTCATGACTTGACGCACGTCGCCCAATCTTGGTCTGCGCAGACGAATTCACACGTCACCTCCGCAGTGTGTTCCAGGAATGTTCGCGTTGTGCGCGTAATACCATGGGAAGTTCCTAATGTAGAGAGGAAGAAGAATATGTGCCGCAGTGGGTCACGCCTTTAGCAGGAGGAGCCAAGCGCGAGCGTTTGCCCCGATTGCTGTGATTCCTGAGTCCGTTGCTGCCGCCCGCTTTCCGCGTCAATAGACCTACCGTGCAAGTGCTACTTGTGCCAATAAACCCCGTTCCAGAGTGGTGGAGGTGCGGGGTACTTCAACCTGGAACTCCGCAACAGGAAACTACCTTCCATCCCAGAAATGGCTGAAGAAACCACCCAGCAAGGTACGACCCAGCCTCCGATGGTCATCGTGCCCACTTCGCTACGCGTGCGCGATCCACCTTTTTTCGACGGTACCGATGAGCAAGACGTAGAAGATTGGCTGTCGACATTTGAAAAGGTAGGCGCAAGCAACAAGTGGGACGACCCTTCGAAGCTTCAATATGTACCCTTCTACCTGAAAGAGGTGGCGAGTCTCTGGTTTAACAACCACCACTCGGAATTCGCCACTTGGGGTGCCTTTAAGTTACGCATTACCGATGTGTTCGGTCGCCCCGAGGTACGCAAGCTCCGTGCCGAACAACGCCTACGGGGACGCGCCCAGCTTCAGGGGGAAGGATTCACGAGCTACATCGAGGATGTGCTCGACTTGTGCAAGCGCCTTGACCCTTCAATGATCGAGGCAGACAAGATCAAGCACATCTTGAAGGGGATAGACGACGACGCCTTCCAGATGCTGCTGGCCAAGGGCCCCCGTACCGTGTCTGAACTCGCCACTCTTTGCCAGAGCTTCGAGGAATTGCGCAAGCAGCGGGTCATGACACGGCGGCCAGCGACTACCGACGAAACTCTCGCGGCATTGACCCTAGGTGGAGACAACAACACAATCATTACGGAAATCAAACGATATGTACGCGAGGAGGTGGCCCGACAACTTTCGTGTCTGTCGTATCAACCGGCAACGGAACCCTCTTCTGAGCGTCTCGCGCCTGCCATCAGACAGGTAATACAGGCGCAGGTATCTGACGCACTGCCGCCCGTCTCTCAGACAACACCTGTCACCGCGCCATTGACTTACGCTGCTGTTGCTGCTACTCCACCACGACCTCCACTTCGGCCGACTCCCCAGCCTCTACGAGTACCAACGACGCCAGTTCCAGCAACACAACAGCGCTATCACGGAAACCCTTGGCGCACAGTTGACAATCGTCCTATCTGTTATGCATGCGGATATCCAGGTCACGTGGCGCGCTTCTGTCGCCGGCGCTTCGCAACGGGTCCGGCTGCAGCTCCAAGGTACTCTGACGACTCTTTCCCGGCCCCGTACAACACGCAACGAGAAATTCCCCGTCAATACGACCGACAATCAGTGCAACGCGACCCGTCCCCATCCGAAATAGACCACCACCCTGCTGCCGACTACCGACCATTCGGTCCCCGTCGCTCATCCTCACCACGCCGCTACCGTTCTCCGTCCCCGCTGCGTCGCCGACCGAACCCCGCAGAGACGGAAAACTGACTGCCGCAGCTCCGGAGGCACGAGCTGCGAAATCGTCGCATTGTAGAAGTCCTCGCCCGTCCCCCACAAACGTTCTGGAATTGTTTGTTGAAGGTCTACGAACTCTTGCGCTTGTTGACACGGGTGCCGCCGTATCTGTGATGAGTCAAAAACTCTGCCGTTCGATACGAAAAGTAACGACGCCGCCTTCCGACGTATTGCTGAATACCGCGAGCTCGCAACCTATTCGACCAGTCGGAGCATGTACAGCGAGAGTAATCATTCAGGACGTCCTGTACCACATCGAGTTTCTCGTGTTGACCACTTGTGCCCACGACGTGATACTAGGATGGGATTTTTTGTCACGGCACCACGCCGTAATTGACTGCGCTCGCGCGCAGGTAGAATTATCTGTGTTTTCAGATGCACCATCTACTGACAATGAGCGCACTCACCTGGGCAAGCTTCTTGTTGCTTCCGACGTTGATGTTCCTCCTTTTAGTGCCATCGTTGTCCCCGTCAATCGCACTGAATTGTCCGGCTCTACCGTTGTGTTCTCTCCATCTGACGTTTTCAGTCGCCGCCACGGTACGTCTCTGCCATACGCCGTTCTGCCACCTCATCAAGATACTTCCGGAATAGTCGTTTGCAATCCTAGCTCATGCCCTCTCACCTTAAGAGCTCTTGAAACACTGGGCTATGTTCATCCTGTTGACGACAACGTTATTGTGCCTATTGAGTCCCACGACCCTGGCCAGCAACTTCAGCTGAACGCCGTTACTCCTCTTTTTACGCGGGATGACTACTCCTCGGATATCTTCAATCGTTCCATCGACAGCAAGCTTCCTTTGGATCTACGGGACCAGCTAATAGCCCTTCTGCATGAATTCCGAGATTCATTTGACCTTCCTCAAAAGGCACTGAGTCAAACTAACACCGTCGCTCACACAATCTACACCGGAACGCACCCTCCTTTGCGGCAACGCCCCTACCGCGTATCACCCAAGGAACGAAGTGTAATTGCAGAGCAGGTGGATGATATGCTTCAGCGCGGTGTCATCAAACCATCTTCTAGCCCCTGGTCTTCACCTGTTGTGCTAGTGAAGAAAAAAGACGGTTCGATTAGATTTTGTGTCGACTACCGGCGACTGAACAAAATTACACGGAAAGACGTATACCCTCTTCCCCGCATCGACGACGCTATCGATTGCCTACAAGGTGCCTAATTCTTTTCTTCGCTGGACTTACGTTCAGGTTACTGGCAGGTTCCGATGGCAGAGTGTGACCGTCCCAAAACAGCGTTCGTTACGCCGGATGGCCTATACGAATTCATGGTTATGCCATTCGGTCTGTGCAATGCACCTGCAACGTTTGAGCGAATGATGGACAGCATTTTACGCGGCCTTAAATGGCAGATATGCTTATGTTACCTGGATGATGTTATCGTATTTTCGCCTGATTTCCCTACCCACGTCGACCGTCTGCGCACCATTCTTCAGTGTCTTACCAAGGCAAACCTCCAACTTAACCTAAAGAAGTGCCGCTTTGGGGCTCGCCAACTTACTATACTTGGTCACGTTGTGTCAAAGGATGGAATTTGCCCCGACCCCGACAAACTTCGAGCCGTAGCCGACTTTCCGAAGCCGACTTCACTCAAAGAACTTAGGAGCTTCATCGGCTTGTGCTCGTATTTTCGTCGTTTCGTCCACAACTTTGCAACAATAATAGCCCCACTTACACAACTACTGAACGGTTCAGCTAATCTTTCTAACTGGTCCCCGGCATGCGACGAAGCTTTCCTTACACTGCGCCGCCTACTTACGTCCCCACCAATTCTACGTCATTACGACCCAAGTGCCCCCACTGAAGTGCACACAGATGCCAGTGGCGTTGGTCTGGGAGCAGTACTCGCGCAACGAAAGCCCGGTATTCCGGAGTACGTCGTCGCATACGCAAGCCGCGCACTCACAAAAGCGGAGATGAACTACTCCGTAACTGAAAAAGAATGCCTCGCAATCGTTTGGGCGTTAAGCAAGTTTCGTCCTTACTTGTACGGACAGAGTTTCGACGTTGTGACCGATCACCACGCGCTTTGTTGGTTGGCGTCGCTAAAAGATCCTTCAGGTCGCCTTGGACGTTGGGCTCTTCGCCTACAAGAATTCGACATTCGTGTCGTCTACCGCTCAGGACGAAAACACTCTGATGCGGACGCCCTCTCACGATCACCAGTGAAATCCACCGCAGACCTGCATTCGGACACCAACTTCTCCATCGCTCCCATTTCCGTCACAAGCATGTCGTCTGAACAGCGGAAAGACCCATGGATAACATCTCTCCTTAACATTCTTTCTGACTCTTCAACGTCTGCATACCCACGCGCTCTTCGCCGACAAGCCACACATTTCGCCATACGGGACTTAACCGCAACTATACCGCAGAAACTACCACGCGGATGGTCGTAAATGGCTCTTGGTTATACCACACCACATGCGATCTGATGTCTGTGCGTATTTCCATGCCGACCCCCAACATGCTCACGCTGGTGTGTTAAAAACATATCAGCGGATCCGCCAGCGTTACTACTGGCGTGGTATGTACACTTTTGTACGAAAATACATTCGGTCTTGTTCATTATGCCAACGACGAAAGACAGCTGCCCATTCACCCGGATTATTACAGCCTCTACCGTGTCCGGCGCGCCCTTTCGACCGCATTGGTATCGATCTATATGGTCCCCTTCCTTACACTGCGACTGGAAATCGATGGATCATTGTCGCCGTCGATCATCTGACGAGGTATGCTGAAACAGCTCCACTACCTACGGCAGGTGCACGTGACGTAGCCAATTTCGTTTTGCGACGCTTCGTACTGCGTCATGGGGCAGCACGTGAACTACTAAGTGATCGAGGGCGTGTCTTTTTATCCGAAGTTGTACAACAACTCCTTCGGGCATGCCACACGGTGCACCGCACCTCTACAGCCTACCACCCGCAGACCAACGGTCTAACTGAGCGCTTCAACCGAACGCTAGGAGACATGCTCGCCATGTATGTCAATTCCGACCAATCAAACTGGGATGTCATTCTCCCATTTGTGACCTATGCGTACAACACCGCGACGCAGTCAACCACAGGCTTCTCGCCTTTCTTTCTTCTATATGGGCGTGAGCCATGCTCCACCCTTGACACCATTTTGCCGTATCGTCCCGACGTCTCAGAGTTCAGCCCTCTTTCTGAAATTTTGCACCACGCTGAAGAGTGTCGTCAGTTGGCCCGATCATTCACCTCGGACAAGCAAGCGTTCGAAAAAGACCGCCACGACCGCGACCAGCAAGTCGAGACTTTTCCGTGGGCTCGCTTGTCTGGCTCCGACTTCCCTTCCACTCCCCAGGTCTGTCCGCTAAGTTTGCCCCCAAGTTTCACGGTCCTTATCGCGTCGTCGAACGTCGATCTCCTATCACATACGTGATCGAGCCGATCACGCCATCTACAGACAGGCGATGCCTTGGTCGTGAGACTGTCCACGTGAGTCGTCTCAAGCCCTATCACGACCCACTCCTAATCTCGTCACCTTGACTTGCCAGGATGGCTCGTCTTCGTCGCCGGGGTATTGTAGAGAGGAAGAAGAATATGTGCCGCAGTGGGTCACGCCTTTAGCAGGAGGAGCCAAGCGCGAGCGTTTGCCCCGATTGCTGTGATTCCTGAGTCCGTTGCTGCCGCCCGCTTTCCGCGTCAATAGACCTACCGTGCAAGTGCTACTTGTGTCAATAAACCCCGTTCCACGAAGATGATCTTGGTGGTTCTTAGCCCATCGGCGCGGTTTGCAGGCGCAAGAAAGCACTCGCACGTGTAATTGGGCGTAAACAGTACTCGACGGAAGAGTGTGGCGATACGGTTCCCTGGTTACATGGGGCTGAAAGGAAATGAGCTGGCAGTTATGGATGTACAGGGCGAGCACCATGCAATAAAAATGATTTTGTGGGTTTTTACATCCCGAAACGAAGATGCGATTATGAGGGACATCGTATAGTGAAGAGCTCCGAAAATTTTCATGACCGGGGGTTCCTTAGCGTGTACCTAAATCTAAGTAAATGCGCCTCTAGCATTTCGCCAGCCGCCGCGGCCTGGATTGGATCCGGAAACCTTGAGGTCAGCAACCGAGTGCCGTAACCACTAGACCACTATGGTGGGCCCCAAGCATTGCCTGAAAATCCACCTCCGAAGTACTTATTCCCATCCCATGTGACTATTCGGCGATACTATACCATACACTTAAGTGAACTTACTCCCTACCTTTCCGAACACCAAATGATGATGAAGCCATTAGTTGTAGGCGAATCTATGCTCCTACGTATCCTAATCCTAATTTGCCAACCCTCACCAAAATTTGTCGTTCGGCTTATTAAGGCGAAAGCCATATAGGCCTTATCAAATGCCAAAGTTGACTGGCGTCTCCCATCACCGTCAACACTGGTGATTAAGAAAATTATCACGTGATGACGTAACAAACGGCCAAAGTATGTGACTTCATCATGACGTCACAGTCACGTCATGTCACATGACACCATGACTTTGTTAACAGTGAGGAAACAGTGGGCAGATCACGGAGGCCATGCAAAACCATGTGTCGTACCTCCTATCCTGGAGGCAGTGGAGAACCACAGGCAGAAAGCCTTTAAAAGGTAGCATGGCACTAACAATACATCGACTGAGAAGAAGAAGAGTATGGCTGTCACCTTACAGTCGTCCTAGGTGTGTGCATAAGGGACTCTGAGTTTTTTCTCCTTGCTGTCCACGTTGATCAGCCATAGCCACCCTACATCACTTCACCTGGGCACATCAGGTCATCACTACCATACCACACGCACATACAACAAACTTCCGCGGAGTGATGTAGGCAACTGCTTACCAGAACGATCAGCTCAGTCGAGGTGGCCGGGCCCGCAGAGCGTCCGCCGCAATGAGAGCCCTGTACTAAGGGTTCCCCCACCGCCATACAAGAACGTTCGGCTACCCGGAGTCTCCACGCAACAATATGCTGCTACGTAATAAATTAAGCTTCTACGACCGCCGCTACGTGTGTGCGCTGCCGTCCCCTCCGTCCGCTTGCCTGTGCGCCACCCCCATAGTTGCTACCAGGACGTCCACAACAGCTACCATGTAGCATCCTAATTGAAAAAAAAAGTCACAGCATATACGCGGAGTGAATGATGATGAGGTGGGCGAAGCGTCTGTTCGCCCATCTGTCAGTGCGTCCGTGCATGCGTCCGTCCGTCCGTCTGGGACAGCGCCATCTATTGTCTGATAAGGGCGACGCTACTGGCTACGCTGGGTGGAAGGACAGGGCGACCTCCCCTACAAATTGAGGAGAGATCAGTGACCACTTGTACCTGTCTCAAGACTACCCTTGCTAACGCGCTCTCGTTGCGTACGTGCTTGTGAGACGAGGCTCACGGGTTGAGACGTGCTCGTACCGTTCATTGAAAGAGATGGGTGGTCAGAAGTTAAGAACGACGGTGATTTCGGCAACTCGTGAAGAAGCATGGTGCCGCGTCGTGGTGGGAGCAAGGAGGTTTAAATGGAATGCTTTTTTTTTAACCTCCCTGGGCGGGAGTACCCTCCGCCTCACCCCAAGCTAAATCGGGCCCAGTCCATTCAATGGCGGCAGCTACAGACACGCACATACACGAACCCGTCACCATGCACCACATATATCCCGGCGTTTATAGTTCTAATCCATGCCAGTACTGTACCACCAGAGCCACTCCTGACCATATCCTATGGGGATGTCCAGCATTAGCCAGAAATTCTGGGGTCGTGGCCTCCAATGAAGACCTTCGGGCGCGTTGGCAGACTGCGCTGCTCAGTTCGGGCCTGGACAAGCAACTTAGGGGTGCTCCAGCAGGCCAAGGTAGCTGCCGGGAAACGTGGTCTCTCCGTTATCTTCTAGGTGGGAGCCCAGCCCAACATTCTGCTGGAACTTTATTATATATATAAATAAAGTCTACCTCTCTCTCTCTCTCCTTGGGTGATAGGAGGCGGAGGGAGGAGGAGGGATAGCATTCGGAACTTAAGGCCTGTCTTCTAAACCGGTGGGTACTCGACGATCTTAGGGAATCGAAACCGCTAGCTCGTGCATTCTAACTGACGCTCTACCACTTCACCAGTTGTGTGGCACGTACAAAAGCCATGGATGGGGCAAGCAGAAACTCGGGATGGGCGGGGATCTCTATAAAGCATATGAAGTAAGTGCAGAATTTTTCAAGAATACGTGACCAACAATTTGGCAATCCACAATCTTAAATAAAAATTTTGAAAAAAGTCAATGAGATGCCCAGCGCAACCACGACGGCTAAGCAGATTATTTAGGTTAGCAGCACCTGTACAAGTTCGCCCCCATTAGAGTCCCTTTACAAAGACGCAGAATGCACCAACCGTATATTCTGTATTTCAAATATTAGCGGGAAAGCTTAGTGCTCTCCCATAGATGAGTACGAAGTACTCAAAATCGTTAAACTTTTTTTGCTAAACATTTCGCCTGGACGGTTCACTGCGTTCCCAGAGTCGAGTACGAAGTACTCGGAATCGTTGAACTGCGTAAGGATATCGTTGAACTGCGTAAGAATGCGTAAGGATATTCGAGGTAGCTGCATATAACTCTCCCCAAACAATTATACTAAACAAATATTTGTAGCAGTACTTGGACAGCTTACTCCTCTCCCATTCTAAATAGTGAAAGATTTTCAGGAGGAGACCCAAAGGTAAGATCTAGGGAGGGCCTCCTGTCTAAATCCGACAAACCAACATCAGTAAGCACATGAATAGACTGCATATACAGGCCGGATACGGCTATACACACACTAATAGACAAAATATACCTAGATAAATACTGTAATAATAAATGGTACTTAAATTAACGTCAATAAAGAGAACGTGAAAACGAAATAATGGACAAAATAATGGTACTAAACAATTTTTTTGGCGTGTAAAACGGTTTGAGGGTATTTTTAAACGGAAGTGTTTGTTTGATGCCAGGGTCAACCAAAACTTCACTGACGTCATATCGACGGCCTCAAAATGCGCACGAACAATTTTATCCGTTGATGCGGATGGCCTTGGAGCCTAATCCACGACGTCTCGGTTCGAAACGAAAGCATAAATGGCGTTATATGTTGTATTTAGCTTTAGTAATTGTGATGCCAATGGAAATTAACTGAAGTGGGCGAAAAAAATCACTCTTTCCGTCGGCGATACCTGAACCTGCAACCGTCGAGTTCACCCAGACATTACACGTACATGCAGCGATACCGAACTCAGTGGCCTTCTGTCGCATTTGATTTTTTAGGATCGAAGCTTCTTAGGTTCTCGCGATGTCCGCTGTCGCCGTTGTCGTAAGTTACGTCGGACCAAAACACATGCAGGTGATTCAAATATATAGATATTGTTCATAGCTTTAGAATAGACCATTAATATGTCCGTCCGCCCATCTTTCTTTCCTTCATAGTGGTCGGTGACTTCAACTCATTATGGACCTTATACTACCTAATTGATTGATTGATATGTGGGGTTTAACGTCCCAAAACTACCATATGATTATGAGAGACGCCGTAGTGGAGGGCTCCGAAAATTTCGGCCACCTGGGGTTCTTTAACGTGCACCCAAATCTGAGCACACGAGCCTACAACATT
Source organism: Rhipicephalus annulatus (assembly GCA_013436015.1). Lineage (NCBI taxonomy): Eukaryota > Metazoa > Arthropoda > Arachnida > Ixodida > Ixodidae > Rhipicephalus > Rhipicephalus annulatus. The sequence goes on from WOVY01004040.1 coordinate 134,748, forward strand.
TCCGCCTCCATAGGGAATGCAGCCGCCACAGCCGAGATGCGAGCCCGCGACCTGCGGGGCAGCAGCCGAGTATCTTAGCCACTAGACCACCACAGCAGGGCCTTATACTACCTAGCTTCACTCCCGGGGACTATCAGCATTCACTTCATGAATCTGCAGTAATTTTTGCACATATGATGCGTATTCTTCTGCTCAGTCGCTGTATTAATCCTCAACCGCCCCCTCCAAGACCCATGACGTCACGATGACGCCATATTTTGATGTAGTTACGTGATCAGTTTTTGCATCACTCGTGCTCGCGCTGCCGCTGCTGTCGCCGACGGCAAATTTTTGCGTTCGGTGAGGCATCTGAGGTTCTTACCTTTAAAAAAAAAGTGCTATCTTCTTTGCATAGCGTGCTCGCGTCAGTTTCACGGTAAGTTTTTAACGTCAGCTTCAACATTTATCATCATTACAAGGATAATGTTAGTAACCTAGGATTATCGCGAGTACAAACGTTAACTATTAGGCCCCACTTCTGTCGGCCGGTCCTCGTAATCGCACATGTAAAGAACGCGAGGAGAAAGAAAGAGGGCGAGGAGAGAACGGGGCGTTGGCAGTCGACACAGTAGTAAGCTAACCCAGTTCCGACAAGCGGGCGCACTTCCTTTCAACCAGCGGCGGGGGCATAATAAACGAGGAAGAAGAAGGCTCTACTTCGGCCATCTAAGCGAGGAGGAAATGACGCAGGGAAAGGGAGTTCCGGCGGCTTCCTCTCCCGGCGGTGGCCCGCTGCACGACCGTCGACGTCCCATTCACTGCCAAGGGCAAGCTCGGTTACCTGAGGTCGTTCGCCTGTGCGCCCGACGCGCTCTTCGACTCGGCACGGCCTGCGCGCCTGCTTCGTTAGACGAAGTGTCTCTTGAGTCGCTTGTCTCAGCGTATTCGCAGTACGACGAGATCCGCTGATTTGGGGGCACCTGGAGGGCGCCTCAGATGCGAAAAAATAGTATTTAAGCATATTTACGAAGTGAATGCTAATTATGTGACGAAGCAGTGTGCATCGGATTATGAATAGTGGCCTTCTATCTCCTTCTGGTTAACAGCCATTTATCTTGTTCTTCTTACCCGTTTGTTCTGTCATATGATTTAACTGGTGGGTCGTTAAATGACGGTGTTTGCAGTGTTGTGGCCTTTCATTTTCTTTGTTACTGTTAAAAACATTTTGATTACATATTGTTGTTCGCAGATGTATCGGTTTTACCTCATGTAACCATGCTGCGTACGCTGTTGCCGCCGGACGGTGGTTTATGGACGGAGGGACATCGTGGGGAAGTGAAGGAAAACTTCGTAGGAGCGTGCAAGCGCCGGTTACTCGTGCGTCAAGGTTGTCGAAGTTGTGTGAAGAAACATTTGGGGTAACAATGCGGTAGAATTCTACTCAACCTACCCCATTCCCACTCTCGCTCATCATCTCCCGATATCACATACCCGCAGGAGCATACACTCTCGTACAACGGGGATGGAAGGGAACGCGAACTGCTGTGCCGCGACGTCTACATTCTCTGCATTTTCGCATTTCTTTTCTAAGCGTTGTAGCCTGGATGGGGATTAAAAAAAACAATAGACTCATCCATCATACAATCAAGAACCACGCTGGAATATTTGAATTGCCATCAAGGTCTGAGCGTGATGAAAATGGTGCCGCGCTGTTCGCGGTTTTTTTTCTATCACCCCTGTACGCACGTATGCATATGGGGGGATAGTGATACCTGAACAAACTGCCTTTCACCTACTTTAGGACAGCGCGTTCGTACGCAATATGGAAGGTGTCGCTTTTGCTGCAGCGCTACCAATCCACAGAAAACTACTCAATATATATATATATATATATATTGAGTTAAAAAAACGAGCCCTCAGGTATACACTTCTTTCCTTATATATATGCGTCTGCTGAGCATTTTCGATTGATTGATATGTGGAGTTTAACGTCCCAAAACCACCATTTGATTATGAGAGACGCCGTAGTGGAGGGCTCCGGAAATTTCGACCACCTGGGGTTCTTTAACGTGCACCCAAATCTGAGTAAACGGGCATACAACATTCCCGCCTCCATCGGAAATGCAGCCGCCGGGATTCGAACCCGCGACCTGCGGGTCAGCAGCCGAGTACCTTAGCCACTAGACCACCGCGGTGGGGCGAGTTTGACTTCGCGACATGGTGACCGCATCATGGTGTAGTGTACATACTATACGAGAGAACTTATTTAAGTGTGCTTCGGAGAATCACCATGCAGCCAAAATAACATTGAGAAAGTAAACTTTTCCTGAAGTTTTCAATTTTTGCTTGCACATATATATAGACGCACACAAACAAATACACTCTCGTACATAAAGTATAACTGAACCCCCTTCGGCCACGCCTGAAAAAACATTTCTGACCACGCTCCAGGTCGCCTTCAAGCATTGCAAAATGGCTGGTACGGCTTTCAAGGGTTTCAAGCCTAGCTCATGATAGTTCGTCATCATAGTTCACACTATATGTCACACTGGAAAGTCCAGCGCTTGTTTAAGAAATCGGGCCACTGTGGCACCGAAAGAGGACAGGTGATCCTTAGCCTCTTTATATTTCCACTTGCGACAGACATTGAGGAAGCGTGAAAAAAAAAGCAAGTACATGGTCAAGAAAATGTTCACGTTGTTCGGTGTGGAGCAGTATGTATATGCGTTTGTGTATAGAGGCATGCTGCGTAACAGCGAATTCATCATAGTCGTGACCGTTAATTTTGAAAGTCAATACACAACGCGAAAATAACTGCGCGCTCCCATCTCCTTTATGCTCCGCCGTCGGCGTTTTTACTCTTGTTGCGCAAGTTTTTTTTTTTTTTTTGCTTTCAGGGGGCTCCCATGTCGTCATCTATAATTGTCCAGATAAATTCGTACGAGATGGACACATGTTCGATTCGTCGCGACTAATGAGGGAACGGTGTTTCTTTTCGGACACCTTATCTCTCACACCACCCATACTTGCCCGTCTGCTTTCTATCTCTCGTATCCCCGTACCTTTTCACTCAGCGGGAAGCATCTCCGAGTGTGACGGTTGTTACGCGGCGAATGAATATGGAAGGGGCCGGGCAGCCAGCCGAACACGCTTGCTTCCTGCTGACCATGTTTGGAGAGCGTTGCTCGCCGCGCGGGCATCGCTGGCGTGAAAACAGAAAGCAAAGAAAGGCGCGCGTCCGATACGCACACATAGGCAGCGACGTGGCCGCTTCGTCGAATGACCGTTACGAAGGAAGGTTTGGACGCAGCGAAGGAGCTATAGCGGTTCCGGCAAGCTGTCTGCTCAGCAAGGAAAGGCTGCCGAATCTTGCGTCACGTGACAAGGCGTGATTGCAGTAAGAGACGTGCCGCTCTTGAGGTAGATAGGAAGGGCCGATTTTGTGTGCAGTGAAACCTTGCTGTACGTGCTGTGTTGTAGCGAGGAAGGAAGCAGTTTTGCGTCACGTGAGCGGGCACGATTGCAGCGTGGTCGTCTCCGGTGTGCTTGTTTGTTTGCTTGTCTGTGTGTGCGACGCTAAGAGGAGAATGTGCTGTGTTGTTGCGTGCAGTGAAGAAGTCCGCTGGCTTCGTGATGTTGCTCCCTTGTCGAGCGGTGTCTGTACTGGTCCGGCAGCCGTGCGCGATTGGGGAAAATGCTAATGGAGGATGGAATCTGAAGAAGGTGGGATGGGGAGGGGTGTGAGAGCTGGGAGGAGAGTGCAGTCGAAGGAATGAATTACAAGCGAGGTGGAGAGAAGGAGGAGGTTTGAAGTGCCCGGGGTGCACACAAACAGTCGAAGGTTACTAATGCGATAAACGTGAGCAAAGGCGGAAGTAGATTACGGCGGCAACGTAGGTGCGCTGGAGGAGTGGTCTTTAACGACGTGGTTCACGACGATAGAACGAATCCCGAATGCGATTAGATTGGTGGGGCGAGGGCGACGGGGAATCGGGAGGGGCAGTCGTCGATTTGTCAGTTTAACGGAGTGTAACGGCGAGGTGACGAATCCATATGGAAAGGAGTTAATAGTGAGTTGGGAGGATCGTGAGCGAGAGGCTGATTGTTGATAGCGATCTGAAAGAATTTGCGCATGCAGCCTTTGGAAGAACGGAGGCATAATTGTGAGGCTGCGCGCTTTACATCGCGGAAGCGTCTTTCGATTCAAATACAAAGTATCGTATCGTAGAAGGAGGCGCGCCTCGGAGGAAAGTTTGCAGAACTCGCTCGATTAATTTCGAGTGGGTGTTCTTGAGCTTTGAGTGCGGGCAAGATTAATGTGCGACTCGTTGTATGTTGGCAATGACGCCAGCATCTCATACCCTGCGCATGCCGTGCAGTGAGCACTGTTCGGGATGAATATATGTAGGTTTCAGGAAACGTGAGGAAAACAAGGACATATTTACATTGTAATATTATCTTTGTACCTTATTTCATTTTTTTTTGCTGTACGAACATCGAATGCGTATTATTAGGACATTACATTTTCTACTCCTTTGAGAGACAGTTATTGTACTTTTATGTGGTCTTATGCTACTGTGTCGTTTTTTGTCTGTGCTATAGCTGGACTGGAGAAGTATCATTTCCTGCCTTTTCGACAAATCTGGCGTTTTTTTTTAATATAGCAATTTCTTTAACGCTCTAGAAATGTCACATTACGTGACCTAATAAAGGCATAACTTCGTAATCACGCTCTTTCAACTGAAAAAGCTGTAAAAAAACTATAATTTTGGCAATTTCGTGTTCTTTCTGTTAACGACAGGCTTGGCGTTCTGTTGGCCCGAGTGAAGGGGATAGCAGTTCTGTAACGGGATACTATTATATACTGAATACTGGGAGAATGAAATACTGTTGTCGTAAGAGTTAAGCATGCGCGCGTGTCATGAGTGCCTTGAGTGATTGCTGCTCTGCGAAACAGGGAAATCTTGTCTTGTAGTGCATATAAGCAGGTGTTTACGCTGCCTGCGTGCCTTCCCTAAATAATGTCTTCATGCTAATTAACTTAAACAGGAGACTTAGAGAGGAACAGAGCGAAACTAAGATTGGGTAAGGTCGTACGACTTTAATGTTACGGAAACGGCGAGGTGAAAAGAGGCGAGAAGACTGGTTCGGGTGTTCTCAGTCTCTCCGTTTTGCCCTCTGCGTGAGAGCGCAAAGGAAAGTATTTGGCCAAACGTGGAGCTGATTGAAAGTTCGGAAGAAATGCGCAGCTATTATGACAGTGGAAGAGGGCCCCCGTAAATCTACCAAACATAATGCAACAGAACGCCACCTGGTCATAATTAATTCAGAATTTTTCTATACGACGTGCTTCATAATTATCTCGCAATTTCAGCACACGTCAGTGTTAAATATTTTTCATAACAACAACAGCAGTCTCAGTCCGCAATATGCAGTGTGTAAGAAAAGTAACCGCAATGAATGTTACGTGTGTTTAACGACCCTTAACGCATGACGTCACCAATCAGAGCGCACAGGTCCGTTGATATTTATTATTCATTATACGGAAGGAGGTTCCAGAGTTACAAAACTGTCTGGGGGACCTCCTGTTAGTATTTTGAGGATATGATAATCAATTCAGTGTTGCAACATAAGAATGACAGACATCATAATAGACGAAATGAACAAAACGCGTAATGAAGTTCACAAGAGAGAGAGAGAGAGAGAGAGAGAGAGAAAGTAAACAGCTTTATTTACAAGATAGATATATAGAGAGGCACCCTTAGTCCGCAGGATTCCTTGAGCTCAGGCAGCGTCCTCAATCCTGGTCGTTGAGATGGGAGCTGGCCATGGAAGCTCGTGGAAACGTGCATTGTACGTACCTATTCAGTTAAAAAGTTTTATGCGAGTACAAGCAACTGAAATGAATACATAAAGTGTATTGAACAACTTTGTTCTTCAATATTTTCTATGTGCTACAAGGTCATTCAATACACTCTAAGAGACAAATAAAATAGAGGGAGACGAGGTCACGCGGTAAATTATTATGTCAGGTATCGTTCCATAACACTGGATATCAACCGCCGCGGCCTTCTCGTGAACTCGTGTTGTGTATTTAGTGCAGAAGCCACATAGATGCACGCATGGAGCGAGAATCGTCTGTTGTTCAAACTTTTGAACGTATCGCAATGTCGACGGGCAACCCAAGACGAAGGAAAATAACTACGGCCCGGCATTACGGCGCGGCATCTGTTACCGATCGATAATGCGTGTAACGTATAGCGAAGCTTTGTATTTGCCGTATACAGAAGAAAAAAAACGAAGGTGTGGCGCTTATGGTTCGACGATGTTCCCTTATACAGCACACAGCTCTGCTTCCTTTTTTTGCTATAGGTGCAGGTCTTTATCTGAAAATCGGCCGAGAAGGAGAACCTCCAAAAGCGTATCTACAGCAAAAGCATGCGTTCACCGTTGTGCAGGAGCATCCTTTGCCGACGGCTTTATTGTTTTACTCTATTTCGAAACACGTGCACAAGCGATGCATCGCTTTCGAGCGTCCGCAGGTGCCACGAACAGCGCATGCGCCGGCCGTGGTGCTCCAAGCTGTGGGCATACAGTGATTGCCGAACAATGGTCGGGCAGAAACAAAACAACCGGAGAGACGGGGGGGGGGGGGGTTGAAAACCGGTTCGACGCCTCGATTCGAAAAACTTCGATGAGTGGCTTCGACGGGATTAGCGGGGTGACGTCTGGAAGCAAAGTGGGCCGCCGCCCGCTACGGTCATCGTGGTATCAGATGAAACGGAAGGACTGCTGAGGCAGACAACCAAAACACAAATACAACATATACATAGGAGACTTCAGTGTTCCCCCCCCCCCTTTTTTTAAGCTTCTTGCACTGTGTAAAAGATGAGTATATGGGTGTAAAGTGCGCACTTTATAGATGTGTAAATGATGATTTGATTTGTAGCTCAATATCTAGCTCACGATGCTCCAATCATCCAATGGTCGTGGACTCTCAGTTTATGGCGTGGTCATTTGGGCTTATGGGATCATTTGTCGAGACAGGTGTGAAGATGTGCCAACTTTCAATGTACGTGTGGAAGTTTTTGTCTGTTAGTTTTTCCTACGAGTGATACGGAGCCAGGCGGTGGCAGCCATTGCAGGGTCCGGGCTTGGGGCCTCACCCATCGAGCTCATGACCCCTGTCCCACACCCTTACGAATAAAGTAATTCTTCTGTAGACGTCAGACTTACTAGTTTTGCGTTCTCATGTGGCGGGAGGGTGTTATCAAATCGGTTATTCTGGAATGGTTAACCTCTCTGCCTTCCTTCTCTACCATTTCTTCTCTTCTGCACTGGGGAAAGAGAAAGGCAAGGAAACAAAGAATAATGGAAGATACGAAGAGGTGATTAAGTAGAAAGCACACGCAGGCAGACTTAAAGAAAACGGCAATGTTATAGTCGCAGTCTCATACCAAGAGCACTTTCTTCGCTCCATGAAATGTGAAGCTCCTGCTTTTACCAAATGCAGCACAAGATAACACATGGCTGGAACAAATAAGATTGTGACGAGCGCTCGTCATCGTTTTTGTTCCGTGCGTGTGTTCTTTTCTTTTTTTTTTTTGCGAAGCGGTTCGTCAGAAATATGTACCGAAAAACCCAGCTCGAAACTTTAATTCGTGATTGACCACTCTGAGCGCAGCTGGTCGTCGAGGCGAGCGAACGAGAAAGGTTGCCTCCGCAAGCACGTATAACAAAGACAGTGACTGAAGACGTGGTCGGTGGTTTCCTCTCGATGACGCTACGGGGCATATGCGGCACGCCATTCCCATGCGGCAACCCATCGAGTTCGTAGAGGACCGTGATTCAGTTATGCACTGGGCTAAAAAAAAGAATCACCGGCTGTCAGCGATTAGTCCGACGTTTAGTGGCCTGCTCCACCGAACCCTTCCGCTTCGGCTTGCTTAAACCTTGATCTCACGATACTATATATATACTAGCAAGGTATAGAGAGTCGAAGTGGCGAGGGAGCCAACAAACCGGCGGTACCGGCAGCAAGGTTATCAAAGTGGTTGCCAGACGACGTCTCGCTCTCCCTCGTAGGAACCGCCTGGCACGGGGAGCCATTAAAGTGGCCGTGCTGCGACGCCCTGCCCTGCATTTGGGCCGGCTGCGCCCACCGCCATCGCTTCGCTACAGCTACACTCTATCTTCACGACACCACCCGTTTGGGTTCTCTTGCCCACTCACCGTCTCCTCACCGGCGAGATGGTAGCACGGGCGAAAAAAATTCTCTTTCTTCTCGACGCCCAATGGTGCCGACGGTCACACCACTGCACTGCGCCAAACCGGCACTACAAAAGTAGTAGTAGCAGCAGCAGCAGCGGTGATGCCGTGTTCGGATCTACCCCGCCATTTGCAAACATAGATGGCGCTGCTTGACGCCCACGGGAAAATGTGCTGTGATTGGGTGTGTCTTTTAAACTTATGCTGCAGGGCGTAGCTTGTGTCGTAGAAGAAGCACAGCAGCAATAACTGGCATTAGTTGAGCTTTAACAGCTGCCTTCTTCCCTTCTACACTACGTGAGAGACTCCGTATATATCTGGATAAATATATGGATATCTGAGATAGATAGATAGATAGATAGATAGATAGATAGATAGATAGATAGATAGATAGATAGATAGATAGATAGATAGATAGATAGATAGATAGATAGATAGATAGATAGATAGATAGATAGATAGATAGATAGATAGATTCTAGAAAGTAGAGACGAACGAGAGAGAGTGAGGAAAGCAAGTTTCTACGAGTAGTGAAGATGAAGTTAGGACTATGTGTTAAACGAAGTATCGTCGACCAGTCTGCTGATATGGCTGTAATAGTTGTCAGAACACAGAAAATATAATAATAAGACAAAAAGGGATAAGGCAAATTAGGGTGCCCTTGTCTTATTGGTAAAACGAGGGCAAGTGAATCTTGGCGAATAATTAATAAGAACTTGTTAGTTCAGCTTGGCTTCTAAGCGTACCTGACGTATACCAATTTTGTTTCTTAACGAAATGCGTTGCTGGGCTAGTTGGTTCACGGTGTTAACTTTTTCAGCCTGTTTCTTTTTATTTTGCCGGAGGGTATTTGCGTGTGTTTTCCCAACGACTAGGACCTCAGTAGACTACAAACAAAAAAATGAAGCAGTGGTGAAATTATTCACGTACTTACATACATGGTGTCAAATTAGGTTATCAGGACTCAGTGGCTGTGAAGTGAGACAAATGGCTCCCTTGCATTCCCCAAGGGTACCCTTGCAGTTATCCCTTGCATTCCCCAAGGGTACAGAAAGTCGGAATCAACGTCCTTTTCGGCAATGTGGAATCCCTTGAAACGATCCACTTAGGGATTTCATCTCGAAAACGGTGCTTAATTACCCGCATTAGCTTAACTGCCTCGGCGCGACTTCAATCAGTCGGCTTCTTCCTTCTGGTTCCCAGCTCCTTAAAGAAAAAAAAAATGCTACAATGGTGGTGTCGATCGCAGTGCTGATGGTTGAAAAATAAATACCTTCCAGGAGTGAGTGGTTTTGGTGTCGTTTCTATGTCGCAATGGGAAATGTTGGGTGGTGGTGTCAACTGACACCGCCAGATTCGAAAGGGTTATATACCAGATAGGGCGGATTCGACTCGGAACAACAACAACAAAAAAAAGAACACTAATGCACAGGACAAGCGCTATTAGCCCTGTGGAGAATAACTTTAGCGTAGCCAAATTCGTTGGCTAGTTGGTTCAAAACTTTAAATACTGCGCAGCACAGATTCGGCACAGGCAAAAAAAAAGAACATTGTTGTACAGAACAAGTGTAGGACAAGTACCTTTCTTGTGCATCAGTGTTATTCCTTTGTCTTGTAACGAGTCCGCGCTATTGAATATTTAAGATTCTTTCCTTCTTTTAATCTTTATTTCTTTCCTTTTTTCTTTTATGTACGATCACGTATGACTTGAAGATGTCATATATGATCGATAGCATTAAGACTGAAATCTGCTTCTTTATTGCGCAACTCGGTTCTAATGCCGTACGCGTTCTGGGGCTTTCCTTGCTGTGACGTCATCGAAGAGTGCACGTGAATACGTCAGGGAAAAAGGAGATGCGACAGTGTCCGAGGGAGGAGCAAAGAGGGACAGCGATGTTTTTGCGTCTTAGAAGTGGGCTAGCGGCGGTTGCGACACGAAACTAACAAGACGCAATAACAGGAAGAGCTCGCTTCGCGATGTAAAGAATGCACTCTCCGAAGAAAAACGGAAACAACCTTAACCTACTTTCCAAGATCCTCCCCCACACTGTCCCTAGCCCGACGCATCGGAGGTCAGGTTCGTTGCATTTAGAAGCGCAGTCCGTTTTATTACGTCACTGTCGCAGACCAGGTGCTTTGCCGGAAAGAACAGTCTATATTGCAAAGGGGCGAGCAATATCAAAATAAGCATTGACTCGCGCGTTCATTGGCGAGATGTCGAGAACATTTTGGAGAACGCTGTACTGCTGAGTCCTGTTGCCTTCGAGTGAGAACGTGGCCCCCGAGATCGCTTGCCGGCGTGATCCGTCGGGAGAAGATGGCGAAGGCCATCAATGAACGGCATCGAGTTTCTTGTGGAAATAACATAGGGGAAGTATGGCGCTGTGGTGTTTACAATAAACTAAAACACGGAGGGTCATTCAGCCCGAAGATGATTATCTATGAGGAACTGGAATATCGACTCTTCTCGACTTTGTCTTTCGATGGATTGAGTAAAAAAAAAAAAAACACACACGATCTTTTATGCACTCGCCTAATGAGAAGTCCCGAACGCGTGAACCTTCTTAACTTCTGCGTCTTGTAATTCTTAACATTCTGTTGTATTTATCCTGCTCTAGCTCAGTCCCTAACGTTTTTTCTGCATATGACGTTGTTTTGCAGCAATGAGTGCACGTTTGACCTACCCACGTTTTATCAAGCGACTCATGCGAGGACGCCGCTTCATGTGACATCATAGTGATGTCACAAATTCTTGTGACAGTAAGGCAATCACTACGTCATCGCGTGATGGTTTTTGTGCGTCTCTTCGTCTTAACGCTGATGTCTTTGAGAATGCACGGTTTTCGTGTTTAATGAAGCGTCGATGTAGTTTAACCTCAAAACTGCTGACTCCGCAATAGAGCAAATTCAACAAGACGTTTCGATAGATATGCAACATCATCTTTAATATTTTTTCGAGACGTTCAGAAAGTTCTGTGTATCTAATACATGCGCTGCAAATCCTTGTGCAACGCGCGTCACAGTCATAGGCGTACCCTCATATAGTGCATGCGTTCTTTCGATGGTTACGCAGACCAAATTCTCAGTCATCAACGAAAAGATAAACTTGAGTCACATAATAGTCGTGAAATGTGGTGTCGTGATCCATTATAGCCTTCCAACTAATGGTTAGCGGCGGTCATGGGCAATTCGGGTCACCAAGCTGACTCGACAGTGTGTCGATTCGTGACGACGTTGCCTCGCGTCGGACGTTTTGCGTTTGCGTAATCACTTCCGCTGCCGTTGTGCTGCGGTGCCATCGCGGAAACGTGTCGGTCGTCTCCGTTACCCGAACGGTTCCTCTGAAAGTTATGCAACCGTGTTTAGAACCATGCAGTCGCGTTCAGTTCGGAAGCGCTGCTCTCCAACACATGTCGTGTTGTAGATGCTGTATGCCGTTTCCACTGTGACGAAGCGCTACCCGTTGCTTTGGTGAGGCTGTGCACAGTTGAAAGAAAGAGCAAAAATAAAGCAAAATAACATACGACGACACTAGAACTGAAAGCCAATTTAATGCTGTTGTAGCGTCTGTTTATTTGCTTTGTGGGCAAAAAAAAATATGCTACATGGATCCTGGTCACCAATAGAAAATGCCTTTATAGAATATGAGGCTTTTTGTGGTGTAAACCTTTGGTGAACGTTAAAGGAAATGATACGAACTGTTAAAGGGACTCCAAAGGGAAACAATGACTTGGTTTAGGTTGATAAACTGCACTCTGATAAATCTATCGTCATAAGTTTCACTGTCATAAGTTCATCATTAGCGGAGAAAACCAAGATTGAAGTTTAATTTTTAAAGTTCCCTCCGAAAATTTCGCGAAAACTACATTGCAATATGTAGTTTTCGTATTTTTGCGACAATGGCTTGTCAAGATTTCCCGAAACTTCGTATGCTAGATATATGGCACCCACAGATGACAGTGTACTTCATATTCTTTGTTGAGTAGAAGCTGTGCAGGGCCCAGTAGACGCCTTCAAAATTTACTATGTCATGGTGTTTGGTGCGGGTTTCTGACGGTGGCGTCTCCATCGACTTTTCGCGCCTCTTCTCAGTTACCAAAGGTCATGTCGAAGTAAGAGTGGCGTTTTTGGTACTGTGAAATAGTGTTCTATTAATGCGAGGAACATCGTCTTGTTCTTTAATGTCTTTCTAACTATTTCTGGGACCAACCTTACATTTTTTCTTAGCATGAGAAAGTTGTACATAATTGAGTCATGACTGATTTTGTCTTATATTTATCACGTGTTTTGCTACGTACATATCTGCATAACCATATATAGGCATGCGCAGGCTTTTCTTTCATGGGGGCGAAAGCTCCTCGCAGCACCTCCCCTCTCTCTTCCCAGTGTATGGCATTGACCCCCCCCCCCTTCCCCATCGCGCGTATATATGGCATATATATGGCATTCTTTACATTCCCGATTCGCGCTGTTTATCTTGTTTGCTAAGATTTAAGAGCCAGTTTTTATCAATTCATTATTATTAAGTGAATGTGTGCGGAACTTGGCCTATGTTTTGAGCTGTCTACCGTGATTCGCTGTACTTCGAACCCTTTTTCACTTCTTAGTTATGTATGTCAGGTTGAAGGTATTGATAGCAATTGCCGATACCAGAAAGCCACCAACATTTGAATAATATCAAACCGAGTGAGGGTCCGGCTCCGCTAACATCTGGCATTGCGCGAAAGCATGTTCGAGAGCCACGTAATATATGCGATGCCTGCTGCTTAAATGGTGTGCGAACTGGGCAGTCATTATTTCGGGGTGAGGAACCCAAATTTAGAAGATGCGCAAGATTATATATTGGATGGGTCAAGCCAGTTTAGAGCATCCTCCAGGCCACTGGCTCGCATCCCGCCTCGACGTCATGTTTGGACTTGGCCGCATTCAACATCAACGCTTTCTAAATAAGCACGCAGGCATACACAAACACGAAAAATAAATCAGCATATCCAGGGAGTGCATGATGATGAATGGGTCGAAGCATCCGTCAGTCCGTGCGCGCTTCCGTCGGTCCGTGTGTCCGTTTGTGCGATCGTCTGTGCATCCGTTCGTGCATTCGTGCGTCTGTCCATTTGTCCGTCCATCTGTTCGTGCGTCCGTCCATCCGTACGTGCTTCCGTCAGTGCGTTCGTTCATGTGGCCGTCAATTCGTGCATCAGTCCGTCCGTGCGTTCGTTAGTCTATGCGTCCGTCCATGTGCCCGTCTGTGCGTCCGCCCGTGCGTTCGTCCGTCCGCGCGCCTGCCTGTCTCTCCATCTGTGTGTCTGTCCACCCGTCCGTCCATCTAGTGAACACTCCAAGTATCACCACCTCGAATGTTTTTATCATATATTCATCATATAGAAGTACCGCCATCCAGCGGACATTCCGAGGACTAAATGAGAGGTGGCACGGTCGCACTATATAGAGGAGCGGCATGCGCGCACTTTCTTACTGCCTGAACTTCGTGTCTATAGTTCCCACCTTTCACCACCGCTATGCCCCGCCGCGGTGGTCTAGTGGCTAAAGTATACTCGGTTGCTGACCAACAGGTCGTGGAATCGAATCCCGGCTGCGGCGGTTGCATTTTCGATGGAGGCGAAAATGCTGTAGGCCCATGTGCTCAGATTAGGGTGCACGTTAGGGAACCCCAGGTGGTCGAAATTTCCGGAGCCCTCCACTACGGCGTCTTTCATATCCATATGGTGGTTTTGGGTCGTTAAACCTCACATATCAATCCCCAACGCTTAGTTCATGGCACTGCGGCCCAACGCTCGCTGAACCTTGTGTTATACAAATAGTGGTTAACGATTTATTGTACTCGGTACTCCTCTATGGGAGAGCTGAAAGGCGTCGCTTGGCTACAAAAGAACTATGTTACTCTATGCCCTCAGCCTCACACTTGATGATGCCACATCGACAAAAATTACGCCTGGGCTGGGCCCAAGGCATCACCATCGCAGCTGAAACAGCTAATGCTTGCTAAAACCAAGCAGGTTACGCCCAGCGAGTTGATCGTGGCAACCCGTTCTGGTCAGATAGTGCTCCAAGTGCGTACTTCTGATACGAGTTTTTTTTTAGCAAGCATCAAATTCAAGGCAAATTTTACTGGAGATTAGGTGACCGATATACTTCTATGTAGGCTATTTCATCAGAAACATCTATTTTTTATTTAATATAAACGTGCGATTAACTCCTCAATTCAAATGAGTGCGCGCGTTCCGCTCCTCTAGTCCGGTCGTATAGAGGTCTACCTACTACTACGACGACAACTACTACTGCATACATCGCCGACGCAGCACCCACAGTTTAAGGAGCTTCGCCACTAAAACACACACGCGTTTCGCATATATGATTAGGAGATGGAACACTTTGTGAGTTGAAGTTGTAGCCCCCCCCCCCCCCCCTGTCCAAAGCCCTTCGTAATCAAGCCCTTCGTAATCAAGACAAGCGGCTAGTCAGGACCGTTCTAATTCAGTCGGTGATAATATTTCCGGGTGAAAGGAGTGACTAGCGTTGTTCACAGCTCGGGGTATGGATTCAATGCAGTGCTTTAATTGCCGCAGGGTCTAGGAATTTGCATGTGAAGAAACCCTGTCATAGATATTGGCACGCACGCACGCACGCACGCACACACACACACACGCACACACACACACACACACGCACACACGCACACACACACGCACACACGCGCGCGCGCGCGCGCGTGAATACCGTTTTAATAATCTGGTTGACCTCTTTCATTCACTCTCTCTTTCCTCCTCTCTCATCCTGCAGAGTCATGGCCGAATTGTCTACTGCTGCTTGCATTACCATACCTATGCACTGCCCCACTGAGTTCAATTGAAGCCTCGCGTTATTCCCTGAGATCAGCGAAATATTGGTCGATCGGTAGAAGTGCTTTCGTACTAAAAAAAAGATTGTGGCCCTTCAGTCGTCAGGGTATGGTGGCTAGTCAGGGGCTGCGAAAGTTCCAGCGCGTACGACGTATGACCACTTTTTCCTGCCTCCCAACTCGTCGCGGGGCGAGATTGTCATGTCACCGTGCAAGGCCTTGCAATCGCTGTCGCTGCCGCCACCGAATATGCGTTGCGGCTGTCATCGCCACTGCTGATGGAATTCGGCCCGCTCTGAGCTCGATTATGGCGCCATCTTAGCGTGGGACGGGTTTTCCGGACGAAGCATGCAGCTTTCCGTGGTCGTTCCGGTCGATGGTAGATTAAAAAAAAAACCAGGAGATTAGATGATTGCGGCTGTATACGATGGCCCGTGAACATGTCGGGCGACGTGCGATAGAAGATCTGAACAGAGCCGAAGGGCTTCCTTGACGTGCTGCACACTTTTACGACGCACGATGCCACCGCGATTCTTTCCTGTGCCCAACTGTGGAATCGCAAACATCGGCATGCTTTGGGGAACGACCGTTTGAGCGATTGGCTTGCCGCACGGAATGTAAGTATATAACAGAGCGAGCACGGTTCGAAGCTTAAAAGAGCCCCGACGCCTGATGTGTTTTTTTTTATAGTCGCTCGTGGTGCGCGTTATTCGTTCAGTTCCGTTTCGGTCGCGAACTCCATTAGCCTTGCGGACGGTGGGAAGCGTTATCGGTGAGCGCACGGCCGTAAACGAACGGGGTCGCCGATTTGCGTGACGTATGGTGTGTGACGGAGGGAGGGGGTCAGTTTAGGGGAAGGCGAAAGAAAGCAGTCACCTAGGGTGACCTTGATCTTCTGACCTTCCCGAAACGTAACTGCGCGCTGGCTATATATCTACTGTGAACCGCCTAGTTTAGAATGGTCAACACCTAAGCATGCACCAACCGTATACTCGGTTGCAATTGTGTACCATTTCAGTAACGCAATATCGAATTAACGTACCAAGTGCCGTACCACAGGCCGCAGCTACCTCACAAAGTACCTCACAACGAAAGGGCATATTTGTACTGTACGCATGGAAGACAAAACCTGCAGCGGTATGTGTTTAACGATACACACACTGCAGAGATCTCCGCAGGCATAACGCACAACTAGGAGTCCAGTCGTACTGCGAAACTCAAGGCAAAGTGTAGCATTAGGTTTCTTTAAGGGAAATAAACAGCCCGATTCAAGTATCTGGTCATCAGTATGTGGCGATAAGACAATTAACGAAAACAATAAGAAAAACTGCAGGAAACATGTTCATGCCGTGATTTCGAGCTCGTAAGTGCTTCCTCAGTGTAGATGCACGCTGGGTGACCTGGAGGCAGAAAGAAAGATGGCGTTCAAAGGAGAAAAAGAAAGGGCAGGGAGAGGTGGCATTCGGGATTCAGGTGCGCTGCAGAAGAACAAACAGTTAAAACTCAAAGACAAGCGTGGAAGAAAACGTGCGCATCTATCTTCCCTCGTTATTTACGACTACCGACCTGCGTCGCTCTGGAAGATTATACCACGGCAGATGTATATAGAGGATGTTACAGAGAGGTAGTGGAGGGGATGGGGGCAGGTAGGGCGAGGTTTCGCGGCGACCTTTGCGCAGAACGTCGGCGAGAGTGAACGCAGAACGCCCACCGAACGAAGATGGCGAAAGTACATACGCTATAGACGAATAGAACGAAGAAAGCAGGTGACGTCTCGAAGAAGCCGGCGGCGGCGGTTGGGAGGTGGGGGCATTCGAGAAAGTTCCGTCGAGGGTGGGGGCAACCCAAGAAAGTTATAGCGAGTGTGACCTGCAGCTATTAGATGTTTCATTTCTTCGTTTTTGTTAACTGCTTGTTTCTATTCCGCTGCATACATCCACGCTGAGCGAAGAAAGCAAGAATGTTCGGCGTGTAACATTGGGGGACAGTGCTTGAGGATCCCTTGGAAGCGCTCAGTTTCTCTCGTTCTTTCTCGGAGCCCGCGGGTTTCTCCGCTTGCAGGTCACGTGTGCCCGCCGCGAGGCAGCGCTTTGGTGGTCGCCGGGTAGTGCATATATGTCTGTTCGCATCTTTTTGAAAATTCGACCTCGCCCGCCTGCCCTATATACAGAATCTTGCGTAGTTATCAGTTCATTTGTCTATATGTATATGTCGCAGCGCTTCTTTGCTTTTCGTGTGCTCTTTTTGTCTCTCTTCAGTCGCTTCGATGCGTCGCGTGTGCGCCATCCTGTTGTGCCTTGTTGCGCAGACGAGTGCTAGAGCAGAAAATAGAGATTGGTCGTGCGGGAAAGAATTCAAACCACGGCGGGGAGATTCCACGAAGTAATGTGGTCGGTAAACAACTGTGAGTCACCGGTCAAGAACGCGCCGTCAGAGACTGTAAGTAAGGTGAGGACGACAGTAATGCAATGTGATCACATGCGCAGCAATCAGGAGTCGTTTTATGCGCGATGAAATGAGACACTTGTTTTTATAAGAGATGAGTTGACTTGGACTCATTAGGTGGTGGTAAACAGTGATCAAAGTCGCTCGCGTTCTTCCGTAGGCTCTAACGAGGTTCTCTATTTGTAATGTAATCTACCTGTACATTTTAACCGAAAATGTTGTGTTTGAAGCGAAAAATACGTTGTCTGGAAGCCTGATAGATTGTAACAACGATGTTATATATGCACACAGACGGTATATCGCGCTGCTTTTGAATATAAAAGCCGAGATCTGCCACAGCCTTGCCTTCCATATTACAGGCGCATTCTCTGTCATCCTTCCGTTCGTTTGTTTCTCCCTTCTTTTGGTTCACCCACATTTTCATCTTCGATCTTGGTCATGTTTTTTGTGCGATTAAAGTAGTAATTGTGAAACACAGTGCGCAGGTGTACGACCAGGACAGAGAATGGGAACTTACACGACAGCGCTGTTTCACAATCTTCAGTCAAAGTTTCCTCGATTAGAGAAAGACTTCGAACAGTCCTTGGTAGTGTGCTGAGAGCTATAACGTGGAGAAAGGCAAAGAGGAAGGGGAAGGGGTGGTGTCTCATTAAAAACTGAAAAAGGTTTTCCTGGAGGCAGTAAAATAACATGCCCAGTGCGCGACATATGCAGAACGCTCACAAAAACGCACTACTATGTCCAACAACATAAAGGATTTCAGTAAGGTATTTTCTTCACTGAAATAAGCTCTCTTTTCTTTTTTTTCCGAATTTTACCAGTATACCGGTCGCGTGGAGCTATGCACGCAATCGATTGGCCGTGAGCAACGAATAATAGAAAATATAAAAATAAAAAAAGAACAGAATAGATGGTTTGATCGCTGCTTGTGGTATGCGGTGCTGTATATCGATGCATTCAAGTGCACAGTTACACGACACGGCTTTTGAATCTGTGCGGCGTGGATATTATCGTACAATGCAAGATAAAATCCACCTTTTACAAAACGTATTTTGCTAAATGAATTGTCCAGCCAGCGAAATAGATTTTGGCACTCGCTAAACAATGTAATACATGATGACTTGTACGCGTTTGCGGCGTGTGAAAATCGGCGACTCCTTTCGAATCTCATTGCTGAGGCAAGGAAAGAAGTAGATATTTTGAGGGTTTCTTTGTTTTTTTTCTGTCACAATATATTGAGAACAAACAACACTGCCAAGGAAAGTATAATTAGTAGTAAACGTAACGTGAAAAAAAGAAAAAGAGACGAAAAGATAGGCTGTCGTGGGCAGAGACCGGACCTGCGACCTTCAAATAACACGTCCGCGGGTTGCAAGTTCGGTACCTGGCGACAGCAAGCTATCTTTTCATGCAATTTTCGATTACATCACAACAACATCCCCCATACTTTCCCTGGAAGTGTTGTGTGTTCTCGTCAATATTGCTGAGACAACGAATTATGAATTTATGACACTCCCGAAAGCTAGCTGCACTAGTCAGCAGCAAGTTACGACGGAAAAGCCAGCTTCTACTGGTACCAGGCTTCGCTGAAAATGTTTCGTGGCTGAAGTAGCTAAAGCTTAATTGTTTTACTGACAATACTTTGGAGGCTCTGGGCTGTGGCTTAGCTTACTCGTCCGCAGTTAAATAGAGAGAAAGAGGGACAGACAGACAGTCGGCGGCTGTCATTTACCGCGGATTAGCGAAACCCGAGAAGCCTAAACTCGCGCAGGAGGGTCGAATTCGCGGAAGATGGAAAACGGTGCCTCTACAGAGCAAAGGTGGACCACCATAAAGACAAAGTTCATCAATAAGAGAGAGAGAGAGAGAGAGACTTGAGCGTGGCTGCTCGCCCGAAGCCACCAATCATGCAAGAAACGAGCGAAACGTAGCTTAGCGTGCAAATAACAAAACAGGCACACAAACATACAAGGACAACAAATATCGGATGTCTAGCCAACCAGATTGGAAACCGGGAAACGGCCAAAAAAGAGAAGCGCGGCAAGCGAATGCACCGAGATTGGCTTCGCGGTATTATTAGTAGCCCACGTAACATCAGACAAATAGGAAACACACAGATATGGGTGGGGAAGGGGGAGGGAGGGGGTTGATGAAGGAGGGTGAGGTTGAGTGGGAATAGGAAGAAGCAACGGAACGAAAACAAAAACAGAGAGGTGAGAAGGGGAGAGGGTGGCTTCGTGGCGGCAGTCTCGGTCAAAACCAAAAGTGCAGCGGCAGCCGCCTGGCCTATAGCGAGTTCCCCCCCGATGCCAGGCACGGGATGGTACGGGCGAGGAAGCGCACTGCTGCCCTACCAACCAAGCGACCGACTCGGGCGGCCGTCACGCTCACCGGAGAGAGCGAACGCCGGCGCGCGCGCGCGAAGCCAGCGGACCGCTGCGCCCCGACCTCTCTGTCTTTCTCTCCTCGCTCGGCTATGTTGCATCACAACCCCCCCCCCCCCCCCCCCCGGAACAGGGAGATGGCGGTGAAGTGGAGGACGAGAGGAGTTGCTCTTAAAAGGAAGAAGCTTCGCCGCCGCGCAAAACAAAAACCCATCGCCTCCTTCTCATCCGACGCCCAAGCGGAGAAGGTCACGGGCGGACGTTGAACGCTGCGGTCTCTTCCGGTGTTTGCGGGGACGGCGTGCCTCGCTGCGCTGCCTCGCCTGCTTGCCTTGCCTGCTCCTTTTGCTCCAGGGCAGGTTTCTGCGACTGACGTGACGCGTGCGAGTTTGATGATGAGCCGCGTGGTGGTGCACGGGCTGGGCGAATAAATGGCGATCTCGACGCCCTTCCAGGAATGCGTGATGCATCACTTTTAGGCGACGCTCTTCTAACTCGCAGATTTCGGCGTCGTAGTACGCGAGCGAGAAGAAATGTGGACATGGAAGGTGCGCCCGTCGCATGCGCATTTGTGTGCGCTGATTTTTTCCGATAAGTGGTGGGCTATCGATTGCGAGCTTGTCGACAATCAGCGTTGCTGATATGATTGTCATATTATCGAGGTTACCACATTTTATTGTTGCGTGGATACGAACACCTGGCTGTCACTGTTGCCTGTAGCAAGTGAAGTGTTGCGCTGCTAAAAAGCAGCAAAAGCAGCAAACTGGTGCATCAAGCACGCTAACGCAAACCTTCGCTTGCTGCCATTTTCCCGATAGTCCAAGGAATCCTAGTTTTTCTGAAGATTATGTCGTCCTTTGACTTCTCCTAAACCACATTGTGTAGGGTGGATAGGAAGCATACTGATCAAAATATTTAAGTGTCGTATTCATAAACGTGCGCAGGGTCACCCCTCATGGGGGGGGGGGAGGTTCGTCACGGCGTCCCCCTCTCTACTATGTCAATGTATGGGGCTGACTTTACATCCTTCTCACCCCTCCCTAACTGACTGCTTAACAGCCTGTTATTTGGTTGATACAGACACCAAAGTAAGCATCGAAGGAATGACCTCATTGCAAGCTTAACGAGGAGCGTTAGCATCATGACGCGTAGTCTTCGTAATGACACGAGTACGCAGCGAAGCTTCAAAACTCGACTCACCCAACCACGCAAACGGGATTAACCTTTTTCTTGCGTTGAACGGTCAGGAGGTGTCATCGCTCTTACTAGCGTTTATCAATGCGCGTAGTATGAAACATTCTAGGAGGATATGAAAACGCCACACTAATGCATTACACTCTCTGTAGTTAGGTCGGTTCCGATTCTCACCACGATCTGAAGGATTACATGGTGGAGATGTTCGTAACCAATTAAGATGAATGAAAGAAAAAAATAATATATGCTCGTCTTTTACATCGCGATATAGCAATATGCGCAGCCCGTACGATCCACCATTGTGGTTCTGTGTGGCATTCGCTCTACTAAGCTAGACACGTTTCCGGGCTAGTTGGTTGGGGTTCATCATTCAAATGGTTCGGGTGTACGTTAAATAACCCCGGGTGGTCGAAATTTCCAGATCCATCCACTATGGCGTTTCTCATAATCATATGGTGATTTTGGGACGTTAAACCCTGCACATCAATCGATCAATCAATCAATCAATTTATCATCTATATGTATACACTGTGTTTGTGTTTGTTTGTGTGTGTGTGTGTGTGTGTGTGTGTGTGTGCGTGTCTTCTTTGTCCCTGTCGTGATACGCCATATGAATGATAAGCTTGAGGACGTGGGTTCGACTACCAGCCACTGCGTCTGCCTTCGGATGGGGGCGAAATTGTAGTGATTCTCACCTACGCAGATCCGTGCCCATTAAAGAACCCCAGCTGCTAAAGAAAATTGACCCATTGTCCGGTACCAGTGTGTACCTCACAGCCACGAAACCTCGGAACGAAGAGTAATAATTCAAGCTAAAGGTTCTTTACACACGTGGTTCAGTTACACGAAGTGTATACGCGTAACAGTGCGAAAACTCAGGTGGTGGGGCAGATGCTTCTAACTAATATCTGGAGAAAGTATAAAGAAAGAAGTAACCAATATTGCGTAAAATCTCGAACGTGAGTTACTCATCTCCCCACACTGTCGTGCGCGTGGACGTTTGGATTACATAACAACTGGAAGACGACCCCCTGTGGACTCACGAAACGTGATCGAAGCCTCCTACGGCGCCATGGCCGTCTCCGCTGCATCTGCCTGCCATCATCGAGTCCAGAGGCGCCCGCTTATATAACGCTCCGCAAGGTGGCGTACCTTACACTATGTCTTCCATCTTCCTGTTGCGTGAGTTTCTCTTGCACCAATTCGCTTGCAGCTCTTCTCTCCACTATTTTGTTTATATTTTGTTTTACAATCCACTTCGTTACTCAAGTTAGGGCTCTGTGCTGCACATTTCATTTTTGTCCTTCTGTTGCACCTCTCACGCACGAAGAGCCATACCTTGCATGAATCTTCGGACCAGCTGAATTATTGAGAGGTGTTTTTAACATCTGTCGTGACCCCACGAAATTCAGCAGCAACGTTCCACGTCATCACCGAAATACGATATGTGCGATTCGTTCTAGAGTAGTTCGGTGCTGCTCCTGCCAAAGCTGCACATGGGTGGTTCTGCCATCGCCGACTTATTCGAGAGGTCTGACGGGTGTAGCCCTTCGGTGCGACGAATGTAGTGCTCACTGCATAAACTTACTTGTCAATGGTGAATAGCCGGCAAGTCACCGTAGTTTCTCTTGTAGACAGTGTTAAGCAGTCGCGTAACTTTGAGTGCACTGTAATTGCCGTAGCGACAGTGTGTGAAATCTGAACAGAACGTTTCCACTAGCTGCTTTTGGAGAAGGAATTCTTGCGGGACACAGTTGAAAGTGGCCTGGGCCGGGACGCCGCCCTATGAAAATTCGCTAGAATGTATACGCTTGCAAATCACCTGATTCACTTCAGCGTCAAGTTGCACTATGTAGTTCAGCTATACATGATCTCATCATCACGCCAAGTAGGTGTTGTTCTGAGAGCTGTAGTCCCTGATTAGTGTTATACACAGAGCCTTTGTGAGCTGCAGGTATCGAACGCGATTGATCGCTTTATGAATGTGTACAGCTCATCTAGATATTATAAGGTCAGCAGTGCGCCTATTTCTTACTCCTCGATGTCGAACAGCTCACCGAATATTAAGCAAAAACAGGTCGGTTCAACGTCCACAGATAATCCACGTTCTTCGAGAGAATGATATATGGACTATTCTGACATCTTCGCGTCATTCAAAACTTGCCACGGCACAAGTATTTTTCGCACTTGATGTCCATTTTAACACGGCCTCTCGCAGGCCTGTAGAAAACCGAACACTCGACATAGGAGGAAAAGTCACGAATGTATACACTATATGCCTCGACTATACTGCACCGAATTACACTCACTCGTAGAGGAGGCCTGAAGAGTGGTATAATGACTGCAACGGGAATCCTGCAGAGACGTGGAACAACTAAAGTATAACAATACAAGAAAAGGCATGCACGCCGCTTGCAATCCCGCCAACGCGCGTGCTGTCCAGCACCTGCGTGCAAAACGAAACCGACAGTGCTTACGCTGGTCGTAATACGGGATCACAAAGGTCAGGTTGGGAGGGGAGAGGGGCACCCACTGTTGCGTTACGTTACAAACATCGTGGCGCGAGGAGTAATTAAATACAGATCCTCACTGGCCCCTCCACTGGCCCCTCCGTGGGCATTTAGGATGTTAAGTACAGTGATGCCGCAGTTATATCGTGAGGGGACATGCTTTGGAGCTGATACTATAGTGTGTACGCCATCACCTGGGCATGCACGAGGGGCTTGCGACTGCGTGTGAGTACTTTTATCATGACGTTCGTAGGTATTGGTGCATAAGTCTGCAGGTCCGTTCAGGGGGGGGGGGGGATAAACAACAAGAGGGAAAGCAGGGAGGTTAACCAGGCACATGCCCGGTTTGCTACCCTACGCTGGGGGAATGGGAAGGGGGGCATAAAGATGAGACAGAGAGGAAAGAGAAGAGAAAGAGAGAGAGAGAAAAAAAAGAGGATTGTCAGTCAATTGGCTGGCGCGTATGCAGCGGTGGCACTACACAAAAGTCAAAGGTGGTTACGTAGGCCTGTAGTCCCCAAAAAGCACAAGACAGCTTTGACTGCTTTTTGAGCCGACGAAAGGCGATGACGGTGTTCCAGTAGCATCTGCACAGAGAGTGGCATATCGTCCAATTGTCGCAATGCGTCCGAAAGCTTCTGTCTTTCAGAGGCAAATCGAGGGCAATGGCATATCAGATGGTCGATGTCTTCTTTGGTGCAGCAGACGTCGCATTCCGCATTGTCGGTCAATCCTATGAGGGTTCTATATGCTTTTGTGAAGGCAACCCCCAACCAAAGGCGACAAAGAAGCGAAGCTTCACGTCGACGAAGTCCGGATGGAGGTCGAAGTTCCAGTCGAGGGTTTATTTGGTATAGTCTCGTATGTCTTATGCTTGGGGTGTTCCACTCCTGCAGACTCAGACTACGTGCCAGGTGATGAAGTTGCTTTGCAGCGTCAGTCGGAAGGGTACAAAGGAATCGGAAGGGTGTGCTCTTCTTGGTGCGATGTGCGAGCCGCGTTGTCTGCGGAATCATTGCCACTGATCCCACAATGGCCAGGAAGCCGCTGAAACTTGACCTCATGGCCAGTTTCTGTGACGTGGTGGACAATCTTGACAACTTCGTAAGTTAATTGTTCATGGCAACCTCGTCGAAGGACTGACTGCATGCTCGGTAGGGCTGGTTTCGAGTCGGAAAACACAGCCCATTTACTCGGTCTTTGGGATTTGATGTGCACTAGGGCGCCACGCAAAGCTGCAAGTTCTGCTGCCGTAGACGTAGTGACGTGTGACAGTTTGATTCGCAGAGTGATTCCTCTAGCTGGAATCACCACCGCACCGCCAGAACCAGACGCTGTGGTTGAACCATCGGTGTATATATGCACGTGATTGTTGTACATTTCGTGCAGAAGGCTCAAGCTCAATTGTTTTAGGGCTGATGAAGGCAAATTTGATTTTTTCTGTATTTCTGGAATTGAAATACGTACTTGTGGAAGTGTCAGGCACCATGGAGGATACACCAGTTTCTCAGCAGGTGTAAAACCTGACGTAAACGACGCATGATGAGCACAGACAATTGCACTAAATTTCGTGTGGGGCCTCTCAGTAGCGAGGGTTGTCAAGTGGTGGGAAGG
>WOVY01004040.1:165000-270726 GCA_013436015.1 Rhipicephalus annulatus
CAGCCCAAGCCACGCTATAAAATGAAAAAAAAAAAGAGTGTGAAGATAAATAAACAGCGACCAGGGTGGACTTGAAGGATAAACGAACACCCGATAAACGCGCGCGGGCTGCCAGAATTCGTGGCGAAGCACGTCTGCCTTTCTAAAGTACGTGGTGTGAATACACAACATTGTAGTGACAGAGGGCCACCTCTTTTATTTCGTCGATGGCCTGGCTAACTGTATTGGCGCCGGCTGAACGAGAAGATGAAACACAACGGGGCGTTGAAGACACAGAAGACAGTTAACCTCGGCACGATGCGTAGGCCTGTGGGACTTTTTTTTTTTAAAGCAATGATCTTATCAGAAGTCGACATCGCATCTAGGTTTGGAAGGAAGCTCAGGGGGAGTCCCCTTCCTGACTCGAGGGCTGCCCCGTCAAAGTGTTGTGCGACCTGGCTTGACCGAGCGTCTGCCTGTGTGTAGGAAGCAGCTGGAAGAGGATGAGAGGCCTGGCGGGAACCGTGAACTTTTGGCGGCGTAAGTGAGATACCGCTGCCAGCGGACGAAGGAAACAGAGGAGCAACGAAAGAGTAAAGAACAGAGAAACACCAGGCCGTATAAAACAGAGATTTCCGGATGGGCACTGTTTATTCATTTGTTTTTAGCTTCCTAATTTCTTCCGTCTGCGAAGAAATGGCTTCATGCTGTGATTATGAGGCATTGCGAGGACACGGGGCATTGCAAGGAGGTGCGCCACTTAAGAAAATAAAGTTGTTATAGCGGAATAAGGAAGCGATTATGTTGAGTTTTATGTACGGGTATCTATTACCCAACGAAACAACTATTTATATCAAAGCGAAGGCCTCAGATCGTCGTCAGAAGTGAGAAGTGCATGGCTGTCGGCGTCAGCGCGAGTCTTGCAAAGTAATGTCACCATAATCTCATGAAGTCACCATACTAAGACATCATGACGCCACAGTTTGACAAGATTTTTGGCGTCTGTATACGACGTCGCTATACGTAATGTCAGATGATGACGTCTTTTACATGGCGTCGTCGCTTGAACAAATGTGGACAGACTCCCGAAGGCAGTGTAAAATTACTTCGGGTAAGCTTTTGTGCATGGGGAGGGGGGGGGGCTATCGATATTATTGGCTGAGAAAAAGAAACAGCGACTCACGCCTTTAAGTCTTTTTAGGCAAGCGCATAAGAGTCAGTACGATTTTCAGCTCGTAGCCAACACAATCCAAGAATAATACACTCTGCTTACAGCAGACAAAAGGACCAGCCTGCCTGGTGTGCGGGCTGTCCACCTTCTTTGGCGATGTCGTGTACACCAGTGTGATAATTCACTTAAAATACAGTCACGCCTCGTGTTTTACGTAATATAATTGTGGTGGAGGTGCTGGGAAGCCATCCCTGGACCTCTCGCAGCTGTCTCTTGCCTGCAGACATGTCACATTGATCACTGGCCAAGGGAACAATGGAGCAGCCCGTAAGGGGCAATAAAGGTCAAGGACTTCCATTCGGCATGAGTTTCGCCTAGCAAGAAAAAAATCACACTCCGGGAACTTTTTTAATGTGTCGTATTGTTAGCCAGAGTTCACGTTGATTTGTTTACACTTGTATCTCCCTGTTTGTTCACTGGCTCTCAATAAGTACGCGCTTCTTTCAAACAATCCTTAAACAATAAAAAAAGACAGGCGCATAGTGACGAGCACCATCGTCGATCGTTAAAAATTCGAGCTGTGTACTCAGGTTGAAACTGTCGTACAGTTACGCATACGTCGTCGTGATTTTCGGCGGGATCGCTTGTGCTCTCGCGTATATGTTTTATTAGAAAACGCTTCATTATTTTCCAGTCTCCTATGATGTCAGTGAACAGACACAATTACTTCGCTATAAAACACCCACGAGGCACGAGATCGAATCCCGGCCGTGGGGGCTGCATTTTACACGGAGGCATAATAATCGAGGCCCGTGTTGAACGAGTTTGGTGCAAGTAGAGGAACCCCAGGTTGTCGAAATTTCTGAATCCCTCCACTACGGCGTTTCTTTCGATCCGCTTTAGTTCACTTTAGATGCCATTTTATTTAAATTATGCTTTTAAGCGCCACTTCTAATCTCTTGCTATACTATTACAAAACGGGATGATTGACCAGGGAAAAAACCTATTTTTGAACTTTAAGAGAGTGCGCTAAATTGATCTCGCGGGAGTTCATATACTCGTGCTCTGATCAGGAATCCTCAATAGCTCGATGATAGTCAAGAGCGACAACATTAATCCAGGAGTGTATTTTATGAAGAGAGAAGAAACGGTAGAGGAGGAAAGACAGGGAGGTTCACCACTCTAGGTAAGCGGGTTTGCTACCCTACACGTGGAAACGGAAAGGGGGATATTGAAAGTGGTAGAGAAGAGAATGGAAAGAGAGACAGATAACGCGTAACACAACCACACGCACGCACGCACGCACGCACGCACGCACACACTCACACACACACACACACACACACACACACACACACACACACACACACACACACACACACACACACACACACACACACACACACACACACACACACACACACACACACACAAATATGCAGTCATTTGCATGTCCATCATGCTCGCGTGGTATGACACATCGCTGTCACAGTCGCTTATCCAAATTAGGTTTTTTTAGAAATGTTAGGGTTTTCTTGGTCGCCTTCAGCTGCGATGTCCTCTTCGGAATGCATTCAACGAACAGTGTACTTCAATATGTTTACATTTGCCTTCGTGATGCCGAATACCCGCCAAGCAGTCTTGCCGAAATGGTTCTTGAATACATGGGTGTACATCATTTGCCATACTCTGTCCCACGCGCCAGTGCTTACCCAAGCGCGCCCGAGTGGAAGGCGATCGGTCGACATTTACACGTTAGTTGGGCACCGATATTTTGGTATTATTTCCCATTAAGGTAGCCAGAACATGTCCTCAACAAGCTATGCGATTGACCAGTAAAACTTCACCTTGACCTGCTCATGTTTTTCTGACATGGCCGTCCAAATCTCGAAAGGTTGGGCCCCAGCTAACATCTCTTTACCACTTTTGGTTCGCGAAGCCTGACCAAACTTGTCAAGTATACGAAAGACCCCTCTTGAAATTCATCACACTTCGTGGTTGCGCTTGAATAGACGCTTCAGCGCGAGCAACAGAAATCTGTTAATCCAGAAAGTGACCAGGAATCAAGAGTGAGTCACAAAACGAAAAATAGACCTATAGAAAAAGAACGCGACGTTTTCCTCGTCACCTTGATGGGTTCCGCCAAGTCGACGCGTCGCAAGTAAAGGATGACAACCGGAACAAATTCGCGCAAGAAACGTACGTACGAGAGGCCTTTCACGTCACGCGTT
Source organism: Rhipicephalus annulatus (assembly GCA_013436015.1). Taxonomy (NCBI): domain Eukaryota; kingdom Metazoa; phylum Arthropoda; class Arachnida; order Ixodida; family Ixodidae; genus Rhipicephalus; species Rhipicephalus annulatus. The sequence continues at coordinate 168,382 of WOVY01004040.1, forward strand.
TTTCTTTTCGCTCGAGCGGCCAAATCCTGCGCCTAGCATTCGGGGCAAAAGACAAGGCGCTACCCATAGGGCGGCCACAAAAGCCGAGGCATCAGCGCTTACCTAGAGAGCGGGCGGAAACGGTCGAAAGCTTCTGTAGCGGACTCGTCCGACACATACACGCTAAAGAGGGTGCGAAATCGGTGCGCTGCATTCGTGTGTGAGGCATCTACAGTTCACCTTGCTTCCGAGACTACAGACTTCTCCGAGGGAACGGGAGTTTACGCTCCCAAGGTTTCTTTCTTCTCCTTCACTCTATGCTACAGGGAGGGTGGAGTGAAGCTCTCCTTAAAAGGACCGTCGGCAACTCTTGAGGTCCTTTCGCCCAATGCGGCCACAAAAGAGAGAAGAAAGGGTTCCGACAAACATCCGCCAAGGGTCATCAGCCGCGGGGTCAAGCGCGAGCTTACAGACTCTCTCACACTCCCCCCCCCCCTCTTTTCTCTTCTTCCTCAGAGGTTGACGTTGTCAATCCGAGGATGCCTGGAAAGAAAGCTCGAGCCGAAGGAAGGGATTTGTGAAAGGGAAGTCAAGGGAAGGTTCCTGGCCGAAAGATGTGAGGGAAAGGCGTAAGGGGCCAGTGGTGGTAGGCTGTTGCTGAAGGGGGCTAGTGTTGCGCTGTAACGTTTGTGTACACACACAAACTCTGTGAGGTAACTTATCGGAAGCGGATGCAATCGACGCTGCTGGACGCACCGTTCTCACTTGTCACCGACCTTCCGCTCTGCCGCGTTGTTCCCAGCGCCACCCGTGTTGAACTCGCGCTGAGTGGGGTCTTCCTTCTCTTTCATTGCTCTAGCTGCGCGAATGTTAGTAGAAGTGCGGACGCAATAGAAGCATAAGGAAGTGGAGGAAGTTGAATGGAGTGGGAGGAAGTCTTCCGCAATTCGCGCGCGGCGGACCCCTTATTTGTTAAAAGGGGTTTGTCAGCGCGTTTCCGCTCGGCGCGTCGCAAACAAACAGTGCGTAGGCGGGGCAAACAAGCGAACGTCACTTTTGTGTCGCGCGCGATCTCTTGTTGTTGCGGCAATATTAGGTTTATCGGCAGGCCCGTTTATAGGGTTTCGTGTTTGTTTGCTCGTGTGAGCTGCTCACGAGACGTAAACAGGGGGGAGCTGAGAAGCGAAAACGACTGCCGCTATTGCGGATGACGTTGCATCTTTGGTTTGTTGTTTATTTTCTATGGGATACGAGAACGGGAGCGTCAGCGAAGTGTTCTTTTGCTCATGCTCGCAAGAACCACCGTCTGCCGTCACACTGTAGGACCGCCATAGCTGTAGGCATCGACTTTTTTGTGTGTGAAGTGGGTAGACGTATTTTCTCTCTCTCTCTCTCTCTCTCTCGTGGAGCGGATGTTCCGCAAGAACGTCGCCCTTTGCTTCCCCGTTTTCCATTACGACCTCCATATGTTCCTCGCGATGACACAACTGAGCAGATAGTGTGAGAGACTGACATTCACTTCGGGAATAGGCAACGGAGGATTGCCTTTGTTGCACTGCGCATAGAAACGAAGACAAAATTACGTGTTATTGCCATAACCTTGTACCATTCAGTTATTCCGCGATTACCAGGCAACATCAACGTAACCTTCGTCGCGCGTATATGGGAATCAGTTACCTATGACTATCTTGTAATCTGCCGATGCTCCACCCAACCTCGTACAACACTGATCTTTGTATTCGCCTGTACCTGCATCACCCGTCATTATATTTTGTTGTTCTATTCGCTCATTGGCCCCACCGCGGTGGTCTAGTGACTAAGGTACTCGGCTGCTGACTCGCACGTAGCGGGATCGAATCCCGGTTGCGGTCACTGCAATTTCGATGCAGGCGAAAATGCTGTAGGCCCGTGTGCTCAGGTTTGGGTGCACGTTAAAGAACCCCAGGTGGTCGAAATTTCCGAAGCCCTCCACTATGGCGTCTCTCATAAACATATGGTGGTTTTGGGACGTTAAACCCAACATATCAATCATCAAATTATTCACTCATTGTTGAGGTTAAACTTCTGTTTTTTGCGGTTATCAAATACCACTTCCTCTAGCGCAACAGCGCCGTAAATACTGAATGAGGTGCATTTGCAAAGTGCTGCATTGAACACACTGCCTGCATTGTCTCATTGCCCGTGCTCTGGGAATTGCTTCCCGACAATGGGCCGTCTTCCTAGTCCAAAGCACGTCAAGCGCCGAAATCAAAAATGGTGGCCCTTGCACTCGGAAATTGTCCGCCGCCAGCCGGTAGGTAATCTCGGAGGCATGCGTTCGCGCCTCTCTTTGGGGCATACATTTGAATGTTTGTGTGTTAGGAAAAAAAGTGTTTAACTATTTTGAGTACTTCGTACTCAACTATGGGAGAGCAGTGAGCCGTCCCAATAAAGTACGATCTTGAAGTTACACCACAGAATAGTAACTGTGTTTAGAAAAAACTGTTTGACGATTCAGAGTACTTGGTACTCTACTATGGGAGAACAGAAAGCCGTCCTAGAAAGACTTGGCGGCGTTGAAGGTTTTGTTGTATCAAGCACCAGATGTCGCTTGGTCCACACGTGTCGTCATGTTCCGGCCACCAAAAATCATGACGTATGCCTTCTCGATGCCGGCGCGCATGCGCAGACTACCTACCTGAAAAAGACCCATTCAGTCTAAAAGAAAGAGAGGGTGAGCGAAAGAGTTGGTTAAGGCATTATTCGAGTTTTTGCAAGGCAACCGTCTATTATATAAATATCATAATTCACACGTTCTTCGTCAGATTTTTTTACATGTCCTACTTTCTGTTTTTCCTCCTTTTGTTTCCCTATAGTGTAGTGTAGCAAACCAGAAGATTCTTTTCTCGTTAAACTCATCGCTTTCATCTCATTTATCCCCTTGCCCCCTCTCTCTGTCTCTCTGCTGAAAAAAAAAGGTTAAGAGGTTGGTAACTACATAACGAGGCGCTGTGACGACATCCGGGTGAAGAGAGCGGCGGGATGGGTAGTAAACGGTATGCCCTGAATATGACAACCACGGCATGCCATGCGTGCTCGAACTTTACCGTAACATACAGCGCTAGTTAGCACCATGTCCAGGGAACGCCAGTTGTGTGAACAAAAAGTTCACTGCTCGCAAAAGGGGAGGGGGTTCGGTGAACAGTCAAAACAAGCTCCTTCTTTAAAGAAGGCACAACTGTTCTTGGAACACACATCGCATTATATACGAGCCTTCCGCGAAAGCATTATCTTATACGCTTGCACCTATACGAACAACTCCGCAGACTTCAGTCAAGCTCAACCTGTGGGTAGTTTCGCCTCCGCAGCGCTTAAACACAAGGAGGGAACAAAGACTTTCGACCATACACTCGAAACCCCAACAAAAGATGGCAATGGACATAACAAGCATGTACAACAGCTGCTCGAGAGATAACGCTAGTGCCACGCTTTAAAAAGCAGTTGTACTCCTGCTCCCTGCTCACCGCTACAGAGCTTCCAATTGAGGTGGGTTTGGCTGCCACAAGTAATGAAACCATGCGTCATTTAACTCATATATTTTTTCTTCCTCTCAATATTTCCTTAAGTGATGGTTTCTTTTTAAATATTGCAGCCGCCCTGGCTATCCCACAATGTACGGGCAAGCAAAAAAAAAAATCAAATGTTCTAGTATGTACGTGGTGTATACAGGAAAAGTCCACAACAGAGCCCAACAATATGAAAAAAAAACAGAGCTACACAGATGCAAACATTTTCCACAGTCCCGTGGGTGAAAACACACAGATGCTTGATCTTTTCATGTTTATCTGTTTTTTTATTCTTCAACCGTGTTTCTATACGTAAAACAGGAACGCCTTCGCTGCGCCTGTCTAGCCCATTGCGCGAGAGGCGAGACCTCGAAGAGTGCGTGTGGTTTAGACGTCCGGCGCAGCAACTTTCACGGCACGGATTCTCAGAAACGTCGCGGGGAAGTCGGACGAGCCTGAATAACGCACGTCGCGCCTCCGCCCACTCTCGATTTTTCCTCTTCTTCTCCGGTCCCCTGCCACTGGCCTCCGGATAACCTTGCCATGACAACATCCGCGTGTGCGTATGTTGCCCCGCGTTTTCACATATCAGCCGAGTTAATCCACTCGGCCTCAGCAACTGCTCCGCGCTATGTTGGGTATTCTCTATGAAAGTATACTCGCTATAGCAATGCGGCGATGTTTTCAACTATCACTCTGCAAGATTTGGTGCTATCCAGATAAATGGAACTTCTCGCCATTAGACAAAAAGCCCTCAGCAAACCCGAAGTGCGACGCTCAACGTCTTCGACACGAAGGATGCGAAAAGTTACGGGATCAGAGATTATGGCTTGATGTCGTCAGTATTAAGTTACGTATCACCAAAATTTGTGACGTCAATATGACTTTATTGTGGTGCCACATAACGTGCCCTTATGTGATGTCGTCATCGTGACGTTATCACTGCAAAACCATGTGAGGTGCATAAAGGTTTCAGGGTGGGGTGGGGGAGGCAGACGAGAACGAAGGGGGAGGTGTACTTCAATCGACTGAGAAGAAAGTAGAATGAAAGACAAAAGTAGAACACCCTTCTAGTCGTTTTAGGTGGATCCATAAAATACCGTGTAACTTTTTTAAAAATAAATTTTCTCTTGTCTTTTTCTCCTGTCCAGAGTTGTATGTTGCAGTTCTGAAGAACCGAACTTCAAAATACCATTGAAATCAGAGACCCTTGAAACGCGCTTGTTCTATTGTCTCCATTTTGGGATATCGCATGGAAGAGTGAACGAGACACGCGAATCTCGACAGCCTTTAGTTTCTCATATCAGTGAATCAGTGAATTATTCACTGTAAAAAAAAACAAGCAAGCCGTAATCACAGGCATATGGATGTCGTTGATGCTGATTCAGCGGCCGTGATCATTGTGCATTGAACTGCGAGAAGTCATTAGTCACACCAGTCATCAAAGTTCCCGTTCGATAGTTTCTGAGGGTTTTCCTTTCCACTTTTATTTACGCGAATTCATAGGTCAGCGAACTTACTCATGAGTCGACTTACTTGGACTCACTTAGACTCAGGTCGAGCTGTGAGTCTGAGTATGAGTGAATAATATTTTCATGAGTGTGAGTCCGAGTGAGTGAGTGAGTTAAATAGCTTTATTGGGTCCACAATAGAGGCGAGTTAACTTAGCGTCACCTGGATAGGCCCACTCGGGGACACTCAGGTTGAAGTTGAAGTTTATTTTAGGCAAAAGGAAAAGTGGTACAATAAAGGAAGGACAAGTACAAATTGCCTTTTTGCCTAGGGGGCTGGCGAAAAGGCATATAAGCCTGACAAAGCGCCTGCCCCCTGTAAACCCAAAACCCACCAAAATAACACAACGCTCAGTGTAAAATAAACATAAATGTGTTACTACATGCAAATCACATCTGTGCGAGGATAAACAAAATAAATGAGAGAAACTTGCTCAGGTAATGACATCCACAAAGCATCGACGGGAACAACTAATGAAGAACAGTTTATAGAATATATTGAAACGCCTATGTGATTTACATTAGCGTTTAAACCTGACCGCCCTCACGCGGGCTCTCTGTACGGCCAGGATTTGAGAGGTGAGGTCCTGGGCCTTAATCAGCATGTTCATTTCCTTTTCTTGGAAAGGGCGACCGGCAAAGACACAGCCCCACAGGACATGCTCGAAGCCCGCCTAACCGCCTCACAAGGGGCAATCCGGGCTTGAGAATCGTTCGGGGTATATTGTGTGCAGTGCCGCAGGGCTCGGGTAGGTTCTTGTTTGGAGCGGCCTGAGAGTAACAGCTTGGGCCCTGCACAGCGATGAGTGTGGTTGGGGCAGCACTCTTCTTGAGAGATACTGGTGTTTGCATATCTCGTTGTACGTGCAGAGAGGCTCGGATGGCCCAAGAGATGAGGCGTTACCCGGCACATGGTCAGTCAAACCTCGCGCAGCCGAATGCTCCTCCTCGTTCAGATTGATAGAAATAGGCTCAATAATAATTAAAAAAAAATGTGAGTGCGAGTCCTAGCGAGTTCGCTTCAAGAATATTTCGGTGAGTCGGAGTCCATGTGAGTCCAAAGTGCAATATATATTTCTTGAGTGAGTTTGATTGAGTTCTACTTTCTTTTTCCAACCTATGCTTGTGTATCTAGTCATCTTCAACATTACTATTAGTTTTCCCTAGATTCACGTTTATGCTCACGCATTACATGCAAGGTCGTTATACAGCCTTTCAATATTTATTGACTAGAAGCGTGAATTATGTTCCTTGACTTCCCTTCCCCCCTCATCAACTCTTCCACGGAAGTTCTTCACAAATATACCTTATGCTGTCATCTCTTCTAAAAGAAATGGCCTTCCTGGTTTTGCAAGCACTCGGAACTCGTTTTCGAAGATGCCGTGCTAAACGCCACCAAGAAAAGCACCGATTCCATGAAATAATGTTGTTAAAGAGCAGTTACACCATATTAAAAGACGCTAATTTTAGGCTAGCCGACTCGTGAGTCGACTCACTAGGACTCAGACTCAGATCGAGCCGTGAGTCTGAGTCTGAGTCTGTATCAAGAAAATGTTCGTGTGTGTGAGTCCGATCGAGTGAGTCCAGCTGAGAAAAATTTTCGATAGTCTGAGTCCGAGTGAGGACAAAGCTAAAAATATATTTCACGAGTGAGTATATGAGCCTGCTCTACAAGTTTTGCCGACCTGTGCGTATAGTTAACTGAGTGAAAAGAGGCTGATGGAGCGAAAATTCCAGTTCGTTAACGTTCTGGTGTAACTGGTATAGGTTAGGTGTCTCCACGCTAATTTGTACCAGCTGGGTTTTCTTCTAATGCACTCAAAGCACAGTAGGCAAGCGTTGTCGCACTCAATAGCCAAGGAATGCAGCCACCGCTACTGTTAATCGATTCGGCGACCTCCGGCTTTACGGTCGACGCGGGGCATCTTGATATGCCACCGAACCCGTGTTACTATTTGGCAGGATGCCCGTGACGTGTGTATTCATGCATCACTGACCTAACAAATGTCCGCCGCGGTGGAGCAATATTTGTGGTTCTCGGCCGCTGGCCCACAGGTCACGGGTTCGATTCCGGCCTTGGCGGTCACATTTCGGTGGAGGCGGCCCGTCTATAATGTGCGATGTCAGTGCACCCATAAGAGCACCGGATGGCCGCAATTTTCGGAGCTCTCCTCTACGGCTTTTTTCATAATCATATCCCAGTTTTGGAACGTAAAACGGCAGATATTGTTTATCGCTGATTTAACCTAGGTTGTGAAGCAGTTACAATGAAAAAAAATAGCATAGCTTCCTTCTCAAGTGAACGTATAAGACTCTGTATCACTACGAGGAGATAAGCGTGCGATTCTGAAAAGCATCAGTTCGCCGAGCGGCGATTGCAGGGGCGTCAGTGCAAGAAATCAACCAGCTTGAGAACATTCTCTACATAAGATAAGCAATTGATTGGCTTCAACCAATCAATCAATCAATCAATCAATCAATGTTTCTTTATTAGCATCAGAAATGTACATTGTGAGTAAGTATGCAGAAGGAGGTCCCAAGGTAGTAAACGGCAGGCGGGACCTCCTATATATGGGTTGCTTCAATAAAGGAGCGGTATTTAGGAATAAAGGAATTGACTCGCGAAATTACAACAGATGTGTTCGGGGGGGGGGGGGGGGGTAGTGAAGATTTACGCTGCGTTTTAAAATACAAACCGCATCTGCAGCAGGTGGTGTTCAGCATCTACGTTTCACTCGGACAGAAAGCGCAAGTAATCCCACACCTTTGCGCGCATTTCGTCCCCATTACGCGGGTGCAGTTGGAAAAGTTCGACGTCCTCGAGGGATTGTTCGAAAGAGCTTCAACCCTTTGCTGCCTGCCGGACGCTGCGCCCCCGTTGGAGCCCGGCAAACAGAATAACGCCACGCTGTTCTTCCATACAAGCTGTAATCCGAAAACTACATGGCGGCGCTCCGCACCACACAGAGCCAGGCGGCATCTATAGGTGCGCCCTATGCTATAGGACGCATTAAATCACGCACAAGAAAACGCAATCATACCCCTTTCGCTAATCCCCTTGCAACCGCGATCGGGTCTTCCTTTCTTCTGTACAAACCAGGGCTGAAACCGAACACGCCGCTTTTTAGCCGTGATCCCGCCCGAAAATAGTGTTAACCCGTTCGTACCCTTCCTGAGCCAGCCTGGAAATACATATCTTCCGGGGGGTGCGTGCACTGCGTGAACATAATAAATTTCCGACGTTTCTTGCGTTTCCCCCTTCGGTGCGAGGACACGCACGCCGAGAAATCTCGGGGGCCGGGAGGAAATGTACAAACACAATTTAGACCTCAAGTCCTCCCGCGAAAAACACAAATGCGCGTATTGTTGTGCGTACGGCAGTTTCCACCGGTCCCCCCGCGCAGAGTTGCCGCGCAAAGCGCGGCGATTTGTTATGAACCCCCGCTGAGAGCCGCCGAGGATAAGCGAGGGCGCGAGCTCGCATTCAAGAAACGTGAAAGATAATCGAACGTACAAGAAAATATAAAGGAACGTACACAAGGCGAAGCGCAATAGGGGAGTGGCCGACGTTCCTATCACGCAGTCAGGGTCAGAGGTCGCCAACCTTGAGTCACTCCCTTTATTTGTTTATTTCCCGATTCCCTGCTCGCTTCCCTCCTTTTCTGTATATCTCGGATGCCCGCGAGGAAGTGAGAAGGTGAGTGAACTTTCAGGGGGTTCGAACGCCGTCCGTTTCAACGCGAAACCCCGGTGTCAGCGCCCATCCCCCCCCCCCCCCCTTCCTCCTGAGCCACCCTTCACCCGGTGGCTCAGTGCCCGTGCGACCCCACATTTCCCCCCCTCATAGCGGGACGCACTCCTGACCCCCCGCTGACCTTGCCGTCGTCCGAACTCCTCCCCCGCTCTCGAATAAACGGCGTCTAAATCCACCGAACGCGAGGTGCCGTGATTTTCGCCGTGTTACACGAGTGACGTACCGCGAGCGACAGTCAAGGTGCCTGTAGAAGTACTACCTCGATGCGATATATGCGTTGACAGGAACTGTGCGAAGATCCCCGCCACACATATATAGTGTAATCTTGCACCAAGTCATCTTGATGCGCGCAAAATTATTGCCCTTTCTGTGTAATGAAAACGACTTGAAAAGACACCAGCTTCGCCGCCACGAAACAGAGCAGTTAGTATTCCTAAGCGATGTTTTTGTAGACAGTTTCGTGCATCGTTTTACAAATGGGCGTTATCATTATCATGTATTCGCGCTATAGGAAACTCTGTGTTCGCCATCATCAGGTGCGCTCTAGAAATCAAATCCTCTCTTGTGAGAGTAATTATACGAGAACCGAATTTCCGTTATCGCTTGCAATACGTTCGGTAAAAGTTCTCTAGAACAGAAAAACAATAAATGTGTTTTACCCTGTAGCCACATGCCGCATGCGCCGTATTATGCGTTGCTTTGCACCACGTCTTTAGAGACGCTGCGCCATTAGTGGAATAACAAACTAACATATGTATTTAAGGGGGTAAAAACTTGAGGTTGTTAGCATGCATTCATCGTAAAAAAATAATAAACCAGCGTGGGCACGACAGGAAAGACCATAGGTCAGTGCTCTGTCCTGTTGTCCATTTTCTCTCGTGTAGCCGCACTCTCCCCCCCCCCCCCCTTTTCTTTAAGGATGAGCATTCGTCTTGATCAGCCCTGCACATTGTACACTGTACATTTACGGTATAACCCCGTACGGGACAGCCCCTGGCTATCGCCCGACCTCCACCTGCAAGAAAATCTAGTCAGAAGCGGGTGCCCCCGTTTAGGGGTCACCGAGCAATGTCCACCGTATAGTGCCAGAGACACACGCACGCACACAACTTCTCTATACTGGACCGCCGCAGCGGTCAGCGTCCGTTAATTCTTGCTTCTCCTCCTTCGAACAGCTCCCGGCGCTCTTTGGGTGCGGTCCTTCTTCGTCCGTGCGCCGCATTGTCGTCGGCACCCTCGTCACAAAGGTATACGAAAGGTTCGGGGCGCGTGCAGTCGGAGCCCGGGTCACTGATTTCCTTTTCAGGAGCGCAAACATTGACCACGCTTGACCGTCCACGAAACGAAGGACTCGTATATACGCGTCGCATGCATGCGCAAAGGGCACAATGCGTGGTGCTTACAGGGCAAGCAGTTTCGTCCCCTCTTGACTTTTTCTACTCCCGCACCCTAGACGGTGATGCGTTTGGTGTTCGTATCGAAGGGTATCGCGAGAGTGTATGTGGCGAATAACGGCGCATCGTCGCTAGATGTAGTGGCTTTGATCACTCGCCGCTGCATGCCTGGGACCAGCTACTATATGGCGTTCCACTCCTTAATGTGATGTAGAGAGCTTCAGTACACTGAGGTTTGCGGAAAAGTTCAAGCGCATATGTTTCATACGGGCATGTGGGTTGCATATTTCACGTGTGCGCATACGTTTAAATAAAAAAAAAATGGCTGGTGCCACGTATTGTGGGAATGGACTTCGTGAGAACCATCAGGTGAGAGTCATCAGGCAACTTGTGCCGGATTTGTTGCCGAGTCGATCGTTACAAGGCGCATCGACTTCTTCGTGTTCATTGAGTTCTGCGCGCGTTTTGGGGTTGCCAGGCACGTCGACTACATTGGCGTGTAAAGGGTATACTTCGTGTTCCGACGTGACGTCAGCATCGCTTTATAGCGATGCCAGTTCCGTCGCAATTAAGTGCATTCTACTCTAGTGGAATAATTGGACGCGCAAACCAACGGGACACAAGAGAAGAGACAAATAAGCGAAGTTTGTCTCTTCTCTTGTCTCCCGTTGGTTTGCGCGTCCAATTATTCCATTATGAATTTGTACCAACTAGCCCGCTTGTCAACCCTACTGTAAGTGCATTCTACTGTTCCATGATGTGATAAGTAGTGATCATGTGCGTATAGAAACAATGCTTTATATATAGGTGGCGCAGTCAATGTTTATCATGTTGTTATTGAACTGATAGCCAATACCGCAAACGAAGTTGGCATCGCTCCAACATGACGATTGGATGGTCTTTTTCATAAGAATTTTTCAAACAATGATTTGACTCTGTGGTACTATACTTGACTCCCTCGTAAAATTCTTGTGCTCGACTGCGACGTGAGGCGTGGTTATTATTATTATTATTATTATTATTATTATTATTATTATTATTATTATTATTATTATTATTATTATTATTAGTTACTTTCATCGAGATTTTTCACTCATCGGCAACACCACATATTGCAATCACAACAGAATAAATTAGATAAATTCGAGCCAGCGTCCGAACACAACAGTCTGTGAAGCGTAAAATACGCCTGATAAGGATACGTGAAGTTGAAATTTCTCATAATTATGGCCAAATGGTTGATTATTTACTCTCACTTTATTACTTATTCGCAGTAAATTGCCACAGAAACTATGCAAATTCCACCATGCTCACCCCACTGGTCCACTAAATATTAACAGGGGAACAAACGGGCGACAACGACTGATTAGGGCCCGCACGTTCCAGCTTCTCTTATTAAGTTCAGTACATTGGTGAGTGCATGATGACGATAATTTTCTAAGGCACTCGGCAAACCTTGACCGTAACACCTGTACTGTGAGAACATCAGGCTATGTGGCGACCTTGTGTGAGAGAATTGGATGTTCCGTGTATAGGCGTGGTAGGAGCCACGAGTAATTAGAAGTTAACGGTGAGGGGCGCCTTTCCTTCCGGATAAGGCGTTCTTGTTAATGATGGTGGTAAAGAGGGCAGCGGGGATGCACACATTTGTAATACGTCTCGTGCACTGGATACTTAGTGCCTCTCCTAATCTAAACGGGTGTTGGCGAATACGTTAAGGAAATAGTTTGGGCCATCGCTGATAGAATCGACTCCAAATCGCAGAATGAGGAAAAAATTACTCTAATAGCTTAATTCCTTCTAATATGTTTCTTCTGGCATTCAACTGACCTCCAGTATCAGCCTTCCTGCGAATCTGAAAATACTCGTACGGTTAAAAAGAAATTACCATATTGCAATATCGTCTATAGGTTGAATATTCCGGCTGTGTTTCAATAGACACAGCTTAATTTATCTCACAATTATGTCTACAACTTAGCTGCGCTTATCCAGCCAAAACTAATGGGATATCTGCAAGCGATTTTCCAGTGGTGTAACGTGCGGCTTTTAAGACGCACGAGAAAGTCTTTTTCAGCCTGCTACAGATTTAGATGGCTTGGAAATTATTTTAGAGTATTCTGCGTTAAACCATTAAAACGTGCACACTTTCTCGTCCTCACATTTTCTATCGTCATCAATGGAGAGAGAGACATGAATTCCATGATAACGGGAGGATAAGTATCTGGAGCTTATTGAAATCACACACGAATTTTCAATGCACTGTTTTCGTATATATGACATGAAAAGGGTGCGTAAGTTCAATTTGTGTTTCTCATACGCTTGCTTCTATCGAGCGTAAACAAAAAAAGATGAAGGATGTTAAGTTATCATTGTGTTTTGCGTGCCGGAACCACGACGTGCTAATGGGGCAGTCCGTAGTGTGGACCCCGGGTTAATTTTTACTGCTTGTTGTTCTTCCACGGGCACCTAAATTATAGGTAAAGGTGTGTTCTTACATTTCGCCCCCACTGGAACGCGGTCGCCATGCAAAGGGATCGAACCTGCTACTTTGAGCTCAGCAGCGTAACGCCTGAGCAATAAGGCTGTACAAAAGCAAGCCTCTTCAAACATATGTAAATCAAATTAGACCCTTTTAGATCATGCGTAGAGTTAATATAAGGAATTGATTATATAATCTGTCTAGGCCAGTTTGCAGAACTGTTGGAGCACATTAGTGCCTTTCCATTGGGCTATAGGTCGCGCCTTTTCACGTTTACATGTAGCGAGAAGTTCCCAGGTGCTCCTTCTCCGATAAGCCGAACGAGATCTGTCGTACTGTGTTAAGTCGCAGCTGACGGCCGTGGGGTGTCCTTGCGCTCGAACGAACGCGTATAGAGAGAAACGGCGAGACAGAGAATCAGAGGATAAGCATAGTGAGATGCCATTCTTCGAGACGTGCTCGTCTGTTTGACGCGGACATTACGAGTTCAATGTCCGATGCTCCGGCCTCAAGGTTGTCGCAGGCAACAGACTCACGCCGTTTAGCGTAAACGGCAGCCTTAAAGACGTTTGCATTTCTCTCCCTTTACCCATCGAAGGCGCCCCACGATTCCTCCATTACCCGCATCCCTCCCGGTGGGCACCGCGCATCAAAACGACACCCCCGATTGTGCGAAAGCAACACTGGGCCCACTGTGTCAGCCGCAGGTACAAATTCACTGTTAGGAGGTGGGTGGGGAGACGTGCCTGCTTTTGCGAGTGCACCGAACCGACTAGGCTGCTGTTGGCGTCCGCTTCTTCGTTCGCCTTCGCGCACGCGCTGACGGGTATACAAACTACGCGCTAAAAGCCCTGGGCGGCGACACACAATGCGGATGGTCGCAAACGAAATACGGTGCCGCGACAGTTTCTCCCGCCGTGAAGGGAAAAATCTGTCTCTCATTCAAGAAACGCGAGCTTTGCGAGAAAGAAGCCCAGCGGGCGGGTTTTTGTCGCCCCACGCGGGACACCTCTGGTCCTATGCTACTGTACAGTTTTGCTGCAGGTTTACTTTGGCCGAATCGGACGCGGCGAAGAGAAGTGGGGAAGGGTGACGTACGAAAGAAAAGCCCGCACACACAAAAAAGTTAACGCGAACTTGGAAGGACAGTTGGGTGTGAACACAAGTCCGGAGATGGAAGGTGGCGGGGGGTGGGGGGTAAGTTGAGAAGGAGGCGGAGAATATAAGGCACGCGCCTGGAATCGCGCCAGAGAAACCTTAAGAACTGCCGCTTTGGGACGTTTCGGATCTGAAGAACGACTGCTCTTCCATCTCCTCTCTGCTTCACACTTCACCGGTGCAGAACCGTGGGCCTACGTTAAAACGAGTCTTTATTATCAGTCGGGGCACTGCGTGGTTCATTGTTCAGCGTTTCTTCTATCTATCTATAGGCGCACGCGCGTACGCACAGACACTCTCGCCCTTTGAACGCGAAAGGAGAGGTGCGACTCGGGTCCACAACAAAGCGTCGTGAAGTTTGGCTCGTTGTTCGCGTACTGCTTGCCCTTATACGGTATAGAGCGGCGTCGAGTCACTCAATCACCCACGCCTTCGTCGCTGTTTCAACGCGGTGTCCAGTTTCCTTTGTTTGCCGGGGCCGTTCAAACTCCCCCCCCCCCCTTCCCCCTCCTTTTATGCGTCTCATCAAGCCGACCTATACTCCCGTGGCCCCACTCCCGTTCAACCCCTTTTCTGCCACCAGCAGTTAACGACAGTCACAGTGGGCGTGATTTGTTGCGTGGAGGTGCGAGCAATGGCGTGAACTATAAGAAGGCGTTGTTCTTTTTGTGGGGCCCCGCCATGGGGAACGAGTAGAGGAGACGAATGCGCCAGCGAGTAAGTGAATCGGTCAATGGACTCCCCATTATAGACCAGTGCGGAAGTCTATACTAAGTTTCTCGCCGTTTCAAGGTTCGCAAACGCGCTTGATTTGTGGCTTGACGCTGAACATGCGTAGAATTCAAGGGAGTAGATCACGTTCTACTGGATATGGGTTTTCTCCTGCACGGCCCTGTAGATCACATCGCAGTGTTTGGATATTTATCGGTTCTGCTTTCAAAAAGGTGCCTATATCTCGATATGTTATAGGGTCGGAGCGGTACTCTTTCCTTACTGTAATGCGTGAAAGCAGTAAAGCTGAAAGTTATGATTAACAGCCGACGCATGTGGCGTATCAATAGTGATTTGGCCAGCTGATAACCGTTCTATTGTTCGCGTTCGGCGAATCGCGGCTTCTTTTTGGATGAACTTGACATAAAAGCAGGGCCAATGGCCGCGCCATTCTCACAGGAAGCCCGTTAAAAAAGAAGCCACGAGATCAAACGCGTAATAGATTTTGTTTGTTATTGAGTTCAATGAAGGATACTTCCGTTGAAAAGTACTTCCGATTTACGGTATGGGTGCTTTCAGGATCATATTTTTTTATTATTGAAATCTGGGTAGAATTACAGGCATTTAGTGTACAGAAGGAGGTCCCATATATGGGACCTCCTTCTACACTCTCTTGACTATAGTCAAGAGAATATATTGGGACCTCCTAATAGCTGTCCTGATAGCTGAATGACAAATACTTCTTATCAGAGGAACACAACTCAGACTAGTGCTGGGAAGAACCAAATGAAGCTTTCAGTATTGTCTCGCTTTTATATCTTTTTTGTTAACAGTAGAGCTGTTTAGCTTTTGTTCGCGACGTGCGCAGTCACCACAAGACTGTCGTCATCAACATGCTCAGCCTTCATCTTCTGCTCGCTCCCCAAACAAGCGCGTCGATTTGTTCGGCGTGTGATGCGTTAACTCTGATGAGTGAGGGAACACAGAGAGAGAGAAAGATAAAAAAAAAATCATGGTGAGGTGTGTCTGAACCCGCTCACGTACCCACAATCAGTCGTATGAATGATAATCAACCACTAACCCTCAAGAGTAAGGTATATAACAACTGCATCCTACCGGTACTTGCCTATGCAGCAGAAACCTGAAGACTTGCGAAGAATGTTCAACCTATATTGAGGGCGACACAGCGAGTAATGGAAACAGAAATGACACTCTAACTTACTTGGGTTAAGAATATTATAGTTGAAATCGAGAAGACATAAACATGGGCCGGGTATGTAGCGCGTAAGCAGGATAACCGCAGCTAAATAAGGGATAAGTGACCGGATTCCAAAAGCAAGCGTTGTAACCAATCGGCGATTCAGGCACGTCAGCAGAACATAGCGGAGTGAGCCTTGTATTGGTGGTTTCAAGATTTCGATTGTATCAGCAAGCGTTATACCCTAAAATCTTCCGGTCACCTCATTTACCAGCTCCTATTGTCGAAACTGAACACACGCTTTCAAGCTTTTTTTTTTTTTTTCAAGGGTAAGGAAATCCTCTCTGCAGTTTTTCAGATGAAATGAACGTGCGTGAAGTTCAAGGGAATGTCTCATAATTTTCACGTAGCTCAAAAGATCATTTACTTGCATATCTTGTGCCAAATAAGGGAAGAATGGTGTAGAAAATCAGTGGGTTGATTTCTAAAGCTCTTCTTGCCCGCAGAAGCTATTAAGGTACATTACTGAACTAAACCTGATGCCATCAAGAGGCCGTGTTTGTAAACTGTGAAAGGCCAAGAAAGAAATGCGAGGGTGAGTAGGAGGTGTAAGAGGGTGACTTGCTGCGTAAAATGAAACAGAAAGGAATGAAAAAAAAATTGTTAGAGATATAAACAGAAAAAAAAGAAAGAGAGACAATACAACAAAGAAACACCGTATAGAAAGAAAGCGAAAGAGATAGAAAGAAAAAGGAAGTTAGAAATAGCCAGAGAGAGAGAGAGTGAGAGAAAGAAAGAAAAGAAAGTAAGATGGAAGGAGCGAGAAAGAGAAATAATTACACTGTTATATAAAGGAAGATAAATAAACAGACAAGATAAAACGAAAAAAAGAGAGACAAGAAAAGAAAGATAAATAAAAATGAACAAAGAAGGCTGCCCAGCTTTGTACTTCTTTCAGCTCTGGCACCAACAGTTCGAAGCTGCTTTAAGTCTCTTCGTATTTTGATAATTTAGTTCCATAGAGTCGAATAGCGTAAATGTTCGTTCCTTCCAGAGATATTTAGTGTTGCATATGCCGTTTACACTTTCGCAAGTGCACGCGTTCTCTAATTACAGCTATTAGTTTTATATTAGCCTGGTTACTAATAATTAGTTTATTGTTACCTTTCTTAGCAGATCATCTTTACCAAGAAATCTATCACCTGTAGTTTGTGTCTGTTCTTTGAGCTCATTCACTTAGTTTGCTTCACCGCGAGCAACTGGTTAGCGAGGTGAAGCCTAACTACACTAGCACTACGATTTACTAATTGAAATCAATGTAAACGCTATTTAAGCAAGTAAAAATGATTACATAATATTTCTACTAATAGCGAACTTTTATACAAAAATTAATTAAGGCCAACTATGTACGTCTTTGCTGATTAAGCTCATTAGGCCGATAACGACGACGTAGCTACGGCTCGTTCTGTCTTTAGAAAAGCGGACTCCAACAAATTGCCGAATTATCTACTTACGAGACAGTCGCGTTCCAGGACTCTGCCGCTTCCACGTACGCGACGTTGACATGCCTCAACGCCAAACATCCACTTTTCATCCAGTCGATCTCGGAAAGCTTCAACGTACAACAAGCTTCGTGTCAGAGAGATAGAGAGAGCATCATCTATGTTCTGTCATCATTCTCTGTCTTGTTCATGTTTCACTATTTTTTTAAGTGCGCGTATGCCACGCACTGTGGCACAACGAGTTCTCTTCCGTGTACAGGGGAGGAAAGTTTTCTCTTGTTCTGACGAGAGAGAGAGAGGGAATGAACGTTTACGGTCAGTAACTAAAGTGAGTGGGGCCCTTCGTTCAGAGCTCCGCTGGCTAATGCGGCTCGCCGTGCCTGGTCCAGGGTTGCCAATTGGCTTCCAAAAGCCTGATCTGAGAGTCTCGCCTCCCACGACCAGTGTGGTAACGTGTGTGCTTGCGTGAGCGTCGAGTTTGCCGTAACAGGACACGAGGGACAGCTGTATGTAATGTGTGTGTGGGTACCCATCCGCACCAGGGGCACTCATCTTGATATTCGTAAGGGTATATTTTAGAAAGTGTGTGTATAGGTTGGCGTACTTGTTCGTCTGAAGACGGCGCCAGCCTTTCGATTGTGCTCTGTTCAGTTTCGAGTGAGGTGGCGCCATAGTGTGTAGCTCCAGCCATTGGGCTTCGAGAATGTCCACTCGACCGCTCATCGTAGTCAGCGGATGTGGTGTCGTCTACAGGCGCGTCCGTCTCTCGCCATTCGGTCGTTCCAGCGACGCAGGCGGCACCACGCGGCTTTCCTCCGCACCTGGCACATGGTAATAAGTCTGCGACGCAGTTCGGTCTCACGGTGTTCATAAGCGCTGATTCGTTTTCATTCAAACATCTATGCGTTCCTATAGCCGCTAGCGTCTAAAGCCCCTGATAGCGTCCGCCACGCTCATAACATCCACCCATCCAACAAATAAATAAATCATGCCATATTCACGAGGTGAATAATGTTAGAGAGCTTTCTCGGAGATCATCGATCGGGTAACCCGTTAATACTTCGTAAAATTACGATACCGATGTGACCATGTATCTTCCGTACGAATTCCTCAACTCCCATTTTACTCTAGCTACCGCCATTTACAGACGTGACCACATTGCTATATAAACACACATTGTATAAACAATGTTTAATATTTACATTTTGATACTATATACACGCGACATTTCACAGTATGCCTTAGAATCACTTGCCATCACTTCATATAGAATCCGCCCGTCCGTCTATCCATCCGTATCTTGGCACGGCGTCAGGTGGCCGCTTGAGAAGTATGTCCAAGAAGTCATCTGATCGCAGGTGACGTCACGGTGAGGTCATGGGGAAGACATATGTCAGTGCAATTTTGCAGCGTCATCATAACATCACTTAAGATGACGTCATATGACATCATACCGCTATTTCATTTTTTTTGCCACTTCTGAGCTCCGCACGATTACGGTGCGAGGGCTTTCCGTGAGAATTTATTTATTTATTTATTTACATTACCCTCAGGGCCCATAAAGGCGTACAGAGGGGGTGGGTAATATAAGGAAAATGCAGCAATAACAAAGCACAATAATACAACCAAATTAGAACACATGTTCAAACAATATTCAGTTATTAGAGAATACTCCATATTACGTGTTGGAATATCGTTGCACGTAATTACACCTTGTATGTATGTATGTATGTATGTATGTATGTATGTATGTATGTATGTATGTATGTATGTATGTATGTATGTATGTATGTATGTATGTATGTATGTATGTAGTGTATGTATGTATGTAGTATGTATGTATGTATGTATGTATGTATGTATGTATGTATGTATGTATGTATGTATGTATGTATGTATGTATGGTATGTATGTATGTATGTATGTATGTATGTATGTATGTATGTATGTATGTATGCCCGCATGTATGTATGCTATGTATGTATGTATGTATGTATGTATGTATGTATGTATGTATGTATGTATGTATGTATGTATGTATGTATGTATGTATGTATGTATGTATGTATTGTAGGCAGGCGGGAAGGCATGCGTGCCTTGTGTTCACACATATTGTCTGAGAGAACCCAGCCGTACGACGATGACTCGGCAGACGAAGAGAGTAAAGAAAAGGAAAATGTGACGAAAAAAGTTGGCCACTGAAATTTTTTTTATGTTAGTATCGTATCGGCGAAAGAGAAAGGTCATGGGACAAAAAAAAAGCGCGAAGCATAGCCGACGGAACGGCGCGATCTAACTTGCAAGGCGTTGCTCTCTTCCAACAAGCTGCGGCGGGCGAAGGTGGGTCCGCAACGTGCTCTTGGCACAGTTACGCTGGCGACGACAGGGCCAGGGGCGAGGACGCACAGACACGGACTGCGTGACGAACGGCCCGACGCGTCAGACAGCATCCGGACGACGCCGAACCGTGTCAACAGCCCGGCCTTCCTCTCGCTCGGTGTGTGGCGCCTCAAGCGGCGGCCCTTCTCGCGTGGGCTTCCTGGGACGTCGCCCGTGTTGACGTGCCGTGTTTGTCGACGCCCCTTAAGCGCGCCGTCTCATTGTATAGGCTCCCTCAGTGGCAAGGATCACCGAACAGCAAAATAGGAGGAAAACAACGGCAGTGAGGTTAACCGGTCTATAGGCAGCCGGTTTGCTACCCTGCGCATGGAAGGGGGAAGATGAAAGATGGAGAGCGACGCATTATATTTAAGGCTATAGCTTCAGGTGGCTCGTAAGAAGCGAAAATTGGCCGTGGCGTAAGTGTCAACACGAGTGATGCAGAAATCAAGGCATAATAACGAAGTGAATGACGATGAGTGGGTGAAGCTGTGGGATCGTTCCTTGTTGTCGTAAATAACCTGCGACATTGACCACTCATGCATGCATAAGAGTGATGACAAAGCGCTGCACAGTTCCAAACAACCTTTATTGGTTCATAATGGTTATTTGTGTTGAGTTGCGACTTTCGTTTTGCCTTCATTATTACTGCTTTGTGCTATCGGATCTGGTCCTGAGTTGGCAAATACGAGATCTGTGCACGTTCCCTAGGTGGTTTATATCGAGACGTCCTCTGCTTCACAAGCCAGTCGTTGTTCGTGATCATCGTCTTCATCGTCATCAGCGTCATTTTCATGATGTATAGTGGGTAGCTTGCATGTGCTGTGCCGTGATGGCAGAAAGATAACGTGTGATCTAAAACGCACTTGTTCAGTTTCATAAACGTCATCGAGGAACAATGGACAGGGTTCGACTCTAACGAGCTTTGCCTCTAAAATGGTCATCGTGAGACGACGTCACTGCATGACGTCACCAATCACCGTATATGTGATGTTATTATGACGTCACTATGATGTCACAAAACGTGATGCCGTCATTACATGACATTGTCGCTTCGACAAAGAGTAGCCGATCGTGAACGCAGTTCAAAACGACGAGCAAGAAGCTTTCGAAAGGGGCGGCGCGTAGTTTCCCTTTCTCTACACTAGAGGGAACTCTGGCGCTCTTGTCTAAGGGAGTTGAAACGCACGGCGCTTCAGCGAGCACTGGAATTATGGGTAGTGCATGAATTTGCCCACTATTCGTAGTTTCGGCTTCGTTTGGCTTCGCGTGGCTTGGAGCTGCTTTGTCACGGAACAAAAATCAGCAAATGTTCAGCAGTTGCACTTCACTACCTTAGTATTTTAGGCTCATCAATGGAAATCAGGTATGCAAGTTTATAACCTTCCGTTCTTTCATTCGAAACAAAACTAGAGCACCGCCATAAACAAAGCCACTATAGTGCGTGCGAGGCCCGCAAGCACGAAGACTTGGCAAATCTGTGTACCACCCATCATTCCCATGGTCGCTGAACGATCGCAGCGCCGGAGTGTCCTCTGGTTAATTTCAGGAAACTCTTATTGGGTGGCGGAGCATCAGTACATCGCTTGAGAAGAAGACCAATTTTACCTCATAGTCATGTTAGGCGAGTACACAAGATACCCCGTGAGTTATAATCGTTGGTCATTGTGTTGTAGTTTTTAAAAAAACAAACCGCGGAGGGGTGAGGCACGCAGTGATTGCCGGCGTTTCGTACGGCAAAATCGCTTCTTATGGCCAATAAAAGACAGAAGAAGTGCGTGATTCAGGCAATTCGCAACGTTTTTCTAGTGATGGACTCTTTGATGAGTCACTGGTTGGGCCAACCCTAAAACCAAGCAGGTATAGAGAAGGGTGTTTAAGCTTCGCTAGTGTCATCGGAAATCGGTGTTAGAAATCAAGTCAACATGGGATCGTCCTTCTCCTCCCCCTCCTCCTCTACATGCTCAGTTTCAGTTTCCTATAGATTGTAGGGAAGGGTGTTTCAGTTGTTGGGCTGATTGCTTGTGTGTTTAGAATAAGCGAGTAACGATTCAGAGTGCTAGATACTCTACTATAGGAGAGCGTTAAGCCATCGCGCAGGCTATACAGAGTCTCGCCAAGAGAGACGCGAAAAACGGAACCCTTCATTTATGGCACCATCACTTTGCAGATATGTTTCAAGAATTGGTCTCTCAAACAGATGACTCTGCCATAGTGACCCATGTAAGTGTATCTGGTTTTATATGAGAAACTTCGGTATCTTGGCACATTTCGTCGCTGATTCTTACACCGCTGCTAAGCCAAACATAGTGATTTGAGTAGTAACGACGAGCCTTAGTGATATGCGTATATGGACCTTCGCTTCGGTGTGTAATAAGAATTGTCCAATTTTTGTCGTCCATACCCGCTTATGATGGACCGTCGGATGACAATATAAACCACCGACATGCCTAGACCCAGAGGTGCTTCAACCCCAAAACGCCATTCGTTGTGCTTGTGGAAGCTTGTCATCGCACCTGATCGTTTGTTCAAGTATTTTAGGAGGGGGGTGGGGGTGAAGGGAGAATAAAGAACTGGGGAAAAAAGTTAGCGTGCTCATTGAGTGTTGTTGCGACCGGGGTTTCCAGACACCGGAGGTCCGGGATGAAGTTGTCGAGGCAGGAGGAAGAGAGACTTGAAGAGGGTTTATTTACAATATATACATTGCGAACTCCCTACACGGTGAGCCCTCAAACGTGGCAGGCCTCTACATGACTCCTAACATAGCGCTCCATGGTGCTTGGTTCTACATGGTTCTGCTCGGTTCTGCTCTGTTCTGCCTGGTTCTCTTCTCGAAAAAAAGCACACCGAATGAGCCGTGGGGGCTCATTATAAAGGGTCTGTCCTCCCCAGATCCCTAGATCGGGGACCGCGTACAGAGGGCACCGTCCAACCACGGATCACACATTACCCGCGAGGGTGGCGAGCACGCACGGTCCACGTGAACGTTCAAAATTGAAGCGTGGTCACTGCACGGCCATGTGGCACGAACGTGGCTCCTCCTCGTCAAGGGGTGTCGCTGGGCGAGGGGTCTGAAGTTGATGACTGCATCCATCGAAAGGGCCGCCGTAAACAAGCTTCAAATGGTCGCCGAACGACTCGTTCAATTAGCGGGACGATTTCCGGCCGCCGCCGCCGCCGTCATCTTCCAAAGAAGAAGCTGCACTTGTGGTCTCCCGAACTGCTCACGGTGTCGTGGCGGCAAGACGCCGCACCCTCCGGCCAGGGGGGGAACAATACATGGCGGACACAGGCCGCCAACCCGTTTGGCGACTAAAAGGGAACATCAAAAGGAACGCCGATCCATTGTCAGACCTGGCGCCGGTCCTAACAGTAGGCAGCCGGTCGTTCGGTTACTTGTTTGGAGATTAAAGGAGCGCCGCTCCCTCGTCAGCTCGGGCGCCGGTCACAACAGCTCGTCCGCCGGCGGGAGAAGCGACCTGAGGGTGACCAGCTGCACAGGTTGCCCGAAGTGTCGCTGTGTAGTGCTGGCTTCCAGGCCACTGCTGATGACGCTCAGCCAAGGACTCTTTCCCTCTCGTTCCTTGTGGCTCCCCTCTGGGAAAAGCATTCATACACACCACCACAGGCACGGGAGAGCACCCTGCCCGCACTGAGACACGTCGAGTCCGACAAATTATCCAAAAGCAACCTTACTTAAGCAGTATTACCAAACACAAAGCAGCAATCGGGACGTTTCTCTGAGGTTTCACCAAAACTCCTAATCCCGATCCGATAATAATCTTCCCATCAAACTGCTTTCAAGAAAACTAACTGTCAAGTGATGCGCTCACCGTGGCATACCCGAGTGCTTGCGTGAGTAATCCGCCGTAACCCACCAGGTATCATACTCATAAAATAAAGCATTTTACTTCACGCTATCTTTTAGTTCCCGAAATTTAGTGCCGCCAAAGCCAGTCGTCAATTCCTTTTGAGAAGACGAAAGCATAACTGCCGTGCTGTACCTGCATCAGGAACATCTTTATTATACATCCGCAAACGCACATCACAGTGCTATAGTGCTCCTGCATGGATGAACCACTCATTAACTCTCGTGAGGTTACCACTCTACACTCAAGCTCATGAACTAAAACGTACACGTAAACCCACGAATACCTTTCCTTACTTCAACACCGGAGACATGCGAACAAAACAAAAAATAACAACAAAAAAACTTTCGCATGAATCCTGAAAACCTCGCAAGAATATCCTTGCGTCCGTGCGCTCACTCAAAATTCGTCTCTAACGTCGGTCCTACTTGACAAACGCCCCTAACGTGTCGTTATACTGCCGCAAAACGGTTACCTTTAAAACCAATACATACAAAGCTTAAAAAATAAACAGCATGGTACCTGCTACGTAAACGCTATCTAGTAGCAGAAGTACAAAACACATTCCAAAAGGAAAACTGACCTAAACAGTCAAAACAGATATTCAAAACTAAAAAATACAAATCCGCGGGAGAGCCCTCCGAAACGCTTACCGCTGTCACTTAATTTTGAGACGAACGCGCGGCGTCGCGTCCTGTGGGTCTTTCTAGGCGAACGGGAATGGAACAATGGCAAAACCCATTCGCTTCGCCTCCGACCCCCGCAAAGCTCTGCGCTGACAACCTGCGTTCTTACTCTCGCTGAGTACCTCGCACTCCCGCAGTCCATCAAACATGCCGTCGATAGAGCGACGAAAGGGTCTGCCTTTCTACCCAACGTGCTTTTTTTTTTTTTTTCGTTTTGTCCGGCGGCTCGGACGCATACAAACCAACTCCGGTGCCGATGACAAACGCCTAATTCTGTACGCTCTAATGCGTGTCACTATCCTTCCAATAGATCTCCTTACAACGCATATCGGCAACTAAAACGATAGAGTGCTAACGAAAACAAAGTTCAAACTAGTTATTTACAAAATCACTAAAGTAAACAACCAAAACATTCCTTTTTACAGTCCCGAGTCGACGTTTTCTGACAGGCTAACAGCTGTTCTCACTAACTTTTAGTCTAACTCGTGGTGGTCGCGCCCGGAACGATTTTCTCGAGAAGCGGGGTCTACAACACGCGTCAATCGCCCTGCTACCGAACCCCGCGACGTTCCTCGAAGCCGACTTGCTGTCGCTTCCTGCCCCTCGAAAACCACCGACTCTTTTGCCCCGCACCCCGTCCAATGCACCGCGAGAACAACGGAAGGGTCTCTTGCCCTTCGGCCACTTACGCACACAATGCGCTTCTCTTTTCTTTGTTCTCTGGCCGCTCGGACGCTTGCGATACGGCAACTTTCTTGAAATTTCGCTCCGCCATTTGAATACATTCCTCAAACGCGTCGCGATTTTTGCCTCGTCTTTACGGCGCTTTCTCCGTTTGTCACGCTTCTTCGTGCCGTCTACGGAGCCTTTCGCCAACCTCTGATGCTCGTCAGCACCCACTTGCTTGTTAGCTTTCCCGCGCGCACTGTCTGAATGATTGCCTAGCAATTCATCCTTCCAACACTGCCGCGTACGATGCGCTTTTCTTTTCCGGCGGTTCGGACGCATACGATACAGACCCGTCAGAGAAGACAACGGCACTTTTCTCGCGATGTCACTCCGCCGTTTGAAAACCTTACTCGAACGCGTTGTGCTCATCGCGAGCTTTGCCTTACTGTTGCCCTTCGGACGCTTTCTCCCCTGTGCACGCTTCTTGGCGCGGACCTGGGAGCCTTTCGTCCTACTCTGACGTTCTTCATCACCGATATGCTCCTCCGCCGTCTCGCGCGCCCAGTCCTGATGATCACTTATCAGTTCATCGCTAGACCGCGGCCGCGTAGATTGCGCTTTTCTTTTCCTCACTCTCCGGCCGCTTAGACGCATGCGATTCGAGCCAGTCAGAGAAGACAACGGGCCTTTTCTCGCAAATCCGCCACGCCGTTCGAAGGTCCTCGTCAAACGCGCCGTGCTGATCGCGAGCCTTGCCGCGCTTCTGTTTTTCGGACGCTTTCTCCGTTTGGCACATTCCTTGGTGCCAAACCTGGAGCCTTTCGTCCGCCTCTGACGCTCATCAACATAGTCTACAGGGCTGCAAGGTTCGATGGAACACTCTGTTAATCTTAACTCCGTTTCCACCACCACGGAACCCTCACACCCTGCTGCGACCGCGAGCTCTTTTCTCTCAGAATGGGTTAAAACCTGTTCCATTCCCTTACAGGCACTAGCCTTTTCTTCGGCCTCAAACGGCACCGCCGCTATATCTACAGATATCAGACATGTAGCCTCCGCTTCAGTTGTAAACGGCACCGCCGTTACATCGCACCGTTCGTGCGCTACATCTACAACTTTCTGACCTGTAGCCTTCTCTTCAACCTTAAACGGCACCGCCGCTACCTTGCACCGCTCGTGCGCTACATCTACGGATTGACCACTCTGCTGCAATGCCACCCCTCTACGCCGAATCCTATCTATCTCTTCGTCTAATTCCTGCATCCTTTTCATATGTTCTTCATGCCTGCGCTCAGCTTCCAATTCCTCCTGGCGCCATCTTTCCTTTCTTTGCGCCCTTTGTACTTCCATATGTTCTTCATGCCTGCGCTCAGCTTCCAATTCCTCCTGGCGCCATCTTTCCTTTCTTTGCGCCCTTTTTACTTCCTCCTCCTGGTCCAATAAGTACATATTCCCGAAGTGCTCGATTTCCTCATTGTCACTATTGCTTTCGAGAATCACTTCGCGGAGTTTAGAAGCAGGCATATCATCATTAAAATCTAGCTCCAGATCCCAACACAGGTTCAGCAGGTTCTCTCTCGTCAATCTCGTAAGATCCATGGCGACTACTTTGCTTTGGCTCAGCTGTGACAAAACACAAACCCACCAGCGTTTCAATTCTGGGTCTAGAGAAATTGAAGCCTGGCAAATCTCACAGCGGAGACCACAAGCTTAAGCACCCAAGTAGCACTACGTGGCCAACATCCCTCTCTACTTGTTCTTGTTAATTTTTCACTCCTGCTTTTTACAACATCCTAAAATTTAACCCGCAACGTACCCTTAGAAATTTTGAAACATTACCACTTGTTCCTATTGAATCATCTAAGCTTTCCTGCTTTAGCGTACTTGCTCAGATAATCATCCAGTGCTGCCCTGTGCTGAGATAACAACCACAGTGGCCAGGCAGTTGTTGGTTATATCTATCTTTTAACGAATCTAGGCTAAAAGACTCGATATATCTCAAGCACAAAGCCAGGCACTCACCCCATTACGTGCGGTGGTGGTACGCTGCTTCGATCCCGCCGAGTTCCAGGGCTTTCGGCTGGCCTCCGGTACATGTCGCTCTCCGTCGCAGACTCGTATCCCACCGCTGCCAACCAGTTGTTGCGACCGGGGTTTCCAGACACCGGAGGTCCGGGATGAAGTTGTCGAGGCAGGAGGAAGAGAGACTTGAAGAGGGTTTATTTACAATATATACATTGCGAACTCCCTACACGGTGAGCCCTCAAACGTGGCAGGCCTCTACATGACTCCTAACATAGCGCTCCATGGTGCTTGGTTCTACATGGTTCTGCTCGGTTCTGCTCTGTTCTGCCTGGTTCTCTTCTCGAAAAAAAGCACACCGAATGAGCCGTGGGGGCTCATTATAAAGGGTCTGTCCTCCCCAGATCCCTAGATCGGGGACCGCGTACAGAGGGCACCGTCCAACCACGGATCACACATTACCCGCGAGGGTGGCGAGCACGCACGGTCCACGTGAACGTTCAAAATTGAAGCGTGGTCACTGCACGGCCATGTGGCACGAACGTGGCTCCTCCTCGTCAAGGGGTGTCGCTGGGCGAGGGGTCTGAAGTTGATGACTGCATCCATCGAAAGGGCCGCCGTAAACAAGCTTCAAATGGTCGCCGAACGACTCGTTCAATTAGCGGGACGATTTCCGGCCGCCGCCGCCGCCGTCATCTTCCAAAGAAGAAGCTGCACTTGTGGTCTCCCGAACTGCTCACGGTGTCGTGGCGGCAAGACGCCGCACCCTCCGGCCAGGGGGGGAACAATACATGGCGGA
Source organism: Rhipicephalus annulatus (assembly GCA_013436015.1). Taxonomy (NCBI): domain Eukaryota; kingdom Metazoa; phylum Arthropoda; class Arachnida; order Ixodida; family Ixodidae; genus Rhipicephalus; species Rhipicephalus annulatus. Next base: position 196,037 of record WOVY01004040.1, read on the forward strand.
CACAGGCCGCCAACCCGTTTGGCGACTAAAAGGGAACATCAAAAGGAACGCCGATCCATTGTCAGACCTGGCGCCGGTCCTAACAGTAGGCAGCCGGTCGTTCGGTTACTTGTTTGGAGATTAAAGGAGCGCCGCTCCCTCGTCAGCTCGGGCGCCGGTCACAACAGTGTTCACCTCTGACTTTTTTTCTGTTTTTCCTCTGAGGGACCATACCCTATGCTCCTTTAGAAGATTGCGTACATGGCTAACCAAGCTACAGATGATTGCGTGCGCGCACAAATGGTGAAGATGCCAGGAAAAAAAAAGAACTGGGAAAACAAAACCGAGCAGCTATGAGGGAGTGGTGTGATGATTGAGGAAGCCGTGGAGCTCGTGGCGTTGCCATCGTTCTTACCCTCGCTTCTGTGTGCCACCCCTTGCTATACTACACAACAAAAGGCTATGCTATGCGTCACCCTCTCGCCCCTTGTTTTTCCAGCCCTCGCTTTCCTTTCCCTCGCCTAGCTCTACTATACCAGATACGTGACTATATTTGTCCCCCCCCCTTTTTTTCTATTTCTGTCATGTGTCTGTTGTTTATTTGTGTTTCTTTCTCTTTCCCCGTCTTTCTATATTTATTTCCTTCCTTTTCTTTCATTTTTTCATATTCATATTTGTACTCGTTCTCTCACCTTCCCTTTCTTTCTTTCTATTTCTCTCTCTCTCTCTTTATTTCCTCCCTTTCTCTGTACTCGCTGTTTAGCTGATCAGAGTTGTAGCATGCCACGCCATGCATATAAGCGCACGTGTTATTCGAGCAAAGTACGAGACGAAGAAGTGGTTGAAGAAAGCGCTTGCCATTTTATGGCGATCATAGTTTTCTGTTGTTGCCGTACGGCCTGACGGAAAGCTTTAGCAGCTTTGCTGTAAAAGATTCAGGAACTCTTCCTTTATCGGAAAATGGGGATACGGGGGCAAGCGGAGCTTGCCATGAGCCTGTGTAAAGAACTACTTTTTGTCGCCTCTAACCACAACTGGGACCTCATTCTTCTTTACGTTACGTACGCATACAATACGGACCCCCCCCCCCCCCCCTTCCCGGGCGAGGAGAGGCTTTTCTACTTTCTCTTTACTATATGGCCGAGAACCATCGTCGCCGATGGGCTCCGTTCTTCACTACCTACCCGACTCGTCCGTCAGAGGGCACACGCCGTTTCCGAAGCTTATATACCTTGGCTAGAACCCAACATATATGCGTTCACCCGTTAGACGTTACAATGGACAAAGCCACAAATCATCATCATCATCATCATCATCATCATCATCATCATCATCAGCTGCTGCTGCTGCTGCTGCTCGGTTTGCAGAATGTCGGCAACTAGCGCGCTTCCTTACAAGTCAAGAAACTTATCAGGGAGTACTAATTGCTGTATTTATTTATTTGTTTATTTATTTATTTATTTCGCCTCGCGCAATTTTCGCTTCTGTTCCCTTCACCCATGCTGTCAATGGGACCTTCAACCATGTACTTAGCAGTGCAATATTTCAGTTGCGAGTGGGACCAGTCAGGTGACGTTGAGTTAAGTCGCGCCTGTTGTGGACAAAAGTAAACTGTTTCACTAACTCACCCACTCACTCGCTCACTCACTCGCAGGGAACAACTATGGTCACTCGTTAATACCCAATCGAAAATGGGAATGGGGAAACTTGAGATGTCGATTCACCTCGACAAAAGATGAGATTGCCATATCGGAAACCGACAAGTACACGTTTGAGAGAGCTTCAACTGTTTTAAAACGACGGATACGATTGCGCATGCCACTGGTGCTCCTTCTAGGGAAGCATTTCTGTGTGCTCGACGGCGCTGAATTTTTCGTTCATATACCCGTCACCGAAATTTGCAAATTAAAGTAGACGAGAACTTTCTGGAGGCACCGCCAAAGGAGGTAAGCCTGCCAACACGGACACAAAGGGAAGAGAAGGAGACATCATAAATGTTGTCTATTTGTGCTCTGTTGTACCTGCGTTTGCAAATTATACCTTCTCTCATATGCGTCTCGCCCAGCTGAACTAACTCGATGTCTATAGGGCTCGATGTGTCTATTTCTCGCATGACCGGCCATCATGCACCTTACACCAATATTGGCCAGTAATCATATTGCGTGTTCGGTGCAAAGAATCCGCGTTATCCGGTTTCGCTACAACAGATCTATAATTTCGCCCTCACCTCTACTGAAACGGGTGTGAAAACAGATGACTGAAAGCATTCTGTTCAGCATCCTTCCCATCTGATGTTTTGTTGCTTTTGTGTGTGTGCGTTGTTTTTTTTTTCCTCGCTGTGCGAGTGTTTCTTTTCTACGTATCGCTGTGTTCTCTTTCGACGTGTGTTGGCCGCGTGCACTTGGCCCATCGCTGGCGTTGGCGCAGCCGTCGTCATTGTTGGCTGCGTCCTGGTCACCGGCGCTACTTCCGGATGACCCAGTGTTGCTGTGGCGTTGCGTGCTGCAGTCGCGCCTTCCCGGCCACCAGGAGCGCACGCGTAGCTAGTTTTTTTTTTTTGTTAACGTACGCGGTGGTCCGTGCACTCACAGGCGTTAGGCGAGCCTTGCACAAAACGTTGTTTTGATTCTTCCTTTCTATACGCCACTTCATTCTTTTCCTCTCTCACGTCTTTGTTGTTATCGCTGGTTGGTTAGAATAAGCTGCCATAAGTGTGTTCACGTCTGGTTGAACTAATCGCCGCCGGTGGTAGGAATTATAATGCACAGAAAGCTACTTGAGGGCTCTGAAGACACACTGATCTTGTGACCGAGTCGTTGGTTGGTGGACGTTGCAAATGGTGGTGTGGCGCCGATTCGTTGTTGTTATTTTTTTACTTGAGAGTGTCGTTTCGTGCATTCGACTGTCCGTTCGGTGTAAAAAGAACGAGTCGCTCTATGTAGGTCGCCTGTACTACCTTGCCCGAACCCACGTTGGTTTCGGCGAGTTGCGGAGGTGCGGAGAAATCTATACTCCTGTCAGTGCAAGCACGATGTCACAACCGCACGAACCCAATTCTGGAGCAACAAAGACGGCGCGTATGTATGATGGAGTTGCAACATCACTGAAATGCTTGTTTTCTTTTGGGTATTCTTGTGATTTATTGTCTCTGTTAAAGCGTTTGAAAGCTCTATCTACTCTTTTCCTCACGTCGAACGTTAAGTTACACACACACACACACACACACACACACACACACACACACACACACACACACACACACACACACACACACACACACACACACACACGAAAAAAAAGAAAAATACTTGAAACTCACGGAGGCAATCTGTCCAGATTTTTGTTTGCCCGCTCGTTTCCTTCCTTCCAACCAACCATCTTTTCTTTTAATATTTTACTGGCACAATTAAGTATGACAGGTTGGTGCCTTTAGAAGGAACACACTACTACTTGTAGCTTAGTGTGCACAGTGGAGTAAAGAATCAATAAATAAATGTGCGGCAACACTGTAAAGTGCTTAGTGTGACGTCGTATATATGGCGCAGTACAATCACTACATTGACGCGTGATTTTGCGCACGATTGTAGAAAAAAAAACGTCCAGGTGCACACACGGACAGAACACATTCCGATTGTCATGTGATGCATAAAAAAAATCAACGATGCACCGATGCACAGGTGTGAAACGGGAGATCAATAATTATCAAAAGGGTGTCTTGCTGGCCGAGTTTGTAATGTTCTATTATTAAACGTAGCGCAAAGGACACTTGAGCGGTGAGTTCGTCTCTCCCGTTTGTGTCTTTAATTATGAATAATCACATTTGTTTTCCACTTTCGATCTCTAAATAAACTTCCGCGTTCGACTTGCAATTTTTTTGCTCGAAATAAAATGACGTAACTTCAAAAATATCAGGGAATGCAACATTGCCTCAGTTCACTCTCAATACGATCAACGTCTTCTAATAAGAATTTCGTTTCCTTGTTTTTAGTCGTCGTACAGGACCAAGAGGTTCATGGCAAGACGACGATGTGCATGTCGGGAAGATTGCGCAAGCATTTGTACGGTAAGAACAGACTTTCAAGTTTTTTGGGCGTTGCTGCACTAAAATGAACTTTGCGTTAAATGAGCTTTCCCTCATTTGGCGTGGTTATCACCATAGATAAGATCTAATGATTAGGAGCTGCACGATCGCTCACGCGCTTGATAATCGAGCGGCTAAACAGCACATGCGCAGCTCGTGACTCTAGTAGCTCGAGCGTTATTAATAGTTCACTTTATTGTCGCCCTTTCACTCCCCTTTGTGCTGAAACCTTATCAAATTGGCGTTTACGCAGGCGAATGAATAGCCTAAATGAACATATTCACGACGTGGCCTTATTCGTCTTTCGAGTTAGCAAGTAGTTTTATTTGCTGTAGTTAATCATATTAAACTAGGCCAATCAGCGGCACGAATCACCCGCCGTCGTGGTCAGCTGGTCATGGTGCTCAACTGCGGATCCGAAGGCCGCGAGTTCGAATACCGGCTTTGGTGACCGTATTTACAATGGAGGCGAAAATGCCTTGAGGCTTCTGTACTTCAAATCAAGTACACGCCACGGAAGCACAGGTGGTCGACATTTCCGGAGGCCCCTCCGCTAAGGCATCCCTCGTTATCATATCGCACTTTTGCGACGTACAGTGCTCAACTCGGCTGTCTATAACGACGGAGCGTCGCGCGCGGAACAGCACGAGCGACATCTGCATTCGTAAATACGCCACATCTGAGCATGCGCGGCGCCAATGATGTGCCTGCCCTGCAGTTTTCCCCCTTCCTTATCTCCGCGGCCGCGATGGCTGTTTTGGCCGTCGATGCGCTGCCAACATTAAAAAATCGAAATAAAACAACAACAAAAAAGAAATATTCTCGCTTCGTAACATCATATCACAACGACAATGGTTTTACTTCGCCTTTCTTTTTTTTTTTTCGCGAAATCGCCCAGAGCGCTTTGGACGGCCAAAGCGGTTGTTGCATCCGTGGCGATAAACAGGGACCAGCATTGCGGCGCAGGCCCATCACTGGCGCCGCGCATGCTCAGATGCGGCGTATTTGCGACTGCAGATGTCGCTCGTGCTGTTTCGCGCACGACGCTCCGACGTTAATAGACAGCCGAGTTGAGCACTGTACAATTGCGTATCCCGCCAATTGTATACGTCTTTCTTCTGCGCACACCTGTTGTGATGCGCGACTCCGACGCGCCGCTAGCGGAACGATGGAAAAGAAAGAAAGAGGAGTTGGTGCAACGGCGCTTACGCGCGTTGTTGCGCGAGCGAGAGCGAGTTATACAATGTGTCGTGACCCCCTCCCCCTTCCACACAACTCTCTCCCTCACCCTACAGGCACGCACACCCAACAACAGTGCGCTGTGGCGCGACGCAATCGCTTCCGCGTCGGCCCTTCCCACTCCGGGCTGGGACCCAGTGAACTTGGCACATAGACCGTGAAGCCGGCAACGCATGCATAGCCGCCGTGTCGGCATACCGGCGCGCACGCTGCTGGCTCTGTCTCTCTCTCGTCCCAGTCGAATCCTCCTCTCCACATGGCCGCGCCGTTGGCGCCATCGCCGCGGCGTAACAAACGCGTGCTGCACATCACAGCGCACGAACGCTATGGAATGATGGGAAAAGAAAGCTGGCGGCGAAAGAAAAGCGAAGGACGTGCCGCACACGCGACCCAGTAACAAGCGAGAATGTCCCCCGAGGGGGAGGAGGGAGGTTCAAAGGCGCGCGCTAGGTGCTCTCGTGTGGGCCGCTCGTGGGGGTCATTGTGAGAGAAGAGCCAGCCGCGCCGCTGGATCAGGAAGGGATGGGCACAGCGTAATCCCGTTGGGTCGTGCTTGGATTGTGGATATAAGAGGATGATGAAGCCAGAAAAGAAGGAAGTACTTAAAATCGCGGCTAATGACCGGGACTTTAGGTCATCGTATTTTATCGTGCAGCAAGCGTATTAGTTGTACGTTATTTTGCCTTTTTTTCCCCTCAGAGATTAGCTGAACTGGTTGTGAAAAAGAATTTTCATTGATATTAACAAGAAAAAAAATGATAATCTTTCGCGTTTGGTGCGTATTGCGTTTGTCGAAAGCAGAGACAGTGACGATGTTGTATTCACTCACTCACTCCCTCATTCACTACTTGGGATAAAACGCCTCACACGACGATGATACAGGTGCAGTCTATAACGTAAGAGCTTCCTTTCGGTCTGTCGGTACTTTATATTAGGAGCGAAGCTTTTTATAGCGGCACCCGTTCGTCCCTTGTAATATGTAACGAGTATAACATTTTGACCTCCAAGGTGGTGCCGGTGAGAGACTTCTTCTGTGCGTGTTGAACAATAAAAAATAGTGCTCAATGTACATGTCAATGGCTGTTAATGGAGAATGAGAGACAGGAGCATTCGGCTTTTAGTTAACGCGCAGGCTGCGATCACCATTAGCAGCCTTTGGCATGTACATTGAGCACTATCTGACAAGAAAGGGTTGCTACGTTATACTCGCTGGGTGTAACCTCCTTAGCTTTAGAAAGGTTTAGCGAGCTTTGAGCCGCAGTGCCATGAATACAATGAACTTGTATATACCATGAATGAACTCGAGGTGGTTAAAAATGGAAAGTAGAAACGAAGCGCAAGCCGTAAGAAAGTAAAAGCCGAATTCTGTCTCTCATTTCCCATTACCAGCCATTGGCATGTACATTGAGCACTATCTGACTGAAAAAGTTTGCTACGTCATACTCGCTGGGCGTAACCTCCTTGATTTTCGAAAGGTTTAGCGAGCGTTCCGCCGCAGTGCCATGAATACAGTGAAGTAGTATATACCATGAACTCGAGGTGGTTAAAGGTGGGAAGTGGACCCGAAGCGCAAGCCGTAAGAAAGTGTGCGTGTGCCACCTCTCGTTTAGTCATTGGAATGTCCGCTGGATGGCGGTGCTTCTGTATGGGGAATATATGATGAAAAGATGCGAGATGGTGGCACTTGGAGTGTTGAATAGATGGACGAACGGACACATATGCATGGATGGACGCATGAACGGACGCAGGGGCGGCTGCATGGACGAACGCAGGGACGGACGCACGAACAGACGCACGCACGGACGGGCTGATGGACGCATGGACGGTCACACTGACGGACGGATGGACAGACGGAAGCAAGAACGAATGGACGGACGAATTCTTCGCCCCACTCTCCATCATTCACTCCATGGATATGCTGCCATTTTTTTTTCACTCTGGCTTAAATACTTGAAATCGAGCACCCATTAGAAAACCGCTAAGAGTGCGCAATAAATATAGAGCAGCTGTGCCTTTGCAGTCGCACGAAATCTTCATTTGACCTGCTCTATAGGCTTTCAATTTCTTGCCCCCTTCCCCCCCCCCCCCGTGTGCGGTCAACAGGTTTCCCGTGAAACGTTATTCTGATAGCCGCCGACGGGTCTTATTTTTTTCCACGCAGGGAGCAATCATTGCGGTCTTCGAAGGGTGTTCCGGAGTAATTAGTCGCAATTTCGAGCCATCTTCGTCGTAGCTCGAAGGGAGTAACCCCCTACCACACCCCCTTCCGAACTCTTGCTAATTTGCCTTCTGCTACCTCTTCGAAATGCTCTCACTCGCGGGACAGAGTCCCCGCATGATAAGAGTGACGTCGAAGTGTCGTCATTATCGGCGGCGTCCACCAAAGAGCATTCGCGAATTCGCCATTCCGGTTCCCGAGTACATATATAAAAATGTAAACGCGCAGAATCTTCGGTGGAAGTACACTGTATGGGAATTACGTTTTAAGAGGAAGGAGGAGATTAGCGATTCATTAATCAAGCGCCGAATTATATCGACTTGACGCGCTGCAGCCCGCAAAGTGGGAGGCGAAGGTACAGCTCGCCATGCGGCTAGTGAGCGAGCGAGAGAGAGAGCTAAAAGGAGAGAGCGGGAGAACAGCGCGTATCATGTTGCAGCGGGCAAGTCGAGCTCGTTGATATTCGAACTAAGGTGAACAGCGTGTCCGCGCAGCACGCAAGCCGCTTCTGCGAGTTGCACAAAACAAAGAAGTGCTCGTCAGTTATACATGTTTGTGCGTACGCACACGTTGAGGAAGTATGGCGGGGAGAATGTGTACAAGGAAGGTGAACGAGGGGTGGAGGCGAACGCAGTCACTACAGGGACGAAGAAGAAGATGCGGACGAGTTAACTGGCGGGGAGAGGAAGAGGTTAGAGAGATGATGGCGGCCCTGCCTCTTAGAGGAACGCCGCGCCGTCGCTGACTTGCACCGGGACCCTGCTGTTGTGCGCTGCTTCTCGGAAGAGTTTTTGAGAGCGCGCCCCAAAACAAGCTTCCCCTCGGCGCCGCGTGAACTTTCGGCGCGTGCCGTTGCGAAGAAGTGTGCGGCCTGTGAGAGGAGGAGTGAGGAGGAGCGGGTTTGTGGATAGTGGCGCAGTGGTATAACTCCGTGAGGCGATTCCACCGGTCAGCTTCTTCCTCTTCACTCCTTTCTTCTCTCGAGTAAATGCGCAAGGAAGAAGATGAAGGCGTGCCGCCGTCTTGAGTCTCGTCCGTAACTGTGTACAGCGGCTATGCCGGGCCCCTGAACGACCGTCGAAAGAGAAACAAAAATGGCCAGTTGGCCGATCGAATGTCGGTGATGGCGTGAGGAAGAGTTTTGCGCTTCCGGCGCGCTTTCGTGCGGCATGCCCGAGTTTGTTTTCGGAGCGGTGCGGTGGTCATGTCCGTTGCTCGGTCGGGCGGCGCTTCGGCTTTCTTTCATACCGTCTTCGCTTCTCGGACAACTTTGCCGCAAATTTTGCTCGCATAAAAAATATATATTTACGCTCACCTTCGGTGTTATTGATAAACGAGTGGAATGCCCGTCCGCGTATAGTATTACAAGGATGAAGTGATTAAGTTTTCTAGCGAAAGCTGTTATGAGGTCCCAACTCGGGTCACGCGCAGTTGACCGCCGCCGGTGTCCGTAACCACATCGCGCTAAACTAGAAAAAAAAAAAAAACTTAGCACTAAAGTCACAGTGGGGCTATAAACCCGAGTGTGCTCGGTGACATCCCAGTATTATAGCCCTGAGCTACGCCGGTGCTTGTGACTTGTCGGCAAACTTGCCTTAGACAGGCTTGATGTCGTGAAAGCAATTCCTTTATTACTACTTATAAGGTGTTTTAAAACAGCGAAATAACAACCACTCGTCGCACAATGCCAATAGCGTAACGCGTGGGCTGTCCAATGCTCCAACCCATTACAAAAGCGTGTTTTTGTTCCCCTATTAACTGTGGCACATACCCACTTCAGCCATAATTCCTCATCGTCGCCAGCCACTGCATGAACAATTGGCACGAAATCCCTTGCATGTGTTTAGCGGATAGCACGTTTCTCAGCAGAATGACAAAAAATAGCATAGCGAATGCCGGCATACTACCCAAAAGTTTATTATTAAAGCCCTAGTGGGTATCAAGCAAGTGTGCTTGCAGCAGTTATCCAACGAGTGTTTAGAAAAGGCTCTAAAAGGCCTCTCTTCTAGCTTTCGTTGTGACTGTGCTGCGCTTTCCGTGCAGGCCTGGTGTTTTCTTTTTTTGTAATCAGCTTTACTATACTATTTAATGGGCAATCTTGTCACATATTAGCTGAATTCTCTGCGATCATAAATAGATTTCATTTATTTTATATAGTTATGTATCTTTTGTTACCTTCGTACTTTGTCACGCATTCAATTATCACACCTATCATGCTGTGCCCGCCCTTCTATTATTGCATTGTGAGACTACTTCGTTTAGAACAAATGGTGAACGCTTTAAACCACTAAGAGTGCACTATACTATCCTTATTTTCTTAGAAAAAGTGGTCAGCGATTTTGTTTACTATCCTTATTTTCTTAGAAAAAGTGGTTAACGATTTTGTTTACTTGGTACTTTACTATATGAAAGAGCTTCCTAAGCCGTCCCGTGGGCTGTACAAATGTTTCGTGGCCGAAAGCTGTGTTTAGAGAGGTGTTTAACAATTTCGAGTACTAGGTACTCCCCTGTGAGAGAGCGGAAAGTCGTCCCAAAGTGATAAGCTAACTGTGCATTAATGATAGTACAACCCAGCTAGTTCGAACACGCGAAACGTGTATTTACAAAAACTGAGTAACTATTTAGAGTACCAGGTGCTATGGGAGACCTTTTCCATATCGATTGTTACTTACTTTATAGTAGCTGCATTTGTTGGCTGAAAGAATGTGCTGTTGCTATTCCTTTGTATAGTGCCCATTTTCGGGCCTTTAGTTACGCGAATGTAGTAAAACATAAAATACTCAGGCGCTTCTCTTCATTTATTTTTTGCTATTTCGCTCTTTTTAGCCGACTTTTTATTAATTCAAGGTTCAGCTTTTATAACGACGTGTCCAGGAAGAGCACGGCTGTGTATAAGGCTCATCAGTAAGCAAACGTACTTCAGTGACGAGTGCATAATTACGCGAAGACGAATTTTAAGGTGTACTCTCGGAATTGCGAAAAAATGGTATGCGCTATACCGATTTATGCATTTCTATGAATCATTTATTAACATATTTCTCGAACATTTGGTGGTTGCTTGGTTGCGGCTATATATGTGTAAACTTCCGCAAGCTGGGTCGACCGGTAGTTTGGGACACATGCGTGTGGTTGGCCATCGCTCTACCGGAGCGATTATTCTTTTCCCCTCTTCTGCAGAGCAGGTCATCCCCATGTGTCGATCGGGTCAATGGGATTAGTGTCGCTTATGAAGCACGTTGGATTGAAAAAGCACTTGCATGAAACACAACCTGTCTCCCGTGTCTTAAAGATGTGTTTTAAACGAACGTTCACTCGAGTAAACGCTACACCGAGTTTCGCTTCAAACCGTTCTTTCCAGCACCCGTGTCAACGCCCGTTTCAACCGGGTCAACGCCGTGCACACCGCTGCTGTTTCGCATCCCATCAGGGTTCTCTTCAGGGACGAGTCGATTTTTTTTTTATCATTCGCGTAAATTGAGCGTATAGGCTGACTTAGTTTTTTTGACTCCGTATTTTTGACAAAATCAGCTCATTTGTTTTTTTTTGTTTTTCATGGCGAAATATGTAGGCGGGATTGTTGTCGAGAAACATGACCACGCATAACCTGCCGCGTATCAAGCTGTCTATTATTGCTACGGCAGTGTAGGGAAGAAGAGGGCAAGGGGATTAGCCATATTTGCGTTCTGTTTGCTACCCTGCACTGGGAGAAGTGATAAACGTGATTGATATTATATTGATATGTGGGGTTTAACGTCCCAAAACCACCATATGATTATGATAGACGCCGTAGTGGAGGGATTCAGAATTGTAGACCGCCTGGGGTTCTTTAACATGCACCCAAATCTGAGCACACGGGCCTACAGCATTTCCGCCTCCATCGGAAATGCAGCGGCCGAGGCCGAGATTTCATCCTGCGACCTGCGGGTCAGCAGCCGAGTACCTTAGCCGCTAGGCCACCTCGGTGGGGCAAAATATAAACGTGTGAAAAGAGAAAGGGAACGGAAGAAAAGACGAGCACCAGACGCACGCTAGCTTTAAACATCGTCCGAGGAACATTCTATATCTTTCCGACGACCAAGAAACGTAAACAATAGCAAAGATGAACCCATAGTATTCAGAATGCGTCGTTTGATGGTGTAACAGGGCACTGAATGCGTTTATAAATGGCATATTTCATTGATCACATGCGATCGATGAGATATGCCATTTAGAAGCACATTCATTCAGTGCCTTGTTACACCATATATCTACCGCCAACATTAGAACATGTGGAAAGAGACATAAGCCTCCTTTCTAGTGTGCGTCTGTTTATCAGAGTGCAGCGATAAATGCCTGCAAACCTGTGGGCTGAGGTATATGAAGCGATGAATGGTGAAAAAGAAGATTCAAGCGATGCCATTAGGGGGCACCGTATGTACGACTGCTGATATTGCCTTCGGTCGTTATTCCAGCGTCTGGGAGATCTCTGCGCACTCTTTCGCCGAAACGGTCGCGCTTCTAGTATATCCGCGCCATTAGCTTTCGTTACATTTTTTTAGCCCTCTGGTGCCGCTTTTAGCCAGCAGTAATCGTTATTTTTCTGATGTGAAGAATCGTAAACTATTTTTTAATATTGTTTTCCACTGCAATATGGATATTTTTCTATTCGAGCCTCGAGTCAGCCATCCCTATATTTACCAGTTTACGACTTCACCATCTTCATTTTCCGTGTCCGAGCCTTCTTCCTCGACGTGGGGCGATGAGAACTCATCCAATCAGCCGAATTGAAGGTTGCACCCAGTTTTGTTGTTACCCATTTCCTCCTCCTCCTTCTTATCGTCGTTCCCGCGAATTTCCTACCATTCGTGTTGCCCTGCGACCACGACATACCTCCATCCCATTGCCTGCCAACTAGCCTCTAAAGCCATCCCCCCCCCCCCCCTCTAAGTACGCTCACTTCGCCAGAGCCCCGAGCACCTGCGTTCACATCGCATCCCCGCAGCCGCAGCAGCGACAGGTGAGCCAGAGCGGGCCCGAAACGAGAGTTTCGTAACCGGGCTAAGTGGGCGCGCCGTCTGCTACAAAACACAAGTACCAGAAGCAAGGTAGGTAGATGGGGTAAGGGAGGGACGTTGCCGAAAACGCACGCAAACAAGCGCACATTGAAGTGAAGATGCAGCGCTCAGACTTCTGAGAGGAGAGACGCCGCAGGCGGACTACTATATACAATAGCAATGACGCCGAGCAACGGCGTTGTTGGTTCCTGGTTCAACCCGCGCCATCTCCGAATCTTCAGAGAAGTAAAAAAAGAAAAAGGAAAGGAGAAAAAGCTGTAGCGGTAGTCGACGCCGGCGACGTCTCCGGCCCGCACGGTCACTGCGGGAACAGCGAGAGATGCGATGCGCGGCCAAGAGATGGCGAGGATGCGCGGAAGGAAAGAGTAGAGAGTATCGCCGCTGAACGGGGTGATGGCGACGCGACGCGCGTATGCAGTATCCCTCCGCTACGCGGCGCGAGCGTCCTCTTCCCCGTAGCGGGTGCTCGGGCTTTTTCTGCCGCTAGTGAAGAGAGAGCGGCGGCAGCTGGAAAGAGTGTGGCACTGCTGTAACGTTATAGCATAGCGGGGACGGTGTGTCCCGGCGCCCGCCTGGCCTCGACGGGGCCACCGGCATTTGCTGATTCTCTATTCCTTTTTTCCTTATCTGTTTCGTTTGCTTTTTGTTCACGGACGCAGCAGTCACTGGGTCACTGGGCACGCCGGTCTCCTGTATCGCCCACCCCTCTGCTCGCGCTTATTTTTTAAATCTCTGAAACGTCACTGCTGTCCCTCTTTTTCGCGGTCTTTTTTACATGCTACACAGCTGATTCGTGATCTTATTTGTGTTTATTTTTGGAGGGCACATAAATTTCTTCCGTAGACAGGAAGTGAAAATAATATCACTATGACGGGGTTATATAACTTCTGATGGCCGCCTGCGGTGACTACTGTCAGCGCAACAAAGGAAAGAAAAATTCTATGGTACAGAACCGCGGAATGTTCTGGATAGACGTGCCGGTTATAATACGAATGTGTTGTTGTTTTTTTGTTTTCACCGTTGTAGTTGAAAATAAAGCAATCTACAATTGACGGTGGTTATACGAAATAAAAGAAGGTGAAACAGGGATGATACGGTTAAATTGATAGAGTATACTACTCAAAACAACTGACTTGCCTGCTTGACAGTATGGCCATTGTGTCTAGTGCAAGAACGTGTTCGAAATCTTGACTGTCACGCTTTTTATCTCTCCCTTTATCACTCCACCAAGCCTGTAAGGAGCCGCAATCTGGACGAAAAATGCGAAAACTGCCCCCCCCCCCCCTGTCTCTCAATAACCACCTCCTTCGGTGCGCATCAGATGTGAAGAACAAAGCAAATTATTGAATAACTTCTAAATTTTTGCATAAATGCAGCGCATAATCGTGATATTCCGAAGTGCGCAAATTCAAAAACGACAGCTATGTTCTGAGAAAGAAAGATAAATTAAGAGGGAAGCCTGAAAATAATGTTTTGCCGTGTAAATAAATTGAAAAGTGTCTATTGGTCGCTGTTAGGCTCTGTAAGCGGCTTCACGCCTGTACGTAGAATGTTTCTTGTTTTTCCAGCAGTCAGCCTGGGTTTGTTCCTGACTACAAGACACTAAATAACGTGAACATTCCTGCTTATGTTGCTCGAAGAGAGTTAACACATCTGCTTAGCAATAGCGCAAGCCGTTTTGCCCTCTATTAAATGTAGATTTACATATGAGACGTGTCAGCTTAAAGTATGTTTATCTTGTTGGTTTCATAGAGAGTTTCGTCACTGTGTAATTAAGCGTAAATACTGTTACACTTCTCTACAAAAAAAAAAGGCTTCACTGCGCTGCAGGAATTTATTGCGGGAAAGTTTACCCAGTCACAATACGCAGTTTCTAAAGCAATTTTCATATCAAGGACGCCTGCCTACTTTAGAACATGGCTGTTGGATCTGCGCACGTATACACCGATCATTATTAGACTAAGTACACGTAGCGAATTTGCGTGTGTATTTATGACACCACCAATTACTATGCCTAAGTGCAGGCTTTCGAAATGATAAAAAAAATAAGATCAAATAACAAGCAACAGCATGGCGTTGCGTCAATTTTTAAAGTGATAATCGAAACAAAGCTATCCCATCAATACGTTTCTTTGCTTTTAGGCTAGTCTATGACGCTGCTCTCTGCATACTTAGCCATTTCACTCCGATGTCAACACATTCTCACAGATGACGGCCAGTTATTCCGAATAAAAAGCGATCACTTCTTTTACTGCTGTTAATCAAGACGTTAACTGGAGTTTGTAATGCCATGAGCGTTTTTACAAAATTCATCATATAATGATGAACCTTTCATTGCGTTAATAATGTAAAAGTTAAGACTATTCAAGAGACTTGGCTAGAAAAGTGAAAAGTAGTATCAACGTGTTGCGCTCGGGTTTCTTTCATGCAGCAAGAATCTAACCATTCAGGCTTGCATATCTTCCAGCGAAAATAAAACGCGAGAAAGGTGAGGTGTTTCTGTGTATCACGCGGGCTGGTCACGGGAGAGAACTACTTGTTCGACAGTGAGCTTCAAACTACAGAATGGCTCACATTCTCCCACTTCTACTTATTAAAAAAGGGAGGCGCGTTTTCATCCAGACCCCACTTCACCGCCCTCCTAAAGCACGATATGACTATCGCATCCCCTTCAACGGAAAGACCAACAAAAACACGCAACGAATCGTGCATGTTTTCCCATTTGGCGGTCAAGCTCTTTCTCGTTCCGGCCTCTTCTTGGCTCAGGGAGGCGAGCGAGTGAAGGCCAGCGCTTGCCACTTGTGACACACTACTCCAGAGAAAGAAATAAAGGTGAGAGCGCCGGCGAGAGGCAGGCGAGCCCAATCACGAAGAGAGGAAGAAAATATCTGAACGCAACGGAAGGAGACGCCTCGAAACGAGGAAGTCACGGAGCGGAGCGCGCAACACTGGCAGAAAGAAAGAGAGAAAGGCGCGTAGAAAGAAAGAGGGACGAGACAGCCAGGATAGACAGAAGGGTACGCAGTGCGAGACGCGCAGCGCTGAACGAGACAGAAGTGAGGAGAGGATGTAGCAAAGCGCGGAGGAGCGCCGCTCTTCCGAAGAGGAATGGAGGAAGGAACCGGACGAAGAAAGGAAGAGAACGGCGCGTACTTCCTCCCGGATCAGTCCTCTCGGTGCGCGTGCGCCGCGCAACTAGCCGAGATGCTCCGGAAGATGAGCAGGTGCGGTCAGGGGGCCACGGGCGACACCGATTGGGTGAGGAGGCGAGTCGCTCGATGACGTGGGAGGAGTTGCAACGCTCCCCATTGGCCCAGGCTGGGCGCCGGTAGAAGGCTGGTACCGCCGCGACCCCCCCCCCCCCCCCTCAACTACTGCTTCCCTCCTCGCACGGAAGGAAGCGAGCCACGCGCGCGCGCCCTTGCGGAGTACTTAAACAAATTCGTGATGGTGGCAGCGTTTTGAACGAATCTGGGTCCCAGCCAGTAGAGAGGTGTGTGGTGCGTGGCGGTGCACGTGCGTTCTCGAGGTTCGCGGATCGAGAACTATAGGACTGAATCAACGAAACGAAGCAAACGAATCGACGTGACATTGTGTTCTCCAATCTTGGTGCGGTGAAGTGAACAAACAACTCCGAGCGACGAACTTCCAAGAGGAACTGCGAAAGGAACGCCGGTGAACTTGTGTGGTACCCGTGTGCCTGGAACGGGTTGAAGCGAAGCAAGCGTTGACTTCTACTGGACCCTGGAACACCAGGCCACCGGCCCAACCAGGATGAAGTGACAGCGGTTCTCGGGCTGTGTGTGTGTGTGTCTGGGTGCGTGCTTGGATTTAGCCCCCCATCTTTTGTTCTTGTTGCTTATTTTTTTCTCCACACCTTTCGTACCCTTGACACCTTAATTCGGTTTGATTTGGTGTTGTGTGCGTGAGTGCGTGAGTGAAGAGATTTGACCGAGGTGTGAACCTATCGGATTGATAACTGTGACGGCGAGTGATCTTGTGGACCTTGCTCCTGTGGATGCCACGCTGGAAGCCTGAGTTTTTCGGTGAGTTAGCCCTTTCCTATTTCTTATACCTTATTGTTCAGAGATATCAACGCGCAACACCATTTATAAGTTGCAATGATGGACGTCACATAATCACAACTGCATTGCGATGCACAGGCCAACACAACCTTTCGAATGGATGCTCGAGCTTTGCCTTCACTGCGTGACACATATGTTTATAGGCGAAGATACCTTCTTGCTGCAAGATGAAATTTGGTACGAGTGCTCTTGTGTGTCTGGGCGAGCCGGTGACCTGCATTCGACGGTTTCATTCGGTTATGAAGTCGCGTCAGGAAGCGGGTCTGTTTGCGTTGTCATCTCATAAGTGCTGTTGTTATTCCATTGCCACAACGATTTTTCTTACGATCGGGATGGCTTCAAGGCAGTAGCTGTTATCAAACTACGAATCGTTTGCTTAAGAATCTTTTGCTTATCAGTGGCGTCAACTGAATTCAAATGAAGTCAGCGAAGTCGGACACTGTTCTATTGCTGGTGATCTAGTTTTCTTAGTGGAAGCCAACAGGTTGCTGATGTGTGCAACACGGTCTGAGACGATCTTCGCGTGCAGCTATAACACGGTTGTCAGCTTCATCGTCCTGTTTCCATTAACAGCTTTTGATCGTAATTAGCACTGCCACTCTGTTTATATCAGGTCCTTGCTTCGCATAGCCATCTCTTTAAAATCGGAGGTCTTAGATTGGGGCGTGTAAGATGTATTCGCTGTATTTTGGCTAGTCGCGGTAATCTTGCTTTACAGTCTTAATAATACGTGTTTTTCGAGTGAAAAAGGTCGTCGCATCACACGCTTGCAGTTTAAAACAGTGAGCGCTAAAATTTTTTTCCTATCTATCTTAGAAATTAACTATATGGTTAACGAAATCAGGTCAACGTTTTCTTTACTGTTTTTTTTTCATTGAGCCAGATGCTTTTTTCAGGCCTTCTTTTGTTTATGCAAGAGGTTGCTAGGAATGAACTCAAAGAAAAATAACAGCTGTGCCAACCTACACTGTGACATTTTGAAGTGCCTCGTTGCGTAATGAGCGGTGATAATTAACCCGAATCTTTCATGTCCTTGTCTTCTCTAACATCTGTGTAGAGGTAAATGCCTAGACACAGGTAAATGCCTGCACACCTGCTTCCCGATGGGCAGTTCAACAGGATCGAGACCCAAAAATGCGCCTTCACGAATGAAACTGGCCATGCGTCGTCCAGCATGCTTCACCAAATAGACCAAAGACACAACCGCGGGCGCAAAGCTATAGACCGACCTATACCCGTCGCGATGGCCTAGTGGTTGTGGCGCTCGACGGCTGACCCTAATGTGGCGGGACCTAATCCTCGTTTCGGACGGCTGCACTTCGATGAAGGGGAAATGCCAGAAGCTCGTGCGGTTGGATTTAGGTGCACGTAAAGGAACCCCAGTTGGTCGAAATTTCAGGAGCCTCCCACTATACGGCGTCTCTCGTAGAGATATGGTCACTTTGGGACGTAACGCCATTGCAATTTTTATTATTGCTGAACTATAGACCATCCGGCTGCCCGCCAACACCATGGAGTTCTCATGTTTGCCCGTGCACTGGGACACGCGAATAGCTCGGAAGATGGTCGCGTCAAGGTTTCAAACAGAGTTTCTATTGCTTGACGATTACCTTCTCAAGCAACAGCATAAGGTCGCAGGAACGCTCACTGGTAGAACAGTATCAGCGCAACGAAATACAGGCAAATATATTAATCGGTCATGAGAAAGAATGAACGGAATAATCTTTTCCATTTTCTTTCTTCTTAAATTTTAAAAAATTCGCAATTAGTGGTATGCGTAAGCTTTCTAAAGCTCAGTGTGTTGCGTACACTTCGGGAAAAATAAGCCAGAATATGAAGAGTGATGTCTTCAAAGAGGTCTTTACTTTGCGGAAGAGCAAAATATGTGTAGGTAGGAAATGATGAGCAAAAAAGCCCTACCTGAACAATAATTGATCTCATTGACACTCATTGACACTCATTGATCAATGTCCAGTTTCTCGAATATAAAGGGTCGTCGCAGTTTTGTTAACATTGTTACCTATAAACGGCAAACGCGCACTCAATTTCCATCACTGATAGTATGTCTTACATGGTACCACTGAGGACTGGTGCCGATTTCGCTACGTACACGCGGATTGCAACAAAACATGAAACAAAACTTATTTCGATCCGCGCAGCTCAAAAGGTTATGCATGTCATTCCAATATTTCAACATATTTCGTCACGTAATTCACATGAAGTCCATTTATTTACCATTTATTGGCCATATTAGTTCAGTAAAAATCGTACTGTAACATGTGGAATTGAAAAAAGTGGCAATCGAAACGTTTCGGTAAGTATGACAGTGAGCCACTATTCCCATTCTGGTGATTATT
Source organism: Rhipicephalus annulatus (assembly GCA_013436015.1). NCBI lineage: Eukaryota > Metazoa > Arthropoda > Arachnida > Ixodida > Ixodidae > Rhipicephalus > Rhipicephalus annulatus. The sequence goes on from WOVY01004040.1 coordinate 215,050, forward strand.
TAACGAGAGCGTCACTGCGCCTTAAGGAAATCGACCCTATAGAAGTTAGTCCTGAATCATCCACGTGCGAACGAGTAAGCGAACCAGTACCACTGATGGTCACGTAGTAACGACATTTATCCGCGTCAGCTAGCGCACGGTCGACAAGTTTTAATTATTACACGAATTGGCGGTCGTGTATTGTAAATGAACGCAACGAATTCACCACCGGCCTTGCTTACTCGATTGCATAACCACCATGCTCACTCCTTCATCAACAACACATGTGGTTACAGATAAACGAAACCGGTGCGCAAGTTCCAAGGTTCGACCCTGCCTCACCAGCGCAGATGCTAAATGTAGAAACGTTTGCATACAATGACATCAACCAAAGCCATCTCGCATAAGCGATTAGGCGAGGAGCGTTCGCGAATTTACACGGCAACCAATTATCGGCCACGCATCGCCCGGATGTGACTTTCGAAGCGTTTACCCCTCCGAAGTTACATAACCCGCTTCTCGATACACTTAGAAAACGAAGATATAGGCTTTAGAGAACGAAGCAAGTTATAGATCAAAGGTATATTTTTTGGCACTGTGTACTGCATGCGGGCTCCTTGAAACGACAAAAAAAAAAAGGACATCCCGAGTTCACCTTCGAAAGTCTGACCTTGTGCTCGAAGGCTTACGAGTCTGAAATAGAAGGTTACAGATCCGTATAGACTATGTAAGCTGTCGCATATACAGTGTGAGATAAGGAACGGTGAAGGTAACTTCGTTATCGACCGCTGGCGATCACCACGGTCGCCCCTCTCTTTCGATGCCTCCGTGAGGCTAATTCTCTCAGCAGAGAAGACTGTTGTACTCGTGAATGGAGTAGCCTCCGCATATCAATTTCCGACCTCCGTCGGGGTCAAACAACGCAACTTCTGAGCGCGGTTTGATCGCGCGCATTTTTTATCACCGTGCAATGCAACGCTATCAGCCGGCCTTGTCGGCGGCATATCTTCTTACACAAGCAGAATCGATATAATGTTCCACGTTTCGTGTCGTTACACATAAAGGTCACCCTCCGAATTCGCGTTTGTCCGCGTCACTCAGGTAGAACTTGCGAACGAGTCGAAGTGAGTATTTTGTCACGTTACTTCGTGACCACATGGTGACATTGTGGTGACCTTCGGGTCACGTATAAGGTGGCCGTATAACAGAAGCTCAATGGTTGATTGGGCCTCGGTCGACACCTTCGAAGGGGCCTTCGTTTTTACCGCGCGCATACTAACTGGTTGGCCCAATTCCACGCTTGCAAGAGCGAATGTTATTGACACACAACAGATTAAAAAGCTGACTGTATCTCGCGCAATATATATAGGTCGATGCTAGCACAATCTCAAGAAAATATGTACAAAAAAAGTGACCTTACCTACATAGATATCACTTCGTGCTGGCTTCCAGTGATGCATACCATGGGCGTTAGACAGTTTACGAAAGCCTGCATGTTTTAACTTGCGATATCAAGGAACAAGAGGGAAAGGAAAAGCAGGGATGTTAACCAATCTAAGAGGGTTGGCATGCTACCGTACACAGGGGAAAGAGGTGGATGAGTTTTAAAGAGAGAGATAGGGAGCGAGAGCACCTACAGAGTCACACTTCACCGTCATCATAGCACAAGTCTGTAATTTCCGGTGAAATGATGTTACCTTCAAGAAGTTGAGCACACCCATGGCCTTGACGTCTCGCAATAATTTTTTTTATTTGCTCGGGCACTTTTGTAATCAATCTCACTGGGATTCTGAACTTTCTTTTCTTTTGATTGATATGTCGGGTTTAACGTCCAAGAACCACCATATGATTATGAGAGACGTCTGAGTGCAGGACTCAGGAAATTTCGCCCACCTGGGGTTCTTTAACGTGCACCCAAATCTGAGCACACGGTCCTACAACATTTACGCCTTCATCGGAAATGCAGCCGCCGAAGCCGGGATTTGAGCCCGCGACCTGCGGGTCAGCAGCCGAGTTCCTTAGCCACTAGACCACCGTGGTGGGGCAACTTTCTTTTCTTTACTCGCTCTCCCTGTTTCACAAAACAGAGTGCAACGCCTGGCACAAATGCAAGCGACCTTCACTTGTTCGCTTGCCGGTGTCCCCATATTCTAAACCCGTATTCACTGCTTACTTTGTGCAATAATATATAGTCTGTAAGAAGAGATACCTGTTTGTTGTCGCTTATTGCAAATAGTATCACTTGCAGAGAAGGCGAAATAGTAAGACAGAACGTTCTTACAAAACTCGACCTTCGTGAATTTCATTCGATATCTATATACATATTTAGAATTTTGATTAGGTGATAATAAGTAAAAACGTACAGCATCCTATGGGTATTCGATGTACATTAAAGGTAATTTCATATTTGTGAATAAAGTAAGTGTTTTGTTTTAGCATAGTCTGCTGCAAACCATAACGCATACTTTGCCGCCGAACTGCAGACCTCTCAAATGGATTTACAGTGTTGCGACTAGAGAACTTGTATACTTTATGTAAAGAATAGTAATCTTGTGCTTGCATTTAAATTAGGAGAGGAAGTCGATTTCTGACTTCGTACCTTTGTTTTCCAGGTTTCGCGCGCTTTACTTTGTACGCCCGTTTCGCGAGAAAGAGAGGGTGGGTGCCATGGGATGACGCGGCTTTACTAAAATTTGCCTATCCTTGCACTACTTACTGTACGGAAAACCAACTACCCTTGACAACTACCTTCCTCAATTTCAAATATAGCTCGCAAGGTTCACGCATCGCCTACACACGCACCCCATCAAGAATGATCGTGCGATAAGGCGACGAAAGATGCGGAGAGGATGAGAGAGGGGGGAGCGGTTGCGGCGTGAAGTGACGCGACCCTGGCCGCACGCATTCAGGTATATAGTAATAATGAGGTAACGCATTGTGGTGCGCGCGTTTTTTTGTATATGGACCGGTCGGCACATGCATTGGAACATCGGAGCGACCGTCTGGGGCAGTCCGCTCACAATGGCAGCGCGTATGCTTCTTTTCAGGGGCGCCGCCGCCAGCAACAGGGCACGGTTCTCGTGGGCGCGTCCCGGACACTTCGACCGAACTCGCCACAAAGACCCGGCACTGGACGCGCCTAAACGGGACGCCTCGACTCGTCGGGCCAGACGGTCGCGTCAAATGAGGTTGCGTATACAGTGTGCGATAGGCAAACACGGCCCAGCGTTGAAGAAGTGTACCGCCACGGGGTAACGTTTGTGACGGAACACCTTGAGATGACGCGCGCGCAAATATCGGCGTACGACGAGTTAAACCAGCCGCCGGAATCCGTGGTGCGAACTATATGATGCTGTTTCCCTAGTAAAGTTAAAACATTAGATGGCTCGCAAAATTCTAAATTTTACCGTCGGGGGCGTCGGCGTCGCGCTGCGTGGCTGTCGACACGAGTGGCGTACAAGATCGTCATCACGTGACGACGTCACCATGACGTCATATATAGCTAAGTTTGGGACGTAATCGTGATTTCATCGTGGGGTCACGTTATGACGTCGCAAAGATGGGCCGATCACGGAGGCAGATGCAAGACCCGGTGAGGGGCAGAAAGCTCTCAATGCCTCCGATCTTAGAGGTCATGCAAAACTACGTTAATATCAGGAAGCTTTCAGAGAATCATTGCATGGACGGAAAAAATGTAGCAAAAGATGGCTTTCGCCTTCGAATCGTCTGGGCCGAACGCATGAGGGAGCTGTTTGTTTCGTTTGTTTGTTTTTGCGTATAAATATACAAAAAGAAGCCCTGGTTGTAACAAAAGCGAGTGGTCTGGTTTATATTTGAATGAAAATTAGGAATAAAAAAAGGCATCAGTAATGTTAAATCAGTGACGTAATACGTAAAGCTATTAAACATCGTTCTGCTAAAGTGACACCAAAATTACGTAGAGAAAGCTAGAAGCGTTGCAGCGGAACGCAGTTAAGTAGATGTTATTAAGTGCGGGATAAAACTTGCATCCCAAAGGTGATGCCTGCTTATAGTAAAGGTCATCGTATTTTTTTATCTGCGTTCGTGTAGTAAACCATACAAGATCGGATTTATGTGTGAATTGGCCTTGCTACCCAGTGCCACATAGTTCTCGCCTGAACCGGTGTTACTATGCTCCCGGACACCTTCTCTTAAAGCAACTAAGGGAAAGCTACTGGTACGAAGCATCTGCACATATATGTCATTATATGCCCCTACGCGAAGTAGTACGGTCTTCAAGTGAGTTGGCTGTTGGACGAGTCTGTGCTTTGTCATAGAAACCATCGTGATAGTGCAACTAAACGCAACACAAACGAAGAAATAGACGAGGAGAGACACCTGATAGGCCAACGCCTGGACAGACGAGCAGCGCGCCTGTCCTCCTCCGTTTCTTCTTGTGTGTCGTGTTTAGTTGCGCCCTCACGGTGGCTTCTGCGTCATAGTATGGTCTGACTCGCGTCTCGTACCGCTGTGGGAAAGGACGGCTGTGCGCAATTAGCGCAATATTTCAAGGCAGGAATGCTCAGCGATTGAAGCACTGACAAAAGGCGCGACTTCTTCCCGCGTTAAAATACGCAAAGCGACAAGATTTACGTGAGAAGAAAATCACTGATATACCACTGCAGCGTGCGTTCCGCTGTCTGTAAAATGGCTACTGTACAAATTGGAGGTATACTTGGAGAAAATATGGAAGCATTTGTGAGACTACAGTAATTAGCGGTATAGATACACGCGATTAGGCTGTGTAGCCTTCACTGCATTGCCAACAAAGATTGTTGGCGAGTATTGTACGCAGCAGATTCCCCGCGAACATATCAAGTCCGAATTGTGCGTCGTTCTTTTCGTAAGCACGCAATCGGTGAAGATAGCGATGTGGAATCACCACGTTTTGCTAGAAACGACTTGTACCCATTCGGACGCCGCAACCGGCATTCACAGTGTGAAAAAAACTTTGTTTATTAATGAATGTGTCGTGGAAACACCAAAGGTATATCGTCGAAGTCAACACGAATGATGCGAAAAATCATTGCGTGACGTCACTGTAGATCGTGACGTCACAAGTCCCCCACAATTTGTGGTGGGCTGATCCTGGAGGAGGCGGTGTTATACATGCAGTGTTATACAATATTTCCCAGCATGCAATTAGGCAAGAATTTTTAAGACATAAAGCGTAATTAGAGGATTATGACAGAGCACGTAGTTATGGGAAGCGTCGCGTAGGTGTGCCTACACTGCAAAGTAGCAATGTCGTGCGAAGAAACGTACTTGTAGAGAAGAAGGACGAAAACTTTGATACAGCCGATGGATAAGAGTCTGATTGTGCTCTGTAAAACGAGACTTACAACTACAGATGCCCGAGTGTCAGTAGTGATCCGCAAGTGCTTCAGTATTATCGAAACTTAGTCTGTGAAAACTTTGGCATAAGTTGCGCAGAAGTGACGCATGAGAAATTATTGAGAATTATACCATGATATACGGTGTCAATTGTGGCATTTAGCACCGAAATACGGGGGGACAGACAAAATAGACAGATAGAAAAATGATTTATATGGCCTGCACAAATTGAAAGTATACACAACGAATCCTTCGTTGCTGTAGTGAATACTAAGTGTATTTGCTCATGGCTCATTCCAGCAATAATTGGGTCTATCCGAACAAAATGCAACTGGTGATTGGACCTGCTAAGTTATGTGACTCGGGGCTGATGTCTTTGATTAAGTACAAGGTAAACACCTCGATTTTTGGGTGGTCACGATGCTTGCACTTAGCTCTGAGTACTCACGAACATCAGCGCAAATAGGACACGAAATACAAGAAAGTACACGACGTAAGCGCTGTCTAGCGACAGAAAGTTTAATAGAATAAACGTGGCATACATAAAGAAAAACGGAGGCAGTAACAAAACCTTATCTATCCCGACCAAGCATCTAATCACGTATGCTGTGCATACAAAACCTCGGCATCTCCCAGAGAACTGGAAGACTGTCTCATGCACCTCTCTCTCGCTTTCATTTTTTCCCTACATTTTATAATTTTTTTCATTATAACTTGCTACATTGCTTCTGCTGCGAATAAGTGCTCTGCTACTCGCATAACACTATGCGGCAACTCCCAAGCATTGATGCATTCACCTTCACTGCCTTGCGCTCACTGCGTGTGCCCCTCGAGCGCAAACGAAGCTTTGCAGGGCGCCGTAGGGCACGGAGTGGCAGGCACGTTCGTAAGGCCGTCTTAGATAGTTTGCACTCTAGATACACTGCGAACTAAACTAATACGAGGTTGCAATACCAGATTGCAATATGAGGTTGCAATACGATGTTGCAATACGAGGAGAGACAGGCAAAGGCAGGGTTGCCAATCAGTCTAGGAAAACTCGTAGGCTACACTACATTGGGGGAACAAATAGGGGAGTTTTATATGTAGAAGTAAAGAGAAAGACAGAGATGAAGGGCAGCACACACGAGCAAGGTCACACTCCTTACAGTCACAATATCACCATTAGTCTATAACCGGTGGTAGTCCTGTCCTTACCTTGTGTCTAGTTCGTTTAGAGCGCTATGATTAATATTAAAGTACGATGAACTATAAGCAGGCCCACACTTCCCGCCCTTCTGACGTGTTTATTTGACATGACTTGGGGTTTAGTGCGCGGCGTAGGAGGTCACTGTAGCTATACCCTATCTGGCGCAGCTGCCCTTAAGTGAACTATAAAGAGCTCAGCTCCACAAGCGCAGTTCGATGGCGCTGTCGTCATTCGTCCCCGTACAGACTCTGTACTGTCCACGTATAGGGGATTTAAGCCTACAAGGCTTCGTGCGACCCAAGTGGCGCAGTGCGGAAGTATGCGAGCAATGCCGGCGGCAGGGCTGCGCGAACGGGGAAGGAGAGAACCAGTTCCACTTATGCGCCCGTAGCGACCTTAACCTTCGAAAGCGGACGGCGCGTTTTAGTGTCCGTGTACGTCGCGAGATGGCGCTACGGCGCAGACCGGCGAATAAAGGTCCCGTTGCTCTCGCCGGCGCTCTCTCGTGGGTGTTTCGGCGTCACCGCGGCGGCCGCTGCTCGCCAAATTCTCAGTTCTGCTAACTGGGACTAGTTATCTCGTTACTTCATCCTCAGGGTGAACGAGCCTGTGTGCGTGCGACTGCAAAGTGAAGTAAAATCAATACCGCTACGAGGAATCAAATAGGTTGAGAAAGTTAACATGGTGTATTCATGTTTTCGTTATTTCTTGACGCACAGATGCTTACAAGTATTGCCGGACAATCTAAGTTCGAAAACTTAGAGCGTAGATTAGGAGACATCGAAAGAACCAAAAAAACGCACTCATCTAATGTGCGTTTGTGATATACTTAAATTATTTACTTTAATATTTCCTCTCTAAGCTAAAGGATAAGAATGTCATCAAGACCGTCTACGTATGCACCTGTTACAGAATTGGATGTTCCGTGAACGCAGCCATTTGCAGCAGCAACTCTAAAACAGCACAAATGCTAATTTTTGGTCTCACCAATACTCACATATGTTCTAGAAGTTGCGGAAAATGTGGCCTCCGCGATTACCTCTTACAGTTCAATAACGGCCTGCTACTGCCAGTCGCGGAAGCTACGCTGTACCACCTGCTCATGCGATCGACACCTTCTCACTACAGCGATTTCGTCAAACACTGCCTCTCGTATCAGCACGGGAGATGGCGAGACAGTTCACAACGCAACTCATGGCGCGCGTTGTTAAACTGTGACTTCTAATTGCAAGAATGAGAAAAAAAACAAAACAAAGAGACTCACAGGACTTTTTATGCATTGCCATAACACGACTACAAAGTTAAAGCCATCTTATTTTTCTTCTCAGTCAATATTTTAATCCTCCCCCCCCCCCCCTCAGAAAACTGTCTGCGCCTAACGTAGTTTCCACTGCCTCCGAGATCGGCCACTTTTAACCAGGCAATGACGTCACAAAATTTGTTTTATGTGATGTCATAGCGGCTTCATGTAGAGACGTCATCACGTGATTATTTTTAGGCGCGAAGCTCCTTAAAGCGACACCCGTTCGCCCTCGTAGTAGTCGTTGTCGTAGTAGTGTGCAACCAGTCTTACGTTTGGACCTGCAAGGTGGGGCCGGTGGGAGATTTCTCCTGTGTGTTGTTGAACAATAAAAAAAATTCGCAGCGTGCGCGTTAACTAAAAGCCAAATTTTCCTATCTCTCATTCCCCGTTAGCAACCATTGGCATGTACATTGAGCCCTATCTGACAAGAAAGGGTTGCGACGTTATACTCGCTGGGCGTAACCTCCTTGGTTTTAGAAAGGTTTAGCGAGCATTGGGCCGCAGTGCCATGAATACAGTAAACTAGTATATACCATGAACTCGACGTGGTTAAAGGTGGGAAGTAGACAGGAAGCGCAAGCCGTAAGAAAGTGTGCCTGTGCCACCTCTCCTTTAGTCCTTGGAATGTCCGCCAGATGGCAGTGCTTCTATATGGGGAATATATGATGAAAAGATGCGACATTATGGTACTTGGAGTGTTGAATAGATGTACGAACGGATGCACAGATGGACGCACGGATGGCTGCAGAGACGGATGGACGCATGAACGTACGCAGGGGCGGATGCATGGACGAACGCAGGGACGGACGCACAGATGGACGTGCGGACGCACGAACAGATATGCACGCACGGATGGGCGGATGGACGCCTGGACGGTCACACAGACGGGTGCATGAACGGACGGAAGCAAGAACGAATGGACGGACGGATGCTCCGCCCCACTCTCCATCATTCACTCGGTGGATATGCTGCCATTTTTAATCACTCTTGTTGACGCCACTAACGTGGGACGCCGCCGGACGACGGCGCCGGCCAATTTTCGGGCTTGATGAGACGTCGAAGATTTTAGCTTTAAGAAGAACAAAATTGAATACCCCGTTATTTAGAAGCGTTTTTTTTTTTCATTTTCGTGGATCAATGAAGCTAGCCTATGATGGAAGTAAAAACCTAAGGCCAGTACAGGCCTTAGTCTAAGCGTACCCTTTTCCGGATGCCGCGTCAATGTAGAAAAAGAAGAAGATGATGAAGACGAGAAGGCCTCCTGTAGGTAATGTACGGAAAAAAAGGTGACGGAGACGATGGAACGGCGGCCACCTCTTGACGTTCTTCCGCATAGCGTCGGGCGGCTTCACTTAGCGCCAGATGAGCGAACGGAGGCGGAGGAAGAGGTCGCAAAGAAGATGCCGAAGAGGTCGTAAAAAAGAAAAAAAAAAGGAATACGGCGCGCGTTACTCAAAGAAGGAAGGGTTTTCAGGAAACGATTTTAACAAAAGCACCACTCCTCCTCCTCCACAGTCAGCCACCCTCACCCATTCTTCCTCTGTTTCTCTACTACCGCTTCTTCATCGTTACTTCGTTCATCCCTCCTTGGTTTCTGTCTCACCTATACGTCTATCTCTCTCTCCTATTTTCATGGCCTGGGCACTAAGCGAGCGGAACGGCGGAAAGAAAAAAGGGTCCACGCTCGGGAAGAAGGAGGCATCGTTTAAGAAGTCAAAGTAGCGAGGAGGATGGTACGTCATTATTGCGTGTTAGAGAAGCGGGCGGTGACGCAAAACAAAGCTCGGCGAAATCCTCGCGCGGCCACCAAAAAACAATAAAGCAGGCAGGAAAAAAATATGAAATAGACTGGGATATGCAAGTTAGGCAAAGAGTACGCGAGAGAAAGAAGAGAAAAGAGGGTAAGGAGGTGGCGGAAAGGACGCGTAGAACGTCGTGGCAGTCTGCCTGTGCTGCGACGTTAAGCTACAGCTTGCCGAAACGTCACACTAGACTGTCGCTGTCGTCATCAAACGACGGATAAGGTAAAGGGAAGTGGGGAGGGAGTGACTGCAGAAAGCCGCGTATGCGACGACCAGGTCAATGGCCGTGCGAGACACGAAGACTTGGAGGTCTTTCGTTCCGTTGTTTCTTCTGTCTTTTTTTGTTTTGTTTTTTTTTTCATTTCACTTCGCTCACTTCTTTCTCTTATTGGCCTCTGTTTCTCACATCGCTTGAGGTCTTCTTCCATGAGCAGCTCGCTTGCCTTTAAGAGCACTTGACACCGACCCAAGAGGTGTACGGAACACTCTCGAGTCCGGGACCGAGAGTTGGAACGGGTCGGGAACGTGGAAGTGAACTGAAGGGGTCGTTCGGTTCGGTCGACAAGGTCATGTAGTACGTGACCAACACACACACAAAAAAGAAAGAGGTAGGATTGCATCATCATTCTTTAAAATATGAGAAGGTGTAATGTTCGCTACGAGGACGTAATTGAGCCCATTTTGCTAACGGCACGTTGCGGATGATCGTTGAAATCGGATCAGATGCTCGTTTACAGATATCTGATTTTTGACTTTGGGAAGCCCGATAATACTGCGAATCAGGTGAGGTGTCAAAATTTAGTTTAAATGAAAAAAAAAACTGTTTGGAAATGTAGGATAGGCCATACACCTAACGCGAGGCATGGATAATTGGGGATAGCATAGAAAGAGAGAGAGAGAAAGGCAAACGAAAGATATGGTTGATAATCAAAGAATAATCACAATCTGTAGCGCTCATTGGTTGGCATTCGGCGTTGCGCCGTTAAGAACAACGACATCATCGTGCCACATATGATTGTTCGGAAAAGTATCTAGGAAAGGCAATCCGGTGTAAAGAAGTACCTTTTAAACGAAGAACGAAGAGACATATTGCTTATATATATATATATATATATATATATATATATGCTGTTTCATAGGAAAAAACAGGGAGCGATGACCTTTGCAAGCAAACTGTATACGCCATCAAATTGCGTTTCGACAAAATATTCATTGAACTCAGTGAAAGCACACACACAGATATACACACAAAAAGGGGCAAGTTTTACATCACGACCTTTCGCAAAGGTGCACGGTAATGAAGGGAACGTTCCTCGCGTGATTTTATGCCTGTCGATGAATTATCGCTTCTTTCAATTGTAGATAACGATCTAAGCGATGAATTACTCACGATGACTTGCCCGTGCGTTCTGGAGGAGTGGAGGAGTGGGCGGGGGGGGGGGGGGGGTTGGTATACGTGAGGCGTTGATGAGTTCTTCGAGAGCGTTCACCTCGACGTATACGAGATTATCATTCAAACATCTTCTCCAATTTTATATATCTCGCAGGAAACTTCGCATGAAATATATGTACTGTATACGTGGGCATATAAACCACGACCTTGAAGCGCAGTTTGAAAATATACCAGCCGCAAAAACAACACCAGAGCTATATAATACACCATAGCTTCCTAAAACACGTTTTGGACAAGCGTCACTTTGTGCGACGCTGGCGTACCCTATATAAGATACGCCAGCGTCGCCTAAATTGACGCTTGTCTCATCCTATACGGCAGTAAACATGAGCGCCACAGAGCATGCGTTACCCGAGCGGCCTTAAGCGTGAGTGATCACGGAGGCTTTCTTTATACGAGTCCTCGGTGGGTCCTAGCGGCCTCTCTCTTGAGAAAAAAAAAGAAGAAAAAGGAGTAAACAAATAAAGGTAGGCGATATTGCTTTTTAAAGTGACCTTGCCCCTGCCGCGGCGAGCGCGAGCTGCTTAGGCTTTCTTGTTGCGAGAATTACAGCTATTTATGATAGCACGCTTTAGAGAAACTAATCGTTGTTCAGTAGTGAAACACTTTATGGAAATTAGGTGGAACGCGCACGGAAACGTTTTGTGTGTTTGTGACGTGGCACCTGATGGCCCTGTCGCTGAACAACAAGCGGAATATTCCACTGAACGCTTTCCGTAAGTAACTGGGTGTAACTGCTGCCTTAACTGCGGAGAGTTGCTGTTAACGCACGTTTTTTGCAGGAAATTTACATACAGTAAAACCACAGGAAACGACTTACGTAGGAGATTTACACAGTAAAATTCACAAAAAGAAGTGATCGATATGAAATTTTTACCATGCTGCAATTTTCAGCCGTCACGTGAAAGATGTACACTTACACACTTATTATACGAGAAATATCTGGCTTCGAACTGTTGTTAATTGCTTGATTGATATGTGGGGTTTAACGTCCCAAAACCACCATATGATTATGAGAGACGCCGTAGTGGAGGGCTCCGGAAATTTCGACCACTTGGAGTTCTTTAACGTGCACCCAAATCTGAGTACACGGGCCTACAACATTTCCGCCTCCATCGGAAATGCAGCCGCCACAGCCGGGATTCGAACCCGCGACCTGCGGGTCAGCAGCCGAATACCTGTTGTTAATCTGAAAAATGGTCATTCCTAACCAAAGATCTGGCGTTACGTGCACAACTTTTTCGTGCATGCGCGAGAAACACGTTGCTTTTACGCTTTAGTCGGTTTAAAGACGGTATAGGACGCAAGATGAAAAGTCACGAGAATGTTTTGAAAGTGCCTCAAGCAAGAAGCTTCGGTAAGTTGATATACGAAAATGGCATCGTGATGTGGTTTGCTGACGTTGTCTAGGATCACCGAAGAAAAAAAAAAACGTCTAGTACCTCTCCCGTTATTTGTTGTACGGGTTTGAAGTCACCAAAACTGATTATCGAATGTGGCTTAACGTTTTTAAGATAGATCCCGGAAACGGTGCACGGCACATTCTATAGCATGGTGGTAGTCACGTAAAATATAGTTTTCTACAACGTCGGGACGCCAATTCACGAGCACTCAGACATCTTGAACGATTCAGCAGCGAGGGGACCAGCTGGAAGTTCCAGCAGTGGTTCAATATGAACTTCTAAATTCGCACTGCGCTGTCCGCCGCTTGTAAAGTGCTCGTAGACATTGGAGCAAGCTTTTTATGTTTTGCCCTCATGGCGCACGTATCGAACACCCGTGTTCGCTCGATTTTCGTAAATTGTCGATGGCGTGTGTGAACAGAACAGCGTCGTGGCATCTTTGTTGAACACACTTCGTTGCATATATGGGTGTCAATGAACCTACTGAATTCAGTTTCTGCAATGGTTAACAGTGTTAGCCGTGTTGCGTCACTTTGCAGCTGAAAGTGAAGCTTTAGTGACAGAGATTGTGAGGGAAAAAGCGCACGGTGTAAGACGGTTGACGACGGCAGTGTTATCCTTGATTGTCCGAAGGTCGTGGGATCGAATTCCGGCCGCATTTTGATGATGGTGAAACGCTAGAAGCCTGCCTACTTAGATTTAGGTGCACGCAAAATGACTTCAAGTGTTGGGTGGTTTCGGAGTCCGCACCATTCCAGGTAATCATATCGTGGTCGTAGGGCGTAAGACTTAAACAATTATTGTTATTACGGCGTTATCGTGATTGTCCCAAGTGTCATCCGTACCGACTGCTTGAGAATGGTTGTCATTATTGGGTACGCGTCGCTGCGTCGTGCTTCTTTATGCGTCGCAAAAAAGTTTTCATTCGCAATCTCGAAACGTGTTCTATCTCGCGATAACGTAATCAAGAGTTTCGCTGGGCAGTAACTGCAATCCGTAGTGACTCTTTAGAGTTAGTGCAGACTGCAGTGCTATTTAAGTCTCTGCAATAATAATAATAATAATAATAATAATAATAATAATAATAATAATAATAATAATAATAATAATAATAATAATAATGGAGGATAGAATTTTACCTCTCAAAAAGATCTATGTGATTATAAGAGACGCCGTAGTCGTGTTGGTCACCGTGCACCGACATCACACAATACGAGCCATAGAAATGTGACCGCCGCAAACGGGATCGCACCCACGACCTTTGGGTTACCGTAGACACTGTTCGACCACGTCGCATTATTCTACGTAACTCTTGAGCGCATCTGTGCTTTGAACGTACCTCTCTCACTAACGATTTTGAAGGTAAGCACCACGCACAACACAAGTGTGTAGCAGTGAAGACGTCCCTGCCAGTGGACTATTATGTGTCTTTTAAAAGTGAACATCTTTGACGGATAAGTCTGGCTGAGTGAACTTTCATACTGAAGAGTTTGCAGTTTTTGGACTTTATCTAATTAGAAACTTCAGACTGTAAGTTGGCGGGAGAGTTTATGTTATCAGTACATACTGTGTACATGTGCGAGGTTAACACAACGATGACTTCAGTGCCTCCGACCCCACAACCCGGTGAACCAACTTTGTACGATGCTGTCTGTTTCGAAAGAGCGAAAGCATGTTGATCCACTTATTTTTGAGGATCTGCAGCCTGTGACGCAATACGGCGTCGGTGACGTGCTCATGGCACGCCTGGTTGCCAGAAAGAGATCTGTGGTGCGAATGAATAGCGCCAAATACGGTGGCGTTCCGACCTGAAACGTAACAAGTTTGCGTGTAATCCTTAAATTCCGTCTCTGTGGTTGACGGACCTGCCACGCTGCTCTAGTGGTTTCGCTGCTCGACTGGCTGACCCGCAGGTCGCGGCATCGAACTCCGGCCGCTGCATCCGCATTTTCGATTGTAGCGAAAATTCTTGAGGCCCGTGTACTCAGATTTAGGTGCACCGTAAAGAACCGGTGTCTAAATTTCCGGTGTCCTCCACTACGACGTCCCTCACGATCATATCGCGGTTTCGGGACGTTGAGCTCCACCAGTTATTAGCGCGAAGTGCAACAATGTTGTCGTGTGCAACGCGACAAACGTGATGTCTAGCACAGTTCTGAACTGATTACTGAGACACTTGATTCTCCTGTGTTCGAATACGAGAACACCGTGCCGAAAAGCTAGCTAAGTGAGCGAAGAGTAGGCCTTTCATGAAGGAAAGTAACACCGCACGGATTGCAGTCTTCCACATTAATGCGTGGAGGTGCTCTTTCGTACGACCACAGGCGACGCGTAGCGGTGTGCCCGCGCAGGAGGAAGTGAAAATGATGGAGCGCGGCGGATGAAACGCGATGACCCGGGAGGGGATGATGCAGTGGCCGCTGTACAGGGTCGGGAGCTACGCTAGCGGCGACAGCCTTCACTGCACCGCAGAGTGGTGAACTGCAACAAGACAATGTGGGCGAAACAAAAAAAGGGGTAACGAAACGATGCGTGAAACGAACGCAGAAAGCAAAAATCGGAAGCTGCATCCCGAGTACTTTGAAAGGACAGTTAAAGAAGAGAGGAGGCACTAGCTGTATAGAATCGCGCAGCGTGCGTGCACTTGGCCGCGGGCGAAACAGACGTTGACCGCGAAGCCAGTCAAGGGAGTGTGAGCTGTCTGAGAGGGAGGGGAGAGTGTGCGAGGGAAGCGTGAAGGCCAGGCCTGATGGGAGAGGAGGTTAGTACCGCCGGAGCAAAGCCAGTTCCGTTAGAAACGAGAGGGGAAGAGAGGGGGCGGTGAGGGGGGTTGCGCTCGCTTGCTACCCCTCACTGGAATGGGGTCAAGTTCGGCGGCGGTCACTTCCGCCACTCACGTGGGAGAGAGAGTGGCGGAAGAGGGGGCAAGAAGCAACGGCGGTAGAGCGGGACCTCCGGACTACCCTCTCCTGCAACCTGCCGCGCTTTTTTCGCCGCCGCAACCTGTCCGCTTAGTCGGCCTCAGCGCCCGCTGGAGGCGTAACAAACGCAACTTTTGCGAACGAGGGGGGTCGCTGCAACCCGTCCCCGCGTGTGTGCCCGGCGAAACGCTTCTTTTCGGAGCACGTTGTTGGGTTGCGTCCCTGACGTGACTCTTCCGCACCCGGCATTCCTCTTCTGGCAAGGACTCCCCTTCGCGCTGCTAGAGCTTTCTCGGAACAAGATCGTGGCTGTGCGTTCTCGGTTGTGCTGTGGTGTTGGACGACGCCGCGTGGACTGCGGTCAACGCGTTGAGGTCGGAGGATCCCAACGGGTGCCCGTGTTGCCGGAGTCCTCCCGGAACGTGACCCGTCGGTCGTCATCTACCGTGGTTGGCGCGCTTGACGAAGTTTCTTCGTTCGCTCGCTCTCCCGTGTTTCGTTGTGGTGCGGGCAGTTTTCACCTTCATCAGAAAACAAAAGGCAGCTTTCTCCGTACGACGCCGTCTTGTCGCTTCGCCCTCGATTTTTTTTGAAGATGTGAACGGCGACAATACCGAGTGCTCCCTTGTCGGAGATCAGTTCGTGCGCGTCACTGAACACCCGAAGTTCCAGTCAAGGTGCGTTCGAAGGCTTCAAGAAAAGCAAAACCGTCTTGGAGCATTAAGTTCGCCTTAGTGAGTAGTTCTATCTGCTTGAAGAACAACACGAAAAGGATTGGTTGCTGATTGGTTGTTGAGAAGGAACAGTACAGGTTCCAGAAGGAGTCCACTCCTCGGCCCAGGAGTGGTTTTGCCGTACTGTATGGTGAAACAGTGATCTTCGTTCGTGGAAGCTTTTGAAAAGCGCCAAGGAGGACTGGGCTTGCGCGAGATCTCACTTATTTATAAGCAACACGCCTTTCGTGCGTAATTCACATTCAAATACTGGTACAGCCTCTGGTACCACTCGTCCGTCGTTGGGTACCGAGTGAAGGGGCTCCGAGCCCGAGTTGTGGACCCGTGCAGTGACGATGCCCGTGGTCCCTAAGCCCTCGGCGTCAGCATGAACCGCCGTCGGCTAGACACGGCCACAACCTTCAAGAAGGTGAAAAAGAAGGGCGTACCTTTCGGTCCCCCTCTCTGAAGATAACCGCACGGAAGAAGAAAAACAAAGTTCATCAAACGGAAATGGATGCTCCGGAGACGATTCGTTGTTGAAAGTGCACGTGCTATAAGGGCGTTGTGGGAAAACAGTGAAAGTGTATTCTTGACCTTGATCATCCCGGTGAATTGTGGTGGTTCGCATATTTTGGATATACTGTCGGAACAGTTGAACGACCGCTGCCGTAGCGGAGCGGAAACAGGAACGACGTACGCCGTGTTCAGCGAGCAGTGTGTGTGACCCGGGACATACAGAAAAGCCGAGGTGAGTGGGCGCCGCAATGCGGCGAAGCCGACTTCTCAGGCACCCGCGGTGTGCATGGGGATAGATTCTAGTCATAGGTACACTTTATTAATTTCTAGATTCGGCTGTTATTGCTTAGCCAATGGGAGAAGCTTGGAGTTTCAAGCCACACCCGCGCACTACAAGTTTTTTTTTTTCATTTTGTGTATACATTGTGCGTGTTTGTTATACGCATCTTCTTCATGATACGAGTACACATACAAACACGCACGAACGTAATTAAAATGGGATCAGACTTCCTCCCCTGAATCAAACTTATGGCTACTTTTCTAATTGGTTATATAGGTATAAGAAGGTTTCCTAATTGTGCATGTGCAACTGTGTAACCCTACAGCTTCAGATCAGTTTTGATCACTACTTGTTCTTGCGCACATACTTAAAAGCCTGCGCGTTGGAGTGTCTCCTGATTTTTGATTAATCTCAGAAGAAATGCTTTTGTGTCACTAAGCAGCAAAACAATGTATGGTCTAAGAATGCCATAAGCTGGTTTTCTTGACGGGCTCCTGTGTGCACTAGTTTTTTTCGAACGGAGCATTGACTGTCGTGCAGCTGGGAATCGAACCAATTGCCTCTTACTTACAAAAATAATTACAGAGGCATGCAGAACGCCAAGTGGTTCTGTGAGAGAAACTGACCGCTTCGGTGGTGTTTGGGAACACTTTACTTCTGAATGCTTTGGTCGGAACTCGTATGGTGGCTAAGTGAAAGCACAACTGTTCTTTCGCGAACGGCCGAGGGAAGCCACAAGGCGGTTGACAAGACGCGCGCTTGGTTTGCTACCCCGCTCAGGGGCAAGGCGATCTAGCGATGAAAATGAAAATTTGGAGAGTTAGTTGCTATTTGTGTGATCACGTGGACCGGTCCTTTACGTATACAGTTTCCACACTGATACCAGCCGCTTTCGAAAACTGCGGCAATCTTCGCGTAATTTTGAAATTAGGCTACACAAAGTGTTGGCTTGCTCTTAATGGTGTGGTAATTTGAAATCATGGTCTATAATAGGTTTTCTTAAAGTCTAAAAAGTGTGAGCTTCGATGTTAAAAGGATTACGAAAACGTAACTCCTGTTCTGTAGACACCTCGGAGTTGCAGGAATCGCAGGTGCTGGTGTCTTGACGTTCCAGATTGATAGTTTAGTGTATGCCTTCGTAAAAACCACCCCTAAGGAGAGGTCACACAGCAATGTTGCGCCACAATGCGAGAGGTTTGGGTGCACTTTGTGGCTTCAACCAATAATTGTCAAGTCTTCGGCGAGTGCAGTTTGGGACACTCGGTTAGTTCTCGCGAACTCGGCATCGTGGTGGGCGAGCAGGCGAGCCAAGACCTCTTGCAGCATGTGTTCTTGACAAGGTTACCTAGTTCATGGTTTCCCTCGGGCTTACAGGGACGTATAATCCGTGAAACCATTAGCAACTATGCTGACGTCTCCCGGCAGTCATGGAAAAACAATTCAATTTCCTTATGAAAGTGCTTGATATAAAAGTTCTGTAGAGGCCAACTGTTCGGTGATTCTGCCAGAGGCTGCCCGTAGTGAAACACTATGCCCTAATGGGAAGTATTACTGTACAAGTAACTTCCTATATGTGAAGCCAATGAAAATAGCAGTTCGATCTCGTACGCTTAGAGAATGTAATGCAGTACAAAACGCAGGACGAGTTTATGATGAATGTGTAGTAAAGAACTACAAGGTTGTACAAATCAATCACGCGCTCCGCATTACACCACTCGGTATATATGTTGTCAAGGGGTATCTCAAAGCGCGTGACAGGTGAAGTCTCGGTCAAAACATATGCTTTTTGTTAAAGCTTTTCTACATGTATGTTTTTAGTGATAAAATACAGAGCACACTTTACACGAAGCTCCTGTCATTGAGGTGAGATTAAAAGGCGGCTTAATCGCGCTTCTGAATTTCGTCATTTCCAATCTGCTGACCAATCGCATATACTCGGTAGCTGTTTTGTTCTATAATGTCTGGTACGAAATGTTCTGGGTTCGAGTATTATTTTCACAACGTGCTCCCACGGAATAAACACAAGAACGTCCGTATTAACTTAGCATTGCACTTGCGTTGGAGTGCTCGAAGTGCTCGGAGTCGAGCCGAAATAGTCCACCAATATCGAGTTGGCGTGGCTTTGGGGGTTATGACTTGGAATCTGTGGATTCTAGTCTCTAGCTTCTGCTTTGGTCATTCATAATGCTAGAGAGCGAGCCCTTGCTGTTATTGAGTTTGTTTCGCGGTCACTGAAGCTATAATCGTGAGCAACTTAATCCTATCTAAAAGATGCACGCAGTACTGTAGCGTATACCCAAAGTGTTTTTTTTTTTATGAGGGGTGGCCGGTGTGTGTGTGGGGGGGGGAGGGGGGTGTTAAATTATTTATTATTCAGGTATACATGTTCGTGCATGCATTAGTTAATATGCGCGTATGTATACACCTGCAACATAAGAACATTGCAAGATGAGGAGAGGGTTCAAACCCCCGTTCTACGCCACTGGAAGTGCAGATATCTCGGTTCTTTTTTCTGCCTAGACACCGCCATTTATATTCTATTCTTTTCAAAGGCGGTGAACGCAGGCTTAGCACTTCGTAACAGAGTTATCACGTGATTTTCTCAATACGCGACCTTGAAAACTTACATAATGACAGGTTTTTCATTTAGGTTTGTTGCTTGCAAGACACGGGAAATTGTAGTATCAACTTGAAACCACTTGAACGTTAAGATTTGTACATTAAAACGAAAATATGCTGACCCTTGCGAGATTTGCGTGCAATCATGCCGCAGTTAAACGTTTCGCACCATGGTTATGGGATACAGAATATTCGTGATAAGTTTAAAATCGAGGCCCTATTTCTTTACTAGTACAAAAGGTCATGTGATGCTCATAACGTTATCCGCACTGATTGTATATTTCAACTTAATAAATCTGCGATTGCAGTCTCGCGTTGCTGTGCACAATACGCATTGATTTTCGTAATTCCACGTGAAAGTGATTATCTACACACGTAACATTTTACACGTATACTGTGAAGAACGTAGTGGGCCACGTTTTTTGGCGTGCTTCAGGATCTCTACAATCTCGCTCTTTCGTCAAAATGAAAAAGAACGCTGTCACTCCGCGCTCTCGCCACATAACGCTTTCAGGGAAGGAGAATAGGAGGAAAAGAACGGCAGGGAGGTTAACCAGCCTATAGGCAGCCGGTTTGCTACCCTGTACACAAAAAGCCAGTGGTGTAAGACGTGTAGAACCACAGAGCAAAAAAAAAATGCATGACTTTCCACGAATTTCTCGTCAACCCGAAAGATCGACAGATTAAAATCTTGCCGCCATAAGTATCTATAACGGGCCGCAGCGGTGATGGTAATAAAGCCTCCTAAACTGCAACAACAACAACAAAACGAAACGAGCGCGTATTCCGGTAGGGATGACCTCTGGCACCATTGATCAAGTGCCCCCCCCCCCTTTCAGTTAATCCTGACAAATATTCGTTTCATCCGAAGCAATCACAACGTCGGCTCCCGTCTCGATGTACATGAACACCCCTTCAACCCTCACTCTCTTCTCCCCCCCTTTCGCTCATTCTTTCTCTTTATTCCATTACAGTGGCTAGAACCTATTCTAGCCACTGTAATTCCGTGCAGCTAGTTGTCAATGTTGCTAATCTCAGGGTAGCCAGCCGGTCTGAGAACTGGCTAACCTCCCTGTCCTTCCTCTTTCATTCCTCCTGTTCGTGGTCCAGGGCACACGCTATCGTGATATATATATATAAATATATATATATATATATATATATATATATATATATATATATATATATATATATATATATATATATATATATATATATATATATATATATATATATATATATATATATATATATATAGACGCAGCAAGTACCCACAGTCTTCGCTTCTTGAGGCGAGAGAGAAGTACGTGCAACAGGTTTATATCGAGGAGAAGGGGAAAGGCTTGCTGAGGCAAGGAAAGGCTGCCGCCAGCAATATGTGGGCGCGTGTAATCAACGTGATTGATTAGAAAGCATATGGCGTTTTATGGCACCGTTACGCACGCGATGCTATCGCGCCGTGCACGATTTCACACGCTGCGCCGGCCCGCCGCAGTGTGGCGCGGCGGAACATCCCGTCTTCACGACGCATCGCGTTCACACATATAACATTCCACTTTCGTCGCGAGGAGCTGTAGTTTTGGTTTTCCTTGAGTGGATATTCTGCAAGCACATGCCGGTTGCCCGGTGGCATCCGTGCTTATTGTGTATGTGCAGTTGTAGTTGTGAAGCTTTGCGCGCTTGCTTGCTTGTGTGTGTGTGGGGGGGGGGGAGGTGAAGAAGCAGAGAGTGCGTTGAATGCGACTGTACACCGAATTCTGCCTGCATCCTCGTTTGCACTGATCAGTCAAATGTTTAATTTCTTCTTACACATGTGCAGCGAGGATTACGTTAAGGTCTGCCATATAAGCACGTTTGCACGTCGTATGCATGTAGAGGAAGGGACAGCTAAGCGATTCCTATTGTGCATGAGCTCAAATAAGGAGTCTTACTCGTTCCCAGTTGAGAAAGCGCTTTGTTTGTGTTAATTGCAAGTCAGGAAAAGTAATTATCTGCCTTAATCATAGTAATACGTTATGCATGGTATTGGTGGAAAATACTTCGTAGCACAAAAGCGCTTGACCCTTACTACTTCTTTACATAGCGGCAAATTGGATTAATACAGCTGTGTTGGAAAATGGCTGAGGAATAACGGTTGCGCACAATGTTCTACCTTGCAAACGATCCATTGACACGCGCAAGTCTATGACGTCATACGTGTTTTGAACATAATGTGCCTTAATTTTGTTCGTCGTTTTACATGCGATGTACAACGAATCATACGAGGAGTATGTGTATTTTGCTCATCTAAAGCTATGAAGCATTTGCTGGAAACTCGCTTTCAAGTACGGTGCTTAAAGTTAATATACTGACATGTCATATAGTTGTTCAGAGCTAGAGAATACTTCAGCTGATGGAAAAAAAAGAACAACAATTGACTAAATGTCTACAGTGAGCGCAGGTGGTGACCACGCAAGAATCTAACTCAGTTGTGAAAACGTAATCATAGGATATCTCGTAAAAATGCAGATTCAACGTTGCTGCCTGTAATCGAACCCACGACCACAAGTGCTCAGTGCCAGTCTGCTTAACGAGGAATTCCGGGTTATTCGGTGGTGACTGAACTTACACATCTCAACTGCGCAAACCAACAATCACACAAGGAAAAGACAAAAGACACCCGTTTACGTCTCTCTCTCTCTTTGCGATCGTTACTTTGTTCATGCTAATATGTTCAGTAGCAGACCACCTACGCCGTATACTTCGAGGCGACCGTTACAACGACGAAAGATTCGCAGCTTGTTAGGCATCCCGCTCGCATCTTCTATACCTCCACGAAAGGATGACGCGAGTGCACGGCGCATGATAGACCGGCACTCATTGCGACGTGTACCCCTCGGATACCTCTTCCGCGCTCACCCCCGCGGCTACGGCGACGTGCGGCTTCGAAAGAAGTAAGCAAAAACACGCGTATCGTGACAGAATGAAAGCGCACGGCGACGTCACTTGGCGGAAGCTTCACGACTATGACGGCGTTCTGGCAGCCGTCGCCGCAACAGGTTGCGTGCAAGGTCGACGGCCGGGAAAACCTTTTTGCCGGCGCCCCGTTACACGGCCTCGCCTCGCCCACCCCCTCTTCCGCGCTCCGCTATGCACCCCCCGCCGTTCGCGGAGCGCGCGCTGTATTATGTAGTGAAGAGACCGACCGATGCGCCTCTTCGCGGGCCACATAGCGCACCGCTCCTGTTTTCCGCACTCCGAAAGGTTGTGTGTGTTCTTCCGAGTCACCAACCACGGCCGCTGTGGGGCCCTGGAGGTCATGGAAAATAACGTAGGAGGGAGCGTATAGCGTAACGCGATCGAAGTCGAACGGGAGCTTCGTTTAACTGGAACTTCGTTCAACTCGATCGAACTTTCTGCGCTACCGTCGGAGCGTTGCGGTGGCCATCAAGACGGAGGGAGATAAAAGACAGACCGAAGAAACGTTTCATCAGTGGATCAGCTATGGTGACATAGTGGTAGTGATGCTCGCGACTGCTGGTTCAAAAGCAACGCCGTGGAATCCCGGTCTGCTTCACAGGTGGTTGTCCATGATAGTTTGGTGTGTCAGAGAGAAATCGGCACATGATGGAAATGCTGACAGATTTGCCGGAAGAGAAACTGCTGGTTTGCTAACCTATATGGAGAAAGATGCAGGGAAGTACTGAAAGGAGTGCGGAGACAAAACAAACAAACAAACAAAACGCAGCCGTGCGATAAAACTAACATACCGGAGGAGAAACGGGAAGACCATTGTCCTTCGCAGTTTGCTTACACGTGGGGACTTAACGTAATGTATGTATGTATGTATGTATGTATGTATGTATGTATGTATGTATGTATGTATGTATGTATGTATGTATGTATGTATGTATGTATGTATGTATGTATGTATGTATGTATGTATGTATGTATGTATGTATGTATTGCGCGTTCGTATGTGCATGTGTCATCGCAAACTGCAACTGCCATCGCAAAGTCTCGACACTCTAACTCGACAGGTTGTTTTCTCTGAGACCCTATCTCAATCGTTTGCGGAGATAATTCCAATGGAAACCTTTCATTCGCCCTCTGCGCACACACATGAACGAAATCTTCGAGCGATCTGTAGTGAAGCCACTGCTCATATACTGCGACGATTTCCGTTTTCCAACAGTGCTCGCGTTTTTTTTTTTTCAGCGAGCTATTTATAGAAGTTCGTCTACTTTATCGTCTTCTTTTCGTTTTGTGTCTATGAGCGCAACATTCGATGGGCTAATAGGCCCGGCAGAAAAGCCTGCCCGACAAGTCTTTCTCGTTTTAGCTCGTTGGTGCCGCCACCAGTGATTAGCGCACCGTCCACCAATTACACGGCGCGGCCTCCTCACTGGAACGCTGTTAACTCTTCCGGTTCCTCTTATTTATTCATTTGTTTTGGGGCTCAGTCAAAGAGAGAGAGAGTGTGTTTGGGTAGGCGAAACTGCGCATGCGCGAAAGGGGTGAACTTAACGAACGGGATAATTACAATTAACATAGGCCTTAGCGCGCTGAGCCGTACACGACAACGTTCGTAGTCTGTAGTGTACTCTCCTTCTCTCCACCCCTCGAACATTTCGAAATTTCTGTAAGTATATCAGGCTGTGTTTTTTTGTTTTTGTAATTTGAGCTTTGCACATTACATTGTACATGGCAAACACACTTGCGAGATAGTAGATACGTGCATTACGGTGGTGCGTGTGGCGATAAGCCAGCTCTTTATAAAAAAAAAAGATCTGTATACTTTCGGTTGCAACATAAGAATAAAGAGGAGAGATGCGCCTTTGTGTGGCACTGATAATTAGTTCGCATGAATACATCAGCTCGATAATGTACAGGGAAGACGAACAGCTTTACTTATAATAAGAGTTGTATGTGCACTTTCCGCACAGCTCGCACGTGACTATACACGAAACGGTGAATTTGTGGCAATAGTGAACACGTCGGTTTAACAATGGTTTAACAGGCACAGCGGGGTTCTGATTGGTTTGTAGAAATCCCCTCACCAATGAAAACTTTCGAATTCAACGCGCGTGTTGTGACCGCTAACCGAAAGTCTTGGTTTCGTTTCCAGCCATGGCGTTCGCACTTTAACCGAGGTGATAGCTATAGGCGTTTGTATAATGCGCCGTGTCGGGGTCACGTTAAAGAACACCAGTTAGACGCAATTTACGGATCCCTAAACTACGACATGCGTCATAATTGTACCGTGGTTCTGGCACGTTAAACGCCAGAAGTTACTGTTTTGGGCTGAGAACTTTTTTTTTGTTCGTAGCGTATGCGAATGTATTCTGATTTGTAGTTGTAGTTATAACAGCACGCGCGTACACCCTTTAATTGTCAGACCTCCCATACACTCACCCCAAGAGAACTGATGAAAGGAATAGATATAAAATCGATTACTTGGCGCGTTTGCGACCTCGGCCTTCAGCGCGAATGCTCTCTCTCGCTCTCTCTCTCTCTCTCTTTCTTTATTTCTTTCTCTTTCTCTCTCTCTCTCTCGAAGGAACGTGGCTCGCTGGCCATGAAGGTGACTTGGTGACGCGTGTACACGTGCTTCGAGTCGCAGGTGTCCGTCACTTAATAGCGTTTTTTTAATTATTATTATTGCCTCGCGCAGACGTCGCGTCCTCTCTATCAGGACGGTCAAGACTCACCGTCGCGTCGTGCTTCGTCGTCTCCTTCAACGTCGAACTTGACCATATTCACCGAAGAGCGAGGTCCTCTATACAAGCCAGTTCGCGAACGCGCGTCGCGAAACAAACTTGCAGACGATTCCAAATCAACGTATAGCAACAACAACAACAACAACAACAACAACAACAACAACAACAACAACAACAACAACAACAACAACAACAACAACACAACAACAACAACAACAACGACAACAAACACAACGACGACGACGACGACGACGACGACAACAACAACAACAACGACAACAACAACAACAGTTACAAGACGTGTAGCGCCAGGAAAAGGGGGGGGGGGGGGGGCTTCGCCGTGACTTGACAAGTTGCGGAGTGAGAGCGGCGTGGGTCGACTGTCTTCCGGAAGGACGCTGCTCATCCTGCTGCGCATGCGCGACGCGAAGTCATAAGCGGTCGTTCCTGCCTGAAAGCGGAGCGGATTCCGAGTTGGAAGGGGGAGGTTGTGGTATACGCGAAAAAAAAGAAAAAGCGAAAGAGAATGATCACGGCAGCTCACGCTTTCTCTTTCAGCGAAGCCGCGTTCCTTGACGGTCGCTTCGAAGGCCGCCGCTTCGTTGTTCGAAGCGCGACCTTACGCGTATGCATATTACGCGGCGCGACCTCCCGCACGACGTGCTAAAGCTCGGGTGACCCTGACGATGGCGACGTCGCAAGGATTACCAGATCAGAGCTGCATGGTTGGCGGTCCTGAGAAGGCAATGAGTGCCGTTTTAACTCGTATTTTCTTTTTAACTCGATCAGACAGCTGTCGCTGAGGCTACTCGAGTCAGATATGGTTGCGAGCGTAGGCGTACCAGGAAGCTTCGGGTGGCCGTGAAGAGGACATAAGAGATGAGTGCGCAACGCGTGCAACCATTTTGGGAGAGCAGAGCAGCTGGTTAAGAAAGCTAACCCGTTTTGTAGTTCTAGGACAAGCTGTTTCTGTGTGTACGCATGCGAATGTTTTTGAGAGAAGTGGCTGGAAGTGAAACGAGAAGTCAAATAGCTCTCATTGTCACGCTGTGTTGTTTGATCTACAGAACGGTTCATATAAGGTTGTTTCCATGTCGTAACCCTATATGTCCAAAGCTAAATTCCACGGGACGGCTTTAAGCCCTCCCATAGTAGAGTACCAGGTGCTCTAAATCGTTAACCATTTTTTCTAAACACACCAACTTCAACACTCATTCGCACTCCTGCCGTATGTAACGCGCTGTGAATTCCATATCTGGAGGTGGACTGTCGCGGATGCATTTCAGTCGTGTACAGACAGCTGAAAGTCGCCTGACCTTCGCCAAATTTACAGAGCGCCACTCGTAGAAGTCGGGGCAGGCAGGAGCTATATACAGCCGAAGTTTGTCGGAAAAATCGATGACATCGCGCAGTGTTAAAGCGTTGTGTGATACGTGAATACAGCGCTGGCTCGAAGAACCACTGTTGCGCCTGCAGTATCGGTTACACGAGTCGCCACACTTACTGTGCAGATTCATCTAAAGAGAGAGAGCTAGTAAGGAGATATACGAGGGTAAACATAACGTCCATAATTCTCCGTAATGGCATTGGGGAGGAACACGAGAAACGTCACCTCTGTGGTTTTACGCAATATCATTCAGTTTACCTCACGAAGTCATGACCCGACCTTCCTTCTCACGTCTTTCGTGCGCAAGTAAACTACGGCCGCGTTTCTAAACCAAACACGAAGGTAATGCGACCTAAACCATCTGCCCGTAGAAACAAACAAGGGAACAAATAAACTATAGATATCGGACCAGAACAACACGCCGTACCTCAAAACAAAAATAGAAGTGCACAGCGCCTCCTACAAATCACCGGGCAGGCTAGGTATAGTTTGAACTTGAACTTGAATCGGCCTGTTTATTTTTGCTAGAAGTGTAATGACTTCGCACGACTTGAGAACTGTAGACACTTACAGGCATCGAAGCAACGAAGACGTCACGACCGACGCCGCTTTTCTCAATAAAGACCCGACGGGAAACCATAAATTGCCGACTCCAATCGCCTTCGTTCTATGACAAGACGAGATTCGCGAAACGGCCGGCGTGTGTGGTCTAAACAGTCAAAACCAAAACTGTTTCAACCACTTCGAGAACACGGCCTCCACTTACAGGGGGTGTGGTGCGGCCAACCGGAAGCGGCATCTTTCCCAGTAATCACTTCCGGAACTTCGGGCCAACTGCTTCCGAAGTCAGGGCTGCGAAGAAGACCGCGAGAAAACAACGCTTAACGTTCACATATACTGCAAACATAAAGAGATGCCCTCGTAACCGGCGAAGATAATCCTGAAAGTCAAGCGCACACAGGCAAGCGTAACCGTAAACCAACGAGGGTCACGGTCGCGGGAGTGGGGGAGAAGGATATGGGGAGAGGCTGAAGGGGAGGAGGGGTTGAGCCGATGGGAATCGCATCCGCCGTGTCTGGTCGGGGAGAAGGTGTTTCCACTTGCTTCCCGTCTCCCTGTTCACCGTAGCCCTGTTCCTGTTAGTTTTTTTTTCTTCTCTCCTTTCACGTTTTTCAATCTTTCCCTCCTTTTCTGTTTATTATTATTTGACACCGATTTGTTCTAAATATTGCCTGCTCGGCTTTCCACCTTCCCAACATGTTAACAATCGGCCGCGCCCTCCCCACCTCAGCACGTCACAAATTATCTCCCGCGCGTGATGTTTCTGGGAACCCGGAAATTGAAGGGCAAACCGCGAAAGTGCCCCTCCACTCCTCGCGTTTCTTCCGAAATCTACGACCTGAGAGGGTAGTGGCCTGAACACTCTTGCATGTACTTATTTGTTTCTTTGTTTATTTATTTCTCTTTCTTTCCTTCCTTCTTTCTTTCTTTTTTTTCCGATTTCCCGACAATGATTGCGCGATTCTTTCGCGTTCTAACTGACCTTTTCTGCTCGTACATTTTGCAATAACGAAGTATAATGTTCTTTCCTTCATGCTCTCTGCGTTAGCTTTCCGAAGGAGACGCATCTTTTTACGGTCAGAGATCCAATCTCCTCGTTTATGCAATGTGTGTGCGATAGCTCAGGCGAGGTGGTGAAAGGAGCCAGCCATCTGTGGTTCTCGAGAAAACGGTTCTGCCTCGGCTAAAGCTTTGGCTCACCCTTGTGTCCGTAGAGTGAATGCATACAGGAAGAGATCCACATCGATAGCAATCACTCTTCCGCTGACTCAACAGATATATCAAATCGATTTCGTAATAGCCGGCCGTGTATCTAACGTCCGCTGGCGAAATGCTTAATCTATAGGTCTCACAGAAAGACAGCTGGTAGACAGATAGGTTTCAGAACAAGGGTCTCAGCTCTAATTACGTCTTGGTGGGGTGCAAGCTTGCTAGACTGATAAGCTCTTGCTTATACATGATAACCGCTAATAAAGAGAAAGAGGAGGCGCTGCTACATACGTCACAAGCACTGTGCACAGGGGTACGGGTTCGTTTTTCGGCTTTGTCAGTCTCACCATAGATTTGTGAAAAACACAGCCCGCACCCTTAAATTACAGTTTGTCTCTATGAATCTGTATATGACACAATTAACCCTAAGTCACCCTGGTGTCCTTTTAATCCATTTATTGACCCTTACAATCGGTGGCATTATACACAATCAGGCACTCAATTTTTCGATCAACCAAACAAAAGTGCGCACAAGATGACTAC
This sequence comes from Rhipicephalus annulatus, assembly GCA_013436015.1. Lineage (NCBI taxonomy): Eukaryota > Metazoa > Arthropoda > Arachnida > Ixodida > Ixodidae > Rhipicephalus > Rhipicephalus annulatus. The sequence goes on from WOVY01004040.1 coordinate 243,985, forward strand.
GTTATTGTTGCAACTCGTCGCTGTTTAATGCAGTAAAGGTGTTAGGGAGAAGAGTTATTAAAGCGCCATTGACAGCCTTCAGTTACTGATATTCATTTAGGGTTATTGTTTTCTCACACTAATGTGAACAACCATCAGCGATAAATGAGGAGGTTAAGATCAAGAACGGTAAGAAAACTCATCTTCTAATAATATACCGCTGGGTGCTGGATATCAGTTCTTATAGCGCACTCTCAGAAGCATCATTCTCTGGCAAAAACAGTCTCAGTTCCTGACATTGTCATTTTCGTAAGAGTATTTCCGGCAGTATAGCGTTTAAAAGCGAGGAAGACAACAAAAATAAAGCATACGCGCAGAAAAAAGGGAGAGAGGTGAAACGCGGAACGACATTTTGTTGCACAAGTGCGATTGTGAACACACAGCCGGGATGTAATTTCCGGAAAGATACATATACACACCCTGACAAAAGAAAAAGAGAGAGGGAGAGGAGAGAGAGCGCTACTGCGGTACACAATACACACGAAAGAGAGCCAGAGGTGTCCGTTTTCTCCTTGCCCTTTCACCCCAAGTTCAAGTTCGTCGACCCTGGGTGCACACCCTTTGAGCTGTACACAACCGACGAATGCGGGGTCTTTTTTTCTCCGTTCCCCCGTTTCTGTTGCTCCGAAGCCGAGGTAGATAGGCGTTCGTCCCCTCACGAACCTTGACCTTCGCCGTATACCGCGATCGTGGGAGAGCTGTGCCCTTTTTTGATAGGGAAGGGGCGGGAGAATGGGGCTCCAACCCCGGTGGTTTCTTCTGGGGGAATCTCCGCGTAAACGACGCGGAAGTGAAAGCCGATGAGATTGCAGCATTCGCAACCGGAGGCGCGTAGGGAACGGAACGGGAAAATCAAAGGGGAGTGTAGGAGAGATGGGGGGGGGGGCAGGTAATGGAACTCATGGCGGCGTAGAAGAATGCCTGACAGGTGGGAGAGTACTTGAAGGTCGACGTGAGGAATATATGAGGAGGAAAGGAATGCATGGAGAAGGAAAGGCTGCTGGGAAGAAATTTGGGGATGAATAATGCGTGCGTTGCTCCTTTCGATGTTTGTTTAATCGCTACACGCCGTGTGTAATTCTTTCAAGTGTGATTCGACGTGAGAAGCATAGCATTTGCGTTCTGCGTACGTGCAATATTACACGAATTTTCGTTCAAACGAGATAGAGAGAATTCAAACGTCTCGTGTGTACGTCAACCACTGACAATACTTCCATTCACCTTAAAACCGGAGCCTCAGGAAGATGCCGCCGCCTTTGAGAGGTCTTGCATGATTAATATCTTGGCATTCTATTACAATGTGTTGAGCACTGTTTCCCGACCTTTCGTTCTAATAGACGCCTGCTTTATCCTGTTGATTTTTTTTTTCTGTGCGGCTTTGTCTTCACATAGACTGATCGGACTAGAAGTAGCAAACCCCTGCCCTTTAAGTTACTGCACTGATTTTGCATACAATTTCCTTTTTTTTTCGAACTCCCGTGTTCTATCCCAAAAAGCCGCATCGACATGGTCATATATTTGCAGATTTCCCCTGACGTACTCGGTAAAACGAGCTTCACCAAACCAGTGCCGCGGTGATCCTTATTGGACTTCAAAATTCAATTCGTCGCGGCGTTTTCTTTGTCGGCGTATACCTTTCATAGTCGCTGTAATCGCACCGTTCTCGGATCAAATCCCTTCGCCCTGTAGCTGCCCCTCAACACTGAAGGCACAAGTTCAAGCAGCGATGGAAAACTCTCCCTCCGCCGCGCAGGTTACAGCAGTCCCATTGAGCGCGCTGCTATGCGTCGCGGTCGAAAGGTTGAAGAACTTGTTCAAAGGTGAAATGGGACTCTGTGGGGTCCTTCTTCAGTGAGAGAGAGAGAGAAGCGAATAGCGGGTGTACTGCATGTCATCGTCAAGAGCGAACCTGCCTCTATAGCCATGCATGCCTTCCCGTTCATCGAAATCGAATCTTCGTTTGTGTGTGTGAGCTCACTCACCTCTCCAAGCGTGAACCTATTAGCGAGCCACTGTTTGCTCGTCTGGCGTGGCAGGTAACGCTGAATACTAGTCGGGCCACACAACCAAACGCAAGAGGAGCGTTCGGATATTGTAAGTCTAGATATATACGTTCCTCACTCTGGTTGAAGAGATCGCTGCCGTCACCGACACTGTCGCCTCTATATAGATACTATGGGTGCGAGGGAGAGAAGGGAGAGCGGGGAAGGGAGCTTCATCACAACGGCACCTAACTCCCCCTCCCCCTCAATCCCCCTCTTTTGTCCAGCGTCCCCTAAGAGTTTTGTCTAGGGGAGAGGCGAAGGTTGGGGTGAACCTCGACCCCGACAACGAGGCGACCGATCCCCCAAATGCCTTCTCTATTTTTTTCTTTACATTTGCCATTCTGCGTGTTGGTTTCCTGGGTGCTCCATTGTATTTCTATTTCTAAATTATTTTTAATTTCTGGCACTGGGAGCCCGTAACGTTTTCTCCAAGCGTAAGCCGCGGATAAAAACAGTTAAAGGATAAAGTATGTTCAAAAACGTGAATTCGAGGGGTTTCATTCTGAAGGGGAAAAAAATGCTTGAACTTGAAAAGTATAGCCTTTCGCGTTCTCTTTTTCTTCTTACGTTACGGCGCATTTTTTTATTGCGGATGCATATTTCTTACTTTATCTTCGCTGGGCGGTACTTTCAAGGGTAGTTGACAAAAGATGAGCGCTTCGCTTTTACTCCCTTACACCGCATTATGACTGTATTTTTTTTTGCTTTTTGATCGTTCGTTGTGTATTCCTAGTCTGTTGCGCTCGCTGACTGCGTACAGTGCTTCTAAGAAAGCCTGTGCGTACCCTTGAACTTGGCTGTTTTCACTTTTTATAGCGTAGCCGTTTGTGGCGTAGTTCTTACGTCGTGTACAGAGCTCAAAGGTGGTCGCTCTGATCTGCTCGTACAAGTAGAAGGAACTTAAAAAAAAGAAGCTCGTATAAAAAGTCTCCCCGAATGATGGTGCCCTGTAGATTTTCTTTCCCTCTTTTATGTATTTCTCTTTGCCGCAAGTTTTATCGGTGGCTGCTTTCGTCGAACAAGCTTTTCAACCACAGTGAGAAGACGGAAGGTGCATGTTACGCTGGGCAGCTCGCTGTCATCATGTGCTCGGTGACAGGCGGTTGGCGATAGTACGCACGGGATGGAAAGAAGTGAAAAACAAGTTAAAGAAAACCAAGAGATATTTTTTTGAGAGGAGCGGTGGCTCGGTTATGTTACGTGATCGCGGAAAAGCGCCGAACTGAGCAAATCCCGAAATTTACGGGAATGGGGTCACGGTATACGGCGCGCGGAGCGATCAATGAACCCGGCGTCCAACCCGAGACCTTCACCTCGGAGCTGCCTCCCCCATCCGAGGTTTTTGGGAGGAGGCAACGCCGGCGTATACCGTAACAGGTAATAAACAACTTTATACAGTGCTCAGCGGAAGGACATGGTGCGCATGGGAGGGGGATAGACTTAGAACTGAGCGTGAGATAGAGAGAGAGTGGGTGTTGAAGGCGAAGGGAGCAGTACTGCGTAACGGTAGGTGCGGTGCAGTACTTGATGAGACACAATGCACTGGGCGGAGCTGCAGAGGTCAGGTGTGGAAAGGAGGAGAAAAGAAAGAAATGGGAAGAGGGGAGGGGGGACCTCCGAGAACAGTCGAAAAAAGGTTCGAGAAGGTGTCGTTTGTTTCGATGGCTTCGGTTTCTTTTTGCGCTTGCGTGCGCGTTTGAGTCGTTTTATACTTAACGGGAGATGATATGTTGTAAGAGCAACAGTGTTGCCGACGTCTCTTGGATTTGGAGGGAGTTGCTGAAGGTTAAACGTCACCGCCAACCTTCTCTCTCAAGAATGCCTCGCTAACGTGGAGCAACGGTATAGAGAAAGCGTTCGAGAGAGAGTGCAACGTTGGGAAAGGGGAATCGCGTATAACGGGCACTTTGCACTTGGAAGATGCTGGACACGAGGATACGAAGGAATAGAGGGAGAGAGTACTGAGCTAAGGGCGTGTGATGAATATAGAAGAGAGAATTTCGAGCTTCGAAAAGGAGGTCTTCCAATGGGAAGGCGCACTGGGCTTCTTACCTAACTAGAAGAGGAGGGGAGAGTGGTACGGTGAGTACGGACGAAAGTTCAGCGAGTCAACGACACGGGTTGTAAACACGGAGTGCAGACCGTGCAAGAGTCCAGATCACGTGTGGGCTCGGCGCTGGTGTGCGCGGGTGTGTGTGTGCGAGCCAGACGCTTGCGGCTACACTGTGCTGGTACTGCGGCGCGGAACTTTGGTCACGTCCCTTTTACGTCTCGTGCGAAGCTGGCCACGTGGTATATGCCGCCACGGGGCAGAATGAATTAGCAGTTGTAAAGGTGAAAGAAAATTGGTCTGTCAGTTTCGTACTACTGGTAAATGTGGAGACCTTAGAAGAAGCTCTTCGTGGAGAGACAGTAGGTATCCCGCCGATTGATGGACACGAGCGGATACGTGAACTTGGGTTATACCATGACGACCCACCAATTCTGATACAGCGGTAACCTACGGAGCTCGCCTTTCTTCCGGATCTTAGGAGGATAACGGCACCTGGATCTTTGACACGGTATGCTCTCGTGAAAAGAGGTGAGTTCAACGTAACCTCCCCATCACCACTGCGCGTTTCACTGAGGCGAGTTTCGGATAGTTCACGTACTTTGCCGAATCTGTGGAATGGATTCTGCTATCTCTTTCATCAGCAATGCAGGCTGCACATATGCATGCAGGATGTTGAATTGTTTTAACAGTCATCGTTAAAGCCATTTCACGAGCACTTCGGCTCTCGCTGTGTTCATTGTATACCCACTCCGCAATATTTCCATTGTTCCAGGCGTGGGTTAGGCTTATTCCCATGAGACCACATTTTGTGATAATCTGTTCCATTCGTGTTCCTCGAGTTCCTACTACGTGCGTATATTGTCCCAACAGCGAATGCCAGCGATAAACGTGACGAATCGTAACGAATATCCTACAACTAAAGAAAAAAATACAAAATGCCAGTATAGATATTTGCGCGGTACTCGTCTACCTATACACTCTGTAAAAGGGAATGCCGGAAAGCGGCGTTATTTGACGGATAGCGGTATTAGCTAAACTATACGCTTACAGATGATCGCAGAAACTGATAGAGAGACGATCCGCTCTTGGAAGACGAAGCGTGCACGCGAGCTTGTCGACGCGGAAACAAATGCGAAGTCGTCCAAAACCGGATACTGTATACTTCGGCGTTTCTTAAACCATAATGGGTTTCCCTGTTTCTGGAAGCCCCTCTCGGCAAAGAGGTCGCGCAATAGCTCCGAGACCCCTCACGTTTTTTTTACAGCGCAGTACCTTTTAGTGAAAGTATAGTCAGTGAACAGAGCAAGGCTAAAAGAAAGGAAAGCAAAAAAATGACGCGCGAGGGCACGCGATGCAGGAGCTGCGTGTTCCCAGAGAGTTGAACGAACGTTTTCAAAGCCAGAGGTCGATCGTGCAAAAGCGCGCTATGCTAATGAGACGTTTTCGTTTTCTTTTCATCGTTCAACGTCACCATGCGAGTTGGCCAGGCTCTACGTTCCGGCAAGGAAACGTAACCCTTTCCCCCCTTTCGCTTCACCGCGGCCGCACAATAATAAGAGGCCCAGCAAGCAACATCAGTGGTTTCCTACAGGTCTATCCACGTGCGGGACTGCTTGCGGTCCTCTAGCAGAACCGAGCAATAGAAAGAAAGAGATGGGGAGAGAGAAAGAGAGAGAGAGCAAGTGGAAGGTAGTGGAGTCAAGCCCAGCCTTTGCGAAGCTATATGCTCGATCGCTTAGCGACCGTCTGCGGAATAATTGCGAAATGAGAGCTCCCAACAACACCATTTCCATAACGAGCGACTAACTACCTTCGTCTCGTTAACTTTCTTGTGCTTTCTCCTGGACGTTGAATTAATGAACGTTCCCTGTGGCCTTTAGTGAAGCGCTTGAATAACAAAAACAATGGAGTCGCAAGTTTTACAGGGACGGTTTTTATGGCACTGCCGAGGCAGTCGCAGACTGGTTGATCACGTGGTCGAAGTAATTAGCGCGCGATGAAGGAGCAGTTGCCCGGTCACTACAAAATATTTGTTAGTGCGTGTTTTATCAGCGGGGTATGTTATATTGTTATCACTAAGTTTCTTTTGGTGTATAACAATGACGCATAACAGGACGCCGCCATGTTATCCTCCTCCATTTCTTTCTCATTGGGAATGGTAACCTGGTATCAATAGAGTAGACTGTAGCATTCTAACGTGCATTGGGACGTTAAACCCCCACAAATCAATCGGCGTTCTAACGTGAAGTGCGACGTATGATTAGAAAAGCTCACAGGAGGGTTGTATCGAAAGCTTATAGAAAATGATTGATTGATATGTGGGGTTTAACGTCCCAAAACCAAAGCTTATAGAAAACTATATGAGTCATGCGCGTCGCAGAACCGGCATAGACTGTGTTTCCAAATGTTTCCTGTTTTTCCCTTCCCATTTTCTTACTAGTTTTTTCTGAAGTATGCTAAACTCGTTGATACTTAATACAGCTACGTTACTTTGTTTGGCAGCTTTAAGATAGAGAAAAAAAATATGGAAGTAATGATTAGCCATTATTCAAAATAATTATTTCGTCCTTTTCTCTCTCCCACGTCGAAAAATATTGCTGCATGATGTTTATGACAGCCTATCTTATGCATAGTGCTTCTGAAGCTCGCGGCGGGCAAATGTTTAGAACAAAACGTTTAGAAGACGCATATAAAACGTAAATAGAGGACGCACTCCGCTACGAATTCGATATGCGAAATGTGTTGACGAGTGCCGCAGGTTTGTGAATTTTCGTGGTGACTAATTTGAAACTTAGTGACTTCTTTCCCCGTGCGATTTCCTTATATCGTCCTGGTTGTCTCTCACTCTTCAATCACTCGCCATCTGAAATGTAGCCACGTCGTGTTTCTCACACGCCATACTTTTGTAGCTCCAAAGCTCGCGAACACAATGATAGTTGTAGCGCGAGAACAAAACGACGACCCAGAGACAAGAAGGACACGAAAGACACGTCCTTCTTGTCTCTGTGTCGTCGTTTTGTTCTCGCGCTATAACTATCGTCATGCCATACCAACTAGCCCAAGCTGCCACACTTCTAAGTTACGTTTCGCGAACACAGTCAGGACAGAACAAGACGTCTGCTAAGCGCGTATAAAACGCCTAAAAACGGTCGGTGCGCGACTCCTCTTTTCGGCGATGAGTTCGGGCCGTCCATGCTGCCACGCATCGTCGAAGCGTTTCGCGGTCGTCGTCCATCAACGGAGTTAAAGGAAGAGGGGCTTCTTATCCCGCCGACCATGGCGGCGGCGTGCGTGTTTGTGTAGGCTGCGTTTGACTTGCGCTTCTCAAGCACAGCGGGCGCACTTGGGATCCTGGCAGGGTACTGCCAGGGCTGCTGGCAGCAAACGGCGCGAGACAGCTGGACCGACCTGCCCTCCTCTGCCGTGCTTCTCCTCCGCGTTGCCTGCGGCGGCGCCGAAGAAGCAACGGCGGATGAACGAAGGGCTACTACTTCCGCGTCTTTCGAAAACGCGCGCCTCCTTTAGTTCTCTCTTCCACCCACGGGACTTGCTGGCCGCGCCGGCCGAACTGCCGCTTCGGGCGGGCCTCCGGAGGTGATTACGTGCATATGATGGGAAGCTACCGCTTCATTGGGCCTATCTGAGTATTGCGCGTTGAATCTGCACGCGCATAGGAATGTTTAATGCGCAGATAGGGGGTGACTATACCAATATAAGGATGTAAACGAGTGCCTGCCACGCCATTGGTCTTGTCTGGGTATGACGTGTTAAATCGCGTACACGCATGCACAGATACACGCAGTATTGAGTCGTCGCGTTCTATTGTTGTTTTTCTCCTTTAAACAAGACGCATATCAGAAGAGGTTCGTGCCAGTGTATGGTGTCGACTACTCCTGTTCTTTTGGGAAATAGTCATCGCAAAGTAAAGAACACACAAAAAACTATGCGACTACATTCACATGGACGCATGGAAAGTCGCCGTTTTTCAATAGAAGCAACTATCAACTCAGCAGATAAGCTTACAAAACACAGATATTCGCACATAAGAAAGGCCCACGCGTAACGTAAAAGTTTCCTAAGATGTCACGGCAGATCATTACGCACTCACAGAAATGGATTTCAAGTGCCGCACTGTGTATAGTGCAACAGATGTTTTTTATGGAAGCAAATGCGCACAAACATGAAAGTACAAGGAACATGCAGACAGGGCCTGCGCTGGACGCTTAATTAATTGATGCATTAGGTTATTGGCAGAGCTTTATTGACAGGCCAGGTACTTAGCTACAGCGTTACTTGTATGCCATGCAGCTGCTTTCCGTAACCCACACGTTGCAGTACCATTTTCTTGTAGTATGTCCGGTTTCCACACTGCGGGTTCATGTTCGTTCATTTAGTGTATCGAATGACGATAGATTCCCTGCGGCAGTGTACTTATGTCCGTACGTTGTGATACTTGACTCACAAGCATGCAGATAAACTACCGGTTATCGCTCATTATTACTACGGTATCGTGTTTATATTTAGTTAGTTCACACGTGCATTGAGGTTGAGTTGTTATGCTGCAACAGGGCATGCGCGTCACTGTTTAGACTGCTCGTTGACTCTATTTCAAAGAGAGCTGATGGAATGATGTAAAAAAAATGCTACTAGTAATATTCTGTGTACTTTGTGCTTAATATGAGACTGGAACATTTTACTATAAGCATCTCTTTTATTCTGATTATTTAGTCTTAAGATGCTTAACAAGGCAATCTCATAAAATAATCTCCGTTTTGCTGTGTACCTCACCAAAATAGGGTGTGTGTTGCGGAAGGGGGGGGGGGTTGATGATAGCGCCGACAGGAAATCCATTGACCACCATAAACACACATAACACGACTCTGTGATGCACGTGACCGTGAACTTGAAAGTCGACACGGCCTCGGAAATCGCGACTGCCAGCAAGGTCACTCAAATGGTGCGAAAATTACAACACGTCCAACCGAAAGCTACAGGAAAAAGGACAAGCAGCTTGCGTGAAAAAAAAAAAAGAAATGGAAAAAGGAACCTGTAGTTTATAGACATGGTCGTTATATTTCTGCCCTTCTTTCATCTCACACCCTCCGACACCACGTGCGGAAGCGTCACAAATCACGCACGTATACGTTATAACTAAACACATCCGCCGAATCCACACTGCGAACACACCCCGTAGGCACGCGAGCGAATCACCTTATTTACGACCCGAGACGAGGCACGCACGTCTGAAGCGGCTACCGCTGCATGGCGCGCATAACTCAAACGATTGCCGAGGGGGAAGCGGCTACAGCGGCGGCGGTAGCGAGTATTTCCTTGGCACCTTCCGCATATTACATGGCTCCTGTCGTAGAGGGGGTCATAAAGGTATCCCGAAGCGCGCCTGTAGCCTCCCGCGGTGCGTGGTTGGCGCGTATACGCTAATCCGGAAGTAAATAGAAGCTCACAACGGAGGGCGATTCGGTCGCGAGCGCACGTCACTTCCTGCACCGCTTGTGCTTTGTCATCGACGAGGGACACGACAATAATGAAAAAAGTCCCGTGACCCGCAAAGACGTACCACAGACGGGTAGACATTGTTTGTCGTCTGCCTCTCTTTTTGTCGTCTGCCAACGAGCGCTCGTGCCGACGCACGCTAAGTGTCACTTTGAACAGGCCCAATTTTCAATTTTCTTTTTGTATAAAACGCTGTTTAATGGACGTTACACGGGCTCTCCCTCCATATTTGCTCGTTTATGATTTTTCATTTTTTTTAAAGGTTCGGCCCAGGTGTGAGTTGTCGGCTTGTAGAAAAGTGCGATGTTGTGCGTATTCGATGTTTTATGTGGAGTGAGACGAATTCCGTCTGCGTGGCTCGTGTCACGTGTTGAAAAGTGTTGTTACTCTTTCGAAAGCAATCTCTCCAACGAAGTCCCTGATAATGTTCGAACGTCGAAACGTACTGGTCCCCAACAGCGACCGCGTAAAGTTTTCTCAAAGGACAGTGTCCTGGACCAAAAGCTGTTCTGTCACTCACCGCATGGCTCTTAAATTGTCCTGCAAGACGAACTAACAACTTTTTCTCGTTCTTGTAAGTCGGTATCTGATTTATCACTCTCAATTAAAAAACAAGAACGAAAAACCTAGCCTTTTCATCACTTTTTATGGCTTACAGCTTCAGGCCAGTGTAATCTCGCAACGCGCGAGTTAAAACAAGTAGGGTACCCTTTTTTCTTCTAGTAAGTCCTAAACACGGTCTTTACAGCAGTTAGGCTGCTGACCCGAAAGTCGTGGTTTCGATCTGGAGGCGAAATGCGACAGACGCGTTTACACTGCTGGTGCCAGGGCACCTTGAAGTGAATACCAATGTTCGAAATTCCCGCAGCTCTCCCCTATACGGTGCGCCACATCATCATATCGTGGTTATGGCACGTAAAACCACATGCATTATTGTAAGTAGTCTCTTAGCATACGCGTAAATACAATACGTGGTAAGTGCAGAAACCCGCATACGTCGCACGTGTTTACATGCAGCCGTTTCGTGTAAGCAATTGCATTTATGATCGATTTTAATTCGCCTAAGTTAACTTTTTCTTCTAATATCACCCTTAAGCGGGTTCGGCTTGAAACGCTAGTTATATAGCCAGGAAAGCCGACCTTTTTCGTCTCTTTCCTGAATATAGCCAGCATTTAACCGGGACTTTATCAAGAACGTAGTTCCCAGTGCGTCTTAGCAGCATTGAAAAGTGAGACATAATGTAATAGAATGTATTCGTAAGCTGGAATCATCCAACTTTCTGTGAAGAGAGTCTGTAACGAGACATGAAGAAGAGATCCAGACCCGTGACGTATGGCTACGTTGAAGAATGTCAGTGAAAGCTGATTACGACCCAACTGGAACTGAACGTTTTTCTGCTGTTTATTTTGTATTAATACTGTTCTGAGAGAACCTAATTTGGTGTAACATACTTGGCTACCTTTTGTACTCGAGTTTGCCAATGCCTTCCTCGCATGAGTCGTTACGTACAAGGGATAGGTGAGTAAGCACAGCCGGAGGCGCACGGCCAGTTTGAAACCGTGCATTGGCGGAAGTTGCGAAGAGAGGAAGCCCTTGTTGTGCACAAGCACAAATATGTCCAGAAAAAAAATTTCCAAATGGTCGCAGATACTTGCCGACTTTAATTACGGACGCCTTAGTTATCTTGCGCCATCGACACATGCAGTGATAAACACGTCCCTCTTAAAGTGCTAGATATAGCCAGGAAACCGGTCATTTTTCGTTGACTTCTCTGGATACAGTCATCTTTTAACCAGGACCTGATCAAGAGTGTACAACCATCCTTCAAGAATCTTCGCTCCTACAACGGGACTCGAGTACATGAAGCCTAATGCTGATGTATAAACGATGGTGCAGAGTGTCGTGAGTGAAGCGAAAAGGTGGGAAATGTTCAATAGCTTGATCTGTGCCGCAGGTGTATGACAAATCGTCCTTTCGACCATTCCAATTCGAGAAATCTATGCTTTTGTGAGTGGTGATCCCGAAAAAAATATTGTGATGGTTGGTGCTTTGGAGAAAAAAAATCGAATCATGTTACATAGGATATTTGATGTAAGCGTAGAACGAACAAACAAGTGTACGTGATAATTAGATCACTACGTAGTCGAGAGACAGCGAAGATTTGATCTAACCTAGTTCGGATCTATGGTATATGTACCGGAGCATATCGGCTGCAGCTCTGTGCCAGCGGAGACGTTGATGTTCGTGTGACTCATGCTTGCCGGGTTTCTGCCCGAACCAGCTTGTTGCGGATAACGCAACATAGTGCCATGTTAGTTAGTTAGCTATGTTGGATCTGGACTGCTGTGATCAAATTTCAACCGATATTAAGATAACTAAATGGGCCTGGGCAAACGCAACGAAATTAGGAAGTTCACCTGCATAAATTGGAATCGATAATGCATGCTGGGTAAACTGAAGATCATTTGGAGAAGTACAGTGCGCAGTGCACATAATATAGGTTGAGAATCGTGATGATGCAGATATACCTTGCTAGGGAAGGACGAGAGGAAGCGAGAAAATAGTGATGGAAGATCACGAAGTTAGAGGATGCGTGTGAACCTTCATTATTGGGCCCGAAATCTCATGTTCGGCAATCTGGCCGCGGGAAGTAGCAGGCGTTAAATGCACACCGCTGTGTAGAACATTTCAGATCGGTTCTGCGGAATTCCCCAAGGTGACGAAAGGGTTCAGAAAGGGAACTTCACAACGACCCGTTCGTAGCACGACGCCACCGAGAAATCCGTACGGATCTCTCGGAAAGGAAAGCTTCCTTCATTGCGGAAAAGTTAGCCCAGTTTCTGAGATCGAAACGGGGACCAATCTACCGTCGGAGCTAACGAGGCTGCTGGCAAACGGTAGCGCGGGGGCGAATTATTCGACGCCTCGAAGCACGTGGTCACTGAATCTCCTGCATGCTGGCCCCAGAGAGCCGCGCACACCACCGACGCAACAACGTGAGCTCTTCGCCGTTCGACGGACAGACGGACGACGTTTAGGGGATTCTCCCCGACCTCGACCTCGGATGGAAAAGCCTCCTCTCCACAAGCGTCGGAGCGACCTCCTTTCCTTCGCCATTTTATTCCGCCCAGTTGCTCCCGTACTCGCCGTCGGCCCGTCCGGGTCAGCCGAGCACCGCGGCAAAGCCCAACGCCAAGGGGGGAGGGAGGTGTGTGGTGATTGCTTGTTGGTAGATCGGGTAGGGGGGGGGGGGGGGAATACTTTTGTTTTGGCTTCTCCTGAAGGGGTCTCGGGGTCGCCTTTGCATCTAGTCTCCCTTGTTTTGTTTCATTGTGTCCACTTGCCTTTTCTCCCACCCTTTGCTTTCATTGAGTCCCCCTTTTCTTTTTCGTTTACATTCGTCTTTGGAATGCCCCACATAATGCACCCCGACGTAATAACAGGGCGCTGTTTGCCGTGAATGCCCTCACGTTCGTAGCGGCGCGAACGTCAGGCGTGTCATCTCTCGCTTGAAATATATTTTCTTTTTTTTTGGGGATTCTTTTTTTTTGCAAGTTATTGCCGAATAGACCAATAGAGTTCGTCACTTTCCTCGGAATAACAAAGACCATAATGTTCTCACTTTGAAGGTCCTATTTGAGAAATGAGATGAAATTACCTCGATAGATATGTATTTCAGCCTCGCACAGTACTTTCATTGGCGCGATGTTGTTTTTTCCTCTCCTTATTACCCTCTTTCTTTTATCCTGCTTGCATACAGCGTTTAATTTGGCTATTGGCTTCGGATATCAATAATGTTGCACGCCCCGGAGTGAGTAATAATATCGCGTCGGTCACTCTTGCGTTGCACTGGATAGCAAAAAAAAAAAAAAACAAATGTTATCAAGGTCAAAGGACATGGAGGTCCGGTTCGCTACCCTACCACGTGACACTAGCGAAACTACATAGGACCAATAGTACGTCACGGGTAAATGAAGGACTATATCGCTTTAAACAAAAGTCAACAAGCTTAGGCATATCATTTCTTTTTTTTTTCTCCCGACAGAACGGGTTCATTCGTCACGAACTTACGAGCGTGTGCACGACGAGAAGTGTGACGACCCCCCTTTCATTAACGAAGGACACTCCATCAACGGACGCCGAAGTGGCGTTTATTTCGTTGGTCAAAAGATCGATTGCCCTGGGATTACGCAAGAACGAGTGTAATGCTGAGTTAATTATGCCTTACAGAGTCAATGCTTCGCGGGGAGCGCGGTCCTTTTACGAGAAAAAAAATGGCAAAAAAAATAAAAAAAAAGGCGAACATCGACGGATGGTTCGCGAATGAAACTATGGACTCGGAAGTGAATTTTTAACGATTATAAATGAGGGAAAATCGCTTTACCTGAAAGAGAACATGACCCTTTGTGTGGTATCCACGGGTTCAATGCCGTGTCAAGTACCAGAACTGACTGGTTTATTGGCCGCGAGGTCTAAACCGGCGAAATTTTATTAAGGCACCCACACTTTTTTTTATGCAAGATAACCTTCATGGAATGCTTTGTCATTAATTGCGTCAGTCCGCGTGGATAGCCGAAAACAAGAATAATTTCTGGTTGACGTTTACCCTAGTGCTACACTTGCAAGGAAGTAAGAGGTGAAAAAAAAGGGGGGGGGGGTGGGAGGGGGTGTTCTGGCTTGCAGCCACGAAAACTTACGCTATAGAACATCCTTATGGGAACAGACGACACGACAGCCGATTGTGATGTCTGACGCATCAGCCGATGTGAATGGTCGATGGCCAAATGGAACATGTGAACAGAAAGATATCGGAGCTTCGTTCCATCTTTGGAAAACCACGAAGTTTCCCATTCTTTATTGGAACTTGTCATCGTGGACCATCTGCGTCAAACGTATATAGCTTGTGGCGAACACTTATCGTAATAACGTTAAAACGGCTCCTAAGACAGCGTTTCGAATACCCCAGTGGAACTCCTATTGAAGTAGTAAACGAGACCGTTTGTAGAGTTCCTTTACAAGGCCGCGAAATGTAATAATACCCGAGGTTTCACGGGCTGAAACCGCAACGATACGATTGAAACACGCCGAAGTGGAGGCGTCCGGAAATTTGAACCATCTGGCGTTCTTTAACGTGTACCGACTTAGCAGAGTATACACATACCTCTAGTGCTTGGCCTTCAATTGAAGAAGTTTTTGCCACGGCCGGTATCGAACCCACTACCTTCGAGCTCCATAACCACTGCTCCAGCGAGGCGGACAAGACCGCAGAATAGTCAAAGCACCTTATCTGCAGCGGTCGCTTACGGGAGGTAAAAAAAAGAAAAAAAAAGATAACACGCGCTTTTTCTGGAACCTCTTTCATCGAACACATCATTTTATATAGATGAATAAATACATTGTAGATAGGTAAAAGAGCGAGTGGAAGAACGGGAGCTCTTCCCCCGTTCCTCCGCTGTCCGAGGAGTGGACAGTTTAATTGGTGTCCTGAGATCACTTCGAGATATTGAACGAGTTGTGGTGCGCAGGTTGGCTCTATAGACCCGCTTAGCATGCTAAACAGGTGTTTGAGAGAAGAAAAAAATTATATAAATCAACCGTTTCGTTCCGTGCAATTGCCACCGTACAGGTTAGCGGATATACGTCGCTCTGGCGTGTGCATATTAATATATGTATATACCGAGGAACGGAATGTGTGAAATGGCCACGCCTGATCATTTTGTTTCCGGGCGAATCAATCATAACTTTATTTTCTCCTTTAGATTTTGGCAGCGCCATCCGCGGCTGTCGCTTCTCATAACGTCGCTAATGCACGGCCGGACTCGACTCCTTCTCCGGCGCTGGGGAGCGTCGAGTCCGGCCGTGGCTAATGATTGATTCAACCTTGAATCTAATCTTAATTCAAGCCATTTTGGATACACCTTCTTCAATTAAGATTAACGTCCTGTTCACATTATTGCGTAACGACCGATCACAAGCTTGAGGAGAAAGACGCATGTGTCGGAATATGCGCCTTCGTGTAAGGTTGCCGTCTTTTCTTTCCTTTCTTGATGTTTACAGTCGCTGCTCAATTTTCTCGACTCCTAAATCACTGAATTCTATGTTCGTGTACCATGAAGAGCTAGATGCTGCGAAAAGAGACGTAGTTGCACTGCATGACTAGCTCGGATTTTTAACTAATCTATAACATAGCGTACGCATGTAAGCGCAGTGTGTTTAAAGAAAATTTGGCGACGGGCCAGACACTCTAGATGCCGTCGAAGGTCAGGCAATAACCCAATGCGAAAGAGGCTGAACATTTTCCTTCGCTACGAAGGAAGGAAGAAAAGAAAGAAGGAAGAAGAAATGAGAAGGCAGGAAGGTTAACCAGGCAGATTCCCGGCTCGCTACCCTATCTCTGGGGATTGGAAAATGGGATTGTAAAGATGAAAGAAAGAGAGAGGAAAAAGGAGGGAAAGAACATTGGCAGAACATGAGCTGATTCGTATGTGGCGGCTCACGTTCATGTATTTCTTAATGAATTCATGAACATGAGCCTGAACATGAATGAACATGAATTACTGTTCATTAATTTCTTGCCGTTAGGGATAGAAGAATGTCAAGTCCCCTGTCAAGTCCTCTGTCAAGTCCCCTGGTTGAACTCGGGGGCGGCGCCTACTATGGGCAAGGGTGGGGAGGGACAATCATTGGGAGCCGCCCCCCCCCCCCTACTCCCTCGCCCCTTGAAGTGTTCACTTCAGTTGTACATTTTATATTGCCGCATTTTTATTTTTTTAAGCACTGCGCCGTGCTCCCGACCGGGTTGCAGAAATTAGGTGCCTTTTCTCATCTTCTAATCACTACCACCAGTTTTTCGTAACTTCACGACTACGTCTTTCAGGGAACATCCGTTAGACGCTACAAGTGAGCCACCGAGTCTTCTTCACGCTTCCTATACCTTCGTTATAGATATATTGTGGCGCTCCCGAACGTGTAGCGTCGTTGGTGGTGGCGCCACGCAAAACGAGGGGCTTCGGCGAGGTCTAATTATTCATTAAGCTCATTAGAAGGAGGCAGGCATCTCCATATCGTCTCTCTCGTTGCGCCAGAGCTTGCGTACGTAGCGGAGTGCCTAGCTCACGGCAGCGATTCCTTATAACGACGCCTTGTTCCCTCCTATCGCCCCGAAAAGCGACACGCCGAGCGCAACGCAGCGCGTGCCTCCTGGAGTGATGAATAGTGCGTCGGCACGTCATTTACATCATCCATCCACGGCGGCAAGGCGTCGGTCGTTCGTTTGTGAAGCCACAGAGCTCGTGCTTCACAGAGAGCATACATGGTGGCGCAGCGGAGCGACCTGTTCTGGGCTCTCGCGTCTTTCTTTCTTTCTTTTTTTCTTTCTTTGTTTGTTTGTTTGTTTCTTTCTTTGTTTGTTTCTTTCCTTCTTTCTTTGTTTTTTTCTCTCTTTCTTTCTTTCTTCTTTCTTTCTTTCTCAGCCAACCTTGTTGTGCGCTCTCATCTCTCATCACATCCGCTGGACGGAAGGATCGCTTGCAGCTCCCGCCCGTGACTGCACGCAAAGGGGCAGCTCTCCGTTATACTCCGAAAGGTTGCGTCACGGGCGCAAACGAGACGCGCCGGTTTTCAGCCCGTTGACGGATTGGGGGGAAGGGGGGGGCGTGAGCGAGACGTGTCAGCGAGCGCACTCTGGCGAGTGGTGGGCGCGCGCTGATTCTCAAACGCGGTGATGACCGAGCCTCTTCTTCCGCATCAACAGCGACCTTGAGTGAGCTGTTGAGTGGAGAGAACGCGAAGCGGTGGGTGTGACCGCTGATAGATAGATAGATAGATAGATAGATAGATAGATAGATAGATAGATAGATAGATAGATAGATAGATAGATAGATAGATAGATAGATAGATAGATAGATAGATTTGGTCGTTATATTTTAACCTCTAGCGTGTGTACGCTAAGCTTCTGGTTCACCTTGTTGTCTTTTCTCTTCTCTTCTCTTACCTCTCTCTCTCATCTTTATGCCCCCTTCCCATTCCCCCAGTGTAGGGGAGCAAACCGGGCATGTGCCTGGTTAACCTCCCTGCCTTCTCTCTTGTTGTTCATCTCCCTCCCCCCCCCCCCCTTGTTGTCGCCAGCATACGTTTTATCCCTATTCTGTTGTGTATTAACGCGATAGCGTTAAGTAGCTCGTTTCACAGAAATTCCAGTGTCGGTGGTTGTGAGCGAAAATCGTTGCCTTGTGCGTGATCGAAAAAATCGAGAAAGATGCAAGTAAAATGAATTATACAGAATTCTGGGTGCGAGCGGAAGATCGAGTCCGAGTCGTTTGCGTGGCAAGCGGATGTCCTACCACACAGCCACGCGTCTGCTATAGTAACTGTAGTGAGAATAACTTTTTCCGCTTGGAAATTCAGTGAAAGTAACTTTCATGCTTTACAAACGAATGCGTCCTGTATACATGCTTCACAATACAAGATGAAATATTGCAGGAATAATGCGTGGCGCATGCGTACATTGCCATCGGGCGTCAGAACATGGGATTATCATTGTGACCTCGTGGTTTAAGGCCGGTCACCCACTACAAAAGGCACACACGCTACTGCGCCTATTCCCTGAGGGCCACGTAGTAGTTGCACAGCAAGTTAGAAAAGATTTCGTGCACTAAGCGATTGAAGTGCGAACTGGAGACAGGATATCGCGTTCAACTCATAAAGGCGAAGCTTAAGGATCCCCCAATTTTTGTCCTTCCTCCCGGTATTTTGGAAAGACAATGTGCGTTTTCCTTTAAGTATGTCAGTATTCATCGACACATGAGTCGATCCATACCACTTCGAAGTACACCATGCACTTCGTGTGTTCACTATCTATCTCTCTTCCGTTAGAGGTATCGCATGTGAAATAAGCGCGAAGTGGAAGATTTGAAGGCTGTGAGTCTGCCGAGGTGATGCTGTCGGACGACGCACATGCCACAGTTTTCGCGAATCCCCATTCCTCGTACAGTGCCAGGCACCCAACGCAGCTCAACGAATTCGAAATAAGAAGCGCAAGAGACAGGAATGCAGAATAATCGGATGGACCACGTCCGTCCTTTTCGCTCTCGGATAGGGTAACTCTCCTTTCCCTTTACGGAGAGTCAGCGTCTTGCACAATAAACGAAGAAAAAAAAAGGACGCGATGAACGGCAAGCAGCGAAAAGTTGAAGAGTATAGTGGAAATCAAGATAGCCTGGCGGCCTACTGCGACAGCTGCTTCCACGAGGCGTGAAAAGTTGCTTTCCTAGAACGCAGAGAAAAGAGAGGGGAACTTTCTATGGCGGTGCCCACGTTTATGGTACTTTCGACTGGACTCGTTCAGGCGGCGCCTCGAGCGGAGAGCGACCATCGGGCGCACAGGTCGAAGAAGTGTGTCGCCCGTCAGGTGGCTATAACGGTTCTCTGTTAAGGTGTATCAGAGGATAAAAGACAGACCGCGAAGAAGCAATGAGAATCGTCTCTCCGCCTCTCTCTCCCCTGTCTCCCGTTCTCTCTCCTAGTCTGCGCTGCAGACCACTAGTAGGATGAAGTGGACGCACATACACATTTACTCAGGCAAGCGAAAACTGACGATGGCGCGGCACCCCACTCTCACGTGTTTACGCGTACGGTATCCGCGCGCCTCCGTTCTCATAAAAGCAATAGGCGACGTCGACAGCTGACGACAGGGACAGTTTCAATTCGCGCCCTTCTTCAGATGAGAGAGAAAAAGAAAAAAATGAAGCGAAGTGGACCGCGTTTTCTCAAGCGACAAAGGCTTCGAAGTACCGAGCAAACTAACGTATAAAAGACCACAACGCAGCCGTTGGTTGTGCTGCATTAATAACCGAAACGGCGAGACACAACACCTTATACGCGCAACACAAATAACACAAAGCAGTGCTCGAACAGGCGTGGTTGCGAGGGAACGCTACGTGAGAGCAAAATGAAAGGAACACGGTGAGTCTGTGAGAAAGCAGGCAAGAAAAAAAAAACAAAACTGACAGACAGAATAAAGAAACAAAGGTATACAACGGCGCTTCACACTGTAGGGGCACGCGACAAGCGACGTATGAACTGTTGTGGTCGGCAATATATAGTGAACGCGGCGGCGGTCTTCAGGCTTCGATGGGCGCTGCAGACGACGCCGCAGCTGTCAAGAAGCCACCTCACCGCACTCTCCCCTCTAATATTGTATACGACGCGGCGATGAAAAGCAAAAAAAAAAAAAGGCTACTTATAGGGAGTGCGACGCACGGTGCACCGCTATGGCAACCACTCTCCCAACATCCCTTCTCCTCCTTTACACCAACTTTGCGCAAGCGCACACGTAATATTGCTTGATATCTTCGTCATGAAGCCTCTCTCTCAACATTGCATGCAGGCACGCAGCATTTGTTGACGTAGACGCCAAGCATGATTTCCCCCTCCCCCGTGGGGTCGCTCGTGAACCTCCCGCATCAAGAATGGTGGTGACAGAGCGCGTTATAACAAGAAATTTAAAGGGGGGGGGGGGTAGCTGCGAGCAAAAGCATACGTAACGAAAGCTCAGTGTATAGTGCCTTCGGTATTGGGCGCTCCATATTTCGATACGCCTCCGAAACTGCAACCGCGTGCGAACCAATACCACGCATATGAAACCGTGCATTGTTGTGTATAGCAAATATCACGTATATAACAGAAAAAAATATTAATAAACAGCCGGATAGCAAGGAAGTATGAGAAACAGAGTACCGGGAAAGACGATTTAATAACACTTCGGAGTCAATAGCCACCTTTACGCCTCGCCTAAAGTAACCCTTGCGTAGAGGTGTGCGGGTATATTTCTCACAAAATGCGTGCAGCCTTGTGAAGAGTGTTCGAAGTATACGCATATGCAAGTTTTTAACATGCAGCACGCAATGGAGTCCATTATGGAGGTTTCTCGGTAACAATCGTACGTTACATTCTACCACTTCACACTTCTGCAAAACTCGCGAACTTCTAATAAACGTCTTTTTAAGTGTCTTTCACCTTAAAAGTCTTGCCTAGTGGGAAGTGAGGAAATTTACAAGAAAATCTATCATATATGGACGTTATTATTATTATTATTATTATTATTACTATTATTATTATTATTATTATTATTATTATTATTATTATTATTATTATTATTATTATTATTATTATTATTATTATTATTATTATTATTATTATTATTGTTATTATTATTATTATTATTATTATTTATATTATTATTAATTTTACACCCTCAAAGGCCCTCGTTACGAGCGTATTAGATGGGGGAGGGTCGCATCAGCACTAACACTGTTTAGAATGTAACTTACTTTACGTTTTCTAAAGTTATCATGATTAGCAAATGTTACACCCCCTAATCAGCTTGCTGCAAGTAGTCTGTCATCTTTCACCCTTACTGTATTTACGCCTATTGTATATCTCGCGGAAATTCTCAGCTTACGAAGAGTTAAAGCAATATCCCTGATTGTTGCCGCAGCGTGGTGTATATGCACACTGTCTCTATAGCCTTGATTATATAGACAGATGGCCGTAGGGCTTTAACACTTGGAAGGGTATTCGCTGGCCAATCACTCTTCGTTCCAGCGAATATAGACCCGGGGTATGGTATCCATCGAAACAGCCCGTAGCCGACAACACCTAAAACATTTATGAGGCCAGTCAAGTGAAGCACATAAAATATTTTGTTGCAACGGTCAGTGCGCAGGTAGGTCTGTACCCGCTCGCATGTAAGGTTTTGGAAACACGCGGCGACTTTCTGTAGGTTGAAACTTAGTATTGACAGAGAAAGAGCACAACCTCCTGTGAAACTGCCAACTTACGCGACCAATATTGACCAGTATCCTTATTTCATGTCGGGACATAAGTGAAAGAAAACTGTGCAGTGAAGAAAAAAAAACACCGATGCATTCTTGCGTAATGACTTCATCGACAGTCTATAAGGAAAGATATAAGGTGTACTCTCCTAAAACGGAAACGGTTTGACGTCGGTATGCTGCACGGTATTATTGAGATGACACGGCATACGTCAATACTGCTCACCATGCAGGCACTTCACGATTCACGAGAATCTTGGCTATAGTCAGTACCAGATGGCATCAAAAAAAAATAAAAACGTGGGTGACAGTTTTATCGAAAGCCAGCAAACATTTCGCGTCACCAAACAAGATCCACGGCGGGAGTTCTCACTCTGGGCAGCGTTCGACCAACGGCAGGCGTCATCGGGGAGGGGCGTATAGTTTCGCAAAGGCACTCGTGTTACCGGAAAA
Organism: Rhipicephalus annulatus; assembly: GCA_013436015.1. Lineage (NCBI taxonomy): Eukaryota > Metazoa > Arthropoda > Arachnida > Ixodida > Ixodidae > Rhipicephalus > Rhipicephalus annulatus. The sequence continues at coordinate 265,921 of WOVY01004040.1, forward strand.
GCGCTCGGCGCACAAACAAATGTTTTGGGGATGCGTGGCAGTCTCGTATCGTACAGCACCCATACCTTATTCTCAAAGAGGCAGCTTCTTGCAATGCCCTAGCGCACGCGCATGCACGCTTTTCTTTTCTTCTTTCTTTCTTTTTCCACTGCGAGTTCTCAGCGTGAAATCTCGCGTCACAATCCGCGCTCGTGCGCAGCCAAATATATGCGTAAGCAGGAACCGTCCGCCGTGCAGGAGAGGTGCGGGGAAGATTGCTTCGGCGACGCTTTTACTGCTGCTTGTGTTGCTGCCTCGTCGCGTTCGCCCTGTCGCGTTTTGCCTGCAACCTCTTCTTCCGCCCCTCTCCCTGAAACTTGTTTGTTGACGCTCGAGATCGGTTCTCTGGCAAGAGTGGTGGAAACTGTCGCTTGGTGTCAGGCGAAAATGGAATAGATAGATAGATAGATAGATAGATAGATAGATAGATAGATAGATAGATAGATAGATAGATAGATAGATAGATAGATAGATAGATAGATAGACAGACAGACAGACAGACAGACAGACAGACAGACAGACAGACAGACAGACAGACAGATAGATAGATAGATAGATAGATAGATAGATAGATAGATAGATAGATAGATAGATAGATAGATAGAAGACAGACAGACAGACAGACAGACAGACAGACAGACAGACAGACAGACAGACAGACAGACAGACAGACAGACAGACAGACAGACAGACAGACAGACAGACAGACAGACAGACAGACAGACAGACAGACAGACAGACAGACAGACAGACAGACAGATAGATAGATAGATAGATAGATAGATAGATAGATAGATAGATAGATAGATAGATAGATGAACGCAAAAAATGTGCCTGTTGGTGGGCTTGGAAGTGTCTTTTCATCCCCTTCATTTAGCTCTCTCTCCTTCACACACACACACACACACACACACACACACACACACACACACACACACACAGGTATATATATATATATATATATATATATATATATATATATATATATATATATATATATATATATATATATATATATATATATATATATATATATATATATATATATATATAGCAGGAACAGAGAGTGGAAGAAGGAAAGGGCTTGCAGACAGCAGCGAAGCTTTAACTTGTCGGTGGCGACGGTGGTTCGGCGAAATTGCGATATTAACTTATAGCATGCACATGTCAGCGGCTCTTCAAACGACGCCCTCATGTGTGATGCGAAATGCGTCGTCCGATGAAAGATTCTGAAGGGAAATACAGAAAGGAAGGTGCAAGACAAAAGGTGCTGGGCGCATAATTTCGAACACGTTTCGCCGCAAAATGCAGGCGCGCGTTGTTGTGGACGACTTTGCAGATGCGCGCCTTTTCCGCGTGATATGAGCTTGCGTCGAAGTTCGGCGCTGTATGCTATGTGGGCGTGTGCTGTGGTTGAGTCGATTGCTTCTTTCGCTGGGTATACAGCCGTGACAAAGTGCTCTCTGCGTAAACATTCAAAAAAAAAAGAAAAGAAAGCGCAGCGGCCTGAGAAATTCCCCTCTATGCATTGGGAAAAACATATGCGCGACGGTTATCTAAGCATTTTTAGATCTATAACATTCGAGTATGCGAATTCTCGAGGCAGAAGTTTGCGTTTCTCTTGGAATATCACGAGGAAAGAGGGTAGGGGCGGGGTTTCCTTCGCACCGTTGAAACTTTATGTGTATATGGCGCGCACGATCGAATGTCTATATAAAGTATAATTTACCTCACTCCTCCTCAGCCACCCTGAGAAAAAAAAATTCCGACACACCCTTGTAAATGATAACGTTTATCTGGTGCGTGAAACAGCAGATGCGCTGATTACTTATCTCTGTTTTCAACACCGCAGCTTTTTCTTGAGGCTCGCACGCTCTAGGCCACCCACATGTATATATCCGGGCTTCCGCATGAGCAAAGCTTCGATTTGGGCTATAGTCGATAGGGTATTTTATTTTAGTGGCGCTGAGCGAAATAGATAAGTAACGAGAATACAGGGCAGGGTGGTGCACAAACTTTCAGCTGTTTATTTTCTCAGATATGAGCGCCGAGGTGAATGCGGTGCCGTGCTTAACCAAATGCTCAAGTTGGCGCGTTGTAAGTATTAAAATAAAAAAAAAACTCGAATTCATGATGGCATATTGCACGTTTGAAGTCCCACAATCGCGTGAGCTCCGCATATATCGCCCTCAGTGAGGCAGCTTTTAACTTTAATTACAACTGATAGATTAGTTAAGAGAACTCGTTCGGAACATGATCGTCCAGATACTACTTGCTTCCTCGAACATCTCGTTGTAACATTGAGGCCCCGCCACGGTGGTCTGGTGGCTAAGGTACTCGGCTGCTGACCCGCAGGGCGCGGGTTCGAATCCCGGCGGCGGCGGCTGCATTTCCGATGGAGGCAGAAATGTTGTAGGCCCGTGTGCTCAGATTTGGGTGCACGTTAAAGAACCACAGGTGGTCGAAATTTCCTGAGCCCTCCACTATACTCTCATAATCATATGGTGGTTTTGGGACGTTAAACCCCACATATCAATCAATCAATGTTGATTGATTGATATGAGGGGTTTAACGTCCCAAAACCACTACATGATTATGAGAGACGCCGTAGGGGAGGACTCCGGAAATTTAGACCACCTGGGGTTCTTTAACGTGCACCCAAATCTGAGCACACGGGCCTACAGCATTTTCACCTCCATCGAAAATGCAGCCGCCGCAGCCGGGATTCGATCCCACGACCTGCGGGTCAGCAGCCGAGTACCTTAGCCACCAGATCACCGCGGCGGGGCTCGTTGTAACATTGCCCTTGTTATCTTCAATCCCTTTGTGTATACCTTTGACGTGCTATTGCGAAGATAAATAGTTGAAAGTTTTCGCACCACCTCTCCCGCCCTGTTATTCGTCTGCGCATTTCGCTCAATGAAACTACATTACTTCCACGTGAGCTCTCCGTCTACCCATTCGGTGCACGCAGTTATACGAGATGAACAAACATTCACACATTTGCCCAACTTCGCTCGCGGCTTAGGAAGGACGACAGTCGGCGACTCTCGGGGTCACGTGGCTAATTTGTCAAACTGGCTTCCCGCGGTGAGCGGAACATGGAGTCACTGCAGAGGCGACGCCCTGTGGCGTTAAGTGCAAGCCGAGCATGCTTGCCTGGCGCGTGCATCCATCGGACCGATGCTGGAAGCCCAACCGAGTTATAGCCGGGTTTATCAGGTTAAGCGAGATTTGAATGTTTGCTACCGGCGGCGAATTTCACCTCGCCGCCGATAAGATAACCCGAACTGGCACTTGGAGGATTTACTGGGAGAACTGCGGTCATACATTTGCTATGTATTTGCTGTGTACTGAGCGCCCCACTTAGTAAAACAGGGAACACCAGTATTGCATGTTGATTACGTAAACGTTCGTTAGAATGAAGATTGGGGCAGTTAATTCTAGGAAAGGTGTATGCATTGCATTGCGAGCTGCTTTAGACCTCTCAAGTCTTTCTTTCTTTCTTTCCTTCTTCTTCTTTCTTTCTTTCTTTCTTTCTTTCTTTCTTCCTTCTTTCTTTCGTTCACTGTCATATAAAACTGCGATGGACACGACATATGCGTAAGAATGCAGAATAATTAAAAAAAATAGCAAACAATTTTTGTGGAAGGCTAACGCATTCACTCGTACATACACCAACACTGGTCATTTTGGCCGTTGATACAGGTCAGTGTTAAATAACGCTTGCGATTCGCTCTTTTAACAATGTAATAACAACGTAGACGCGTTACTATACTATGCATCTGCATTACTTCAAGAAATGCCGTCGCGCTTTATGATGCCTTCTTAGTAAAATTCGTCGCAAATATACTTTTTTTGCTTTCTTACTCAGAGGTTTCGAAACAGCGTCAGTGCGATAAAAGCAGCTCCTTACAACAATGCCACATAGGTAGTACAGTGTTATTGGCAAAGACGATTTTACTGTGCAAAAAAAAAAAGACTTTCAAACAAGCGAAAAACAACGCACCGAGTAAGCTAGTCGCTTTGGGACCAAACACGATGTGATAGCTCGATTCCCCGAAAAGCGTGGACAATACAGAGGATGACGTGACGTAGCGGCCGCGCCTCGATAAGAAAAAAAAAACGACACGAAAGAGGTCGCCGTCAAAGACGCGTTCCTCTCTGCAATAATGTTTCTCGTATGAATGATTTGATTGATATGTGGGGCTTAACGTCCCAAAACCACCATATGATTATGAGAGACGCCGTAGTGGAGGGCTCCGGAAATTTTGACCACCTGGGGTTCTTTAACGTGCACCCAAATCTGAGCACACGGGCCTACAACATTTCCGCCTCCATCGGAAATGCAGCCGCCGCCGTATGAATGCGTGTCGCTCTCGTTTGCACTCAAGTGACGCAACTATGCTCGCCACCAATTAGCTTCTCTTGGCATCGAGTAAATGCTACTAAGTTGTATTACGTGACTGCTATACTGCTAATGAATCTATGCTAGTATGCCGAGTGCCTCCGCATTTCTTACGTGACAAAATGAAAGAAAAAAAAAAGAACTTTTTAAATCGTACGATGCTTGGTGATGTTGCTGCACCAATAATGACAGATGTAATTTGTGATTTAGTTTAACTAATTTTATAATTGTTATATATCATTGATGTGGTTTAATTAATTTTCAGGAGTAATCTTGCCAATTTTGTCGAAGAGATGACAAACAAATAGAAAAGCATGGTTCTTATGACATGACATTTCTTCCTAACAAAAAGTTTTGAC
>WOVY01004041.1:0-134676 GCA_013436015.1 Rhipicephalus annulatus
AAGTGAATAGTGGAAAGGAACAAGTATTGGTAATGGGCCCTATCTCCATCAAGTTGCACGCATTATAGAAAAGACAAGGTCTTTATTCTGGGAAGGCCTTTACACATTCGTTCCTTGGAATTAAACAATCCAGGGAAATTTGGAGAATTCCCCTTATAATTAGCCATCCCCTCCATTGGGTACAAACCTTGTGTAGAGACAAAAATAACAACAACAAGGATAACAACTCCATAAGATTTAGTAAGACTCCCGATTCTTTGCCCATCTCCCACAGTGGTATTAGCCACAAAAGAACGTCAACATGCAGAAGAAGGCGATCATTGGTTGGTGTAACTGAAAACTCCTTGTTACGTGCAAGCGCTTTTTGAGCTGCAAGCGGACATTCACCGACGTTCTCAGCCTCATGTCTGACATTCCAGAGGGTCGATTAAGTGAATGCACCAGCTCGCTGAGACAGCCATGTCGTGTGCAGCCTAGAGAAGGAGTAAGACTGTCCTGCTTGACGTCAATCCAGCGGTGAGTTCATGTGATGTACACAACCTGCTCATATGCAAGCTTACGTACAAGAAGTTGCAGACGTTGAAAGATAAACATTGGTTAATGAGCGACCCATCGTGCTGCTCATTCAGCAGCGCACCTTTTCGCAAAGCAGTGTGTGCGTATTAGGAAGTACCAAGCGTCAGCTTTTTTGGCAGAGACGGAATCAATAGCATAGAAATTCTGAGAATTCCTTACAAATATTTTCACACGCATTCCGCATTGATATTGGGTACCTTCTACAATAACGCCAATAGAATATTTCCTCTAAGAATTACGAAGAATATAAGGCACTGAACAGTCAGATCTTGTAGGTTTCATGATTTATTGCTGGTGTCCGTGTTTTCCCACCCTCCTATTCAGAATTAGTCGTAAGTGCGTACCAGAATGATGGATAAGCAGGAATGGCATAGTTTTTGTAAGCACGGGAGCATGGGTTTCTTGACCAGCTGGGGTATGAGCACATGGATGGTAACAAGACGCAGAGAGAAAGCCTGCGCTTGTATTTTAGATCAATATTTTAGGAAGAGACGAACTTAGCAGCGGCTCTAATTATTTTGAAGTGCGCCAAATGACGTGCAATATATTGTGCCTTTCACACGTAAAACTAAGTATTTCATTAGTAATACGAATTTTAAGATCTTTGTGAATAGATGGCCTAAGTAGTTTTTTTTAATTTATATGAAAACTTGTTTTAAAACAAAGTGCTTTTAGTGAACTGTGGGCACTTTCAGTCTATCTATCTATCTATCTATCTATCTATACTATTACTATCGATCTATCTATCTATCTATCTATCCTATCTATCTGTCTGTCTATCTATCTATCTGTCTGTCTGTCTGTCTGTCTGTCTGTCTGTCTGTCTGTCTGTCTGTCTGTCTGTCTGTCTGTCTGTCTGTCTGTCTGTCTGTCTGTCGGTCTGTCTAGTCTATCTATCTATCTATCTATTATCTATCTATCTATCTAGCTATCTATCTATCTATCTATCTATCTATCTATCTATCTAGCGTCTACGAGTTTTAGCTCTCCTGGCCATCGATACCAAACTTGGTATGGCATACCATGACTGCATGAAGAACATATTTGACTAATTATAACAAGAAAGTCATGATATGTATGTCATGAATGTCATGACTTACATTTCATAGTCCTGCAGCTCTTGCGGAGGTTTCGTTCCCATGGCATGCTGGAAAGCTAGTATGGTAAAGCGTGATTGCATGGCGAACACAAGCGACAGATCATAACATGCATGTCACACTCACGATGCCACACTCACGATGCGCTCGCAGCCGTTTCGCTAGCGCCAAACATACCAAATTTTCGTATGCAGTACGTAAATGGATGAAGATGATATGTGACTGGTGCGAACTTGATATTCATAAGACGCGTGTCATGTAACAATATGACTACTTGCCAGGCTCATGACGCGCTGGTGGCCGTTTCGCTAGCTTCAGGTATACCAAATCTGGTATTATGGCACGTGAATGAATGACGAAGATATCATACTGGTGCAAACATGATAAACATGAAATCTGTGTCATGTAAGAACATGGCTACATTCTACGCTCATGATGTGCTCGTGGCCATTAAGCTAGCTTCCCATGTACCAATTGTGGTATTACGCGGCGCGAACGGACGACATTGGTAAATGACACATCCAAACATGATAATCACGAGATGCGTGTCATGTAAGAAACATGACTACAAGCCACACTAATGATGCGCTTGTGGCTATTCGCTAGCTTCACGTATGCCAAATTTGGTATTATGTGACCCAATTGATGACGAAGGTATGTGACTGCTGCAAACATGATAGTCATGAGATGCGGGTCATGTGAGAACATGACGGCATGCTACAGTCGAGGCGCCAATACATTTAGACGTGACGCGATGCGGGTGCTCGCTGGCGTTAATTTTGTCGCGTCAAGCCAGCGTTGTGCACGCCAGGCGCTGGTCCTGCATATACTCGCAGGCGCGCGCCGCGTTGTGTTTCTTTGACGCATGCGCATTTCAGTGCATCCGGCGTCCCTCGGTAACGAAAATCGGGAGACATAGTTTTCTCTGGCTGACGCATTGGCGCGAAATGCAGCATGTCGCATTTCGTGCCAGTTGCCGTCGGGCCGCGCCGACAGACGCTGGTCGTGCCTGGCGTCAGACTATAGAGTGCTCGCGTTTTGCTAAGGTAGCGCTGCTGTTCCCAACGTGCGCGCGCTTCAACGCTACATTGGAGTACATTGAGCCCTTCAAGACGTGCTTGAAGTCGTTTTGATAGCTTCACACTTACCAAATTGAGTGTTATGTGACGTCAGTAAATCACGAAATACACGACTGGTGCAAACATGATAATCCTGACACGCGTGTCATGTAAAAACCGCTGAAATAGGTTGGATTTCGTTGGTTGGTTTGAATTGCTAGCGTACACTTGCTCTGCAATCTAAAAAAATGATCAGTTCAGTTTTAAATTACTGTGGCAAACTATTGGCAGTGGCTACTGCATCTTTCCCTTGCCTCAAGTCTACTGCTGTAGACTATAGTGGCAGTGGCAGGATGGCTTACGACATCTCTCAACTTCACATGTCTGTCAGTGCCGCCCCGAAAGATCATCCTGAAGGAATGAAGCCACCAATGGTGTCCTGCAATTTCAGATAATTTTGGAGGCATTTCAAGAACCAACTTGTTAGAGGGAGCATGCTAGTTAGTGCAAAGTTGCTCTCGCTGTCGCACTTACAGGTGCGATGCCCGCTGCTTCTTCTCAACCTTCTCCTGTGGTTTGTGGGCATCTCCCTCATCTGGGCTGCATTGAGGATGTTCATGGATTCGTGGGACAGGGAAGAGGAGCACGTACTGGAACGCCTGGATATCTCGGGAATGCTGCTAACACATATGGAGGTGCTGCTCTTCCTATTCGGGCTTGCGCTGTTCACCATCAGCTCGTGCGGCTGCGTCGGGGCACTGCGGGAGAACACCTTCCTGCTCAGAGTGTACTCCTTTGCACTTACCATTCTTATTGTCGTCAACTTTGTCCTCGGCGTTCTCGTTTACATCGTGCCAGGTAAGAAAGGAGACCTTTAGAACTCACTAGAAATAAGCACCAAGACACTGACGCTCAAAATGGAGCATAATGAACTAGCGTTCTAGAACGAAAAAAAAACGTCAAGACATTTCGCAATCATATATATATATATAGGCAGGCATGGTGGTTGAGTGGCCGTAGCGTTGCATATAGTCTAGTAGATCCTCCGTGAGCGGTCACAACGCGGTTTATTTCGACGTTTCGGCCTAGAGTCTGGCCTTCATCAGGAATAAAGATATAGTTTGTTGGTGCTCAGCTTTATACAATCTGAAATCAGAGGGCAAGAAAAGAGGGAAAAAAAGGAAAGTAGAAAAACGAAAAGGAAAGAAAAAAAGAAAAAAGAGAAAAATAATATACGGTGGACGCCCCTCGGGTGCCCCCCTTCCACTTTTCCTTCCACTTCCGCCCTCATCTCTCTCCCCCCTCTCCCCTTCACCTTTCTGATGTCAGCGGTATGTGTATGTTTCCATTCACTAGCGCATTCCTCCCGATCAGACGGCCCCTCCTGGCACTGGCGGTTCGGTGTGGGGCAAAAAAGAGCTTTTCAGGAAGTCCTAAGCATTTAACTACTCGGGGTCCCGTAAACAATTCGTCGTAGAAGGACGGGGGCCGCGTATTGTGGCAGAGGCTGGTCAGCGAGCATTTTAGGAAGTTCTAAGCCTTAACTACTCCGCGCCCTGTCGACATTTCGTCGTAAAAATAGGGGTGCCCCGTATTGCGGTAGGCTGTGCAAGCGCGTGCAATGCGAATTCCTTGCCCGCTTCTAAATTACGCGTGTCGTGGGGGCCTCCCGGCTGTGCACATGGTTGCTGTTGGGCATGTCGTGCATGGCACAATTGATTGGGTAGTAAAATAAAACAGAAAACAGACGACAGCTGCACTTAGGAAGAGTAGTTACACTTGGAATTGTTTTGGGTTGTCCAGTGCCCTTCGCAGCTGTAGTGCCGTGAACTTAGTTACTATTTTCATTGTTGCCGTTATTGTTTTCTAATGCTTTAATTGCTGCAAGTGTACCAGGATTCTCATTTATTCCTCTATCGAGGGTGTTAAATCGGTGGATAAGGTATGACTCTCGTTGTTCACGTTCTCGATTTGATTTAAATCCCGTCTCTAAGAGCGTTACTGATAGTTTGTCGAATGAATGGTCGGTAAGATTGAGATGTTTTGATAGAGGTAGACTTGGGGCTGATTTCGCACGGGCTCTGTGATTATTGAAGCGAATCCTAAATGGTGTTTCTGTTTGTCCGATGTACTGCATACCACACACGTTGCATTCGAGTAGGTACACCACATTAGAGGAATCGCATGTTAGGTTTCCTCGTATGTTAATCGAAAACTTGGATTGCGTGCTGGTTGCTTTGTCTGTTTCTCGCATCGCCTTACATACAAGACATCGTGGCATTAAGCAAGGGCGGCATGAATTATCGGGGGGTGATGTGTTAATTTGGGAGTGGACAAGGGTGTCTTTGAGGTTACGTGGTCGTCGGTAAACGACGCCTGGAGCGGATGGGAATGCGCGTTTCAGACGTTCACTTTGTTCCAGAATGTTGTAATGTCGTTTAAGGATTTTGTTTACATTGGGGAAGTTTGTGCTGAAAGTCAAGCAGAGGTTTGTTCGTTGTGGGTCTTCTCGTGGTGGTCGCTTCAAAAGTAAGTTTTCACGCTTTAGTTTTCTCGCTTTTTGAACAGCGTCATTAATTACATGTGGGGGGTATTTTTGTTGCTCGAGCATAAGTTTTAGCCTCTGTGAGCTCGTGTCAAAGTCAGCGTCTCTAGAGCAGATTCGCTTAAACCGGTGAGCCTGGCTGTATGGAATACTGTTTTTACAGTGGCGTGGGTGGTCGCTTTGGTAATGAAGGTATTGTTGTCGATCCGTTGGTTTGCGATATAGGGTTGTAGAGAGCTTCTCTTCTTCTATCGTTATGGTAACATCAAGAAAGTTTACGGTAACTTGCGAGTATGTGTGTGTGAAGTGTATGTTCGGATGTACAGCATTGTAAGTGTCTATAAAGCTGAGATGTTCGTCCTCGCTGTGGGTCCAAATAAGAAAGATGTCGTCTATGTATCTTCTGTATAACATTGGTTTCAAGGAACTTTGTGCAAGAAATTCAGATTCTAGCTTTCCCATAAATATGCTGGCATAAATAGGTGCCATTTCGGTGCCCATAGCGGTCCCGCTGATTTGTCGAAAATACTCTAGGTTAAACTCGTATGAATTTAATTCGAGGACCATCCTCGTCAATGTTGCAATGGCAGAGAAATCTGGGGTGTTAGATTGTCTATGCTTTGCGTACATGTTTTGTAATGCAGCTATGCCGTCATCGTGAAAAATATTTGTATATAATGAAGAGACATCAAGAGTAACCAAGTACGAGTTTTTCGGCACACAGATACCCGTAATGTCTCGAAGAAAATGTGTGGCGTCTTTTATGTACGACGCGAGGGTGCATGGAATGTGGCTTATTAGTTTGTCCACGTACCCTGATATGGGTTCAGTTATTGTACCGATGCCTGATATGATTGGTCGACCTGGGTTACCGGGTTTATGAATTTTTGGGAGGATGTAGAAGCGACCTGGACGAGGGTATGCTGCTTGCATCAGTTTGTGGTCAGTGTTGGTTATCTTTTCTGCGTCCAACAGTTTCTTTAGTTCTGTTGATACGATACGTTTGTATTCGTCTGTCGGATCACCTGGGAGGCGTTCGTAAAATGTTGAGTCGTTTAGTTGGCGGTATGCTTCTTGTGAGTAGTTGGTTGTATTAAGGACTACAATTGCTCCTCCTTTGTCAGCGGGTTTTATTGTTATGTCTGTCCTAGATGCCAAATTTTTCATACTTATTTTTTCAGATTTGGTCAAGTTTTCTCGGTTTCCTTTCTGTCTGTGGTATTCGTGTACTATATCTTTCTGTACTGCGGTGATATAAAGGTCCAAGCACTTGTCTCGATTACTGTTCGGTGTCCAATCATTTGATTTACGACGGTGAATTGTTTCGCGGTTAGAAGGCCTGTCCAAGAAATATTCGCGCAACCTTAAGCTTCGAGCGAAGTTGTCGAGGTCTCGGAGTAAGTGGAATTCATCGAAAAATTTTGTGGTCGGGCAGAAGCTTAGTCCCTTAGATAGCAGTTTTACTTCGTCAGGTGACAAGCTCGTGTCCGATAAGTTTACAACCACAGTGTCACACGGTGTGTTTCTAGATGGATGCTCGTTTGTACCATTAGTGTTTTTCTGGGTGGTGGTGTTGTAATGATAAGGCACTGTATCAGGGAACGCGGGTTTGGGCACATGGTCTCTTTCGAGTTTATGAATTTTTGTGGTCATGATGGCTTGGTATTTATTCTGCTCAAATTCTGTTAATCGCGTGATTTCTTCGTTCGATAAAGTGTTGTGGCGGAGAATGGTGTTGGTCATAGCGACCAGTTTCTTTACCTGCTTGTCACTATGATTAAGAGCAAGTTCTGTTAATTTAAGAGATGCCTCAAGGAGGACGTTTTTTCGTGTTATTTGGTCGTGTTTATCTAGATTTGTAGCGGCTGGTGTGAGGGAGAGTGTCATACCCTTGGGGGCTATTCTAGCACGAAGGTACACTTGCAATGTTGATTTATGCATTTCATGTCTAATTCGTTTGTCAGCAAGTTTCGTACTTCGTTTACCGACGACAACGTAACCTCAAAGACACCCTTGTCCACTCCCAAATTAACACATCACCCTCCAATAATTCATGCCGCCCTTGCTTAAAGCCACGATGTCTTGTATGTAAGGCGATGCGAGAAACAGACAAAGCAACCAGCACGCAATCCAAGTTTTCGATTAACATACGAGGAAACCTAACATGCGATTCCTCTAATGTGATGTACCTACTCGAATGCAACGTGTGTGGTATGCAGTACATCGGACAAACAGAAACACCATTTAGGATTCGCTTCAATAATCACAGAGCCCATGCGAAATCAGCCCCAAGTCTACCTCTATCAAAACATCTCAATCTTCCCGACCATGCATTCGACAAACTATCAGTAACGCTCTTAGAGACGGGATTTAAATCAAATCGAGAACGTGAACAACGAGAGTCATACCTTATCCACAGATTTAACACCCTCGATAGAGGAATAAATGAGAATCCTGGTACACTTGCAGCAATTATAGCATTAGAAAACAATAACGGCAACAATGAAAATAGTAACTAAGTTCACGGCACTGCAGCTGCGAAGGGCACTGGACAACCCAAAACAATTCCAAGTGTAACTACTCTTCCCAAGTGCAGCTGTCGTCTGTTTTCTGTTTTATTTTACTACCCAATCAATTGTGCCATGCACGACATGCCCAACAGCAACCATGTGCACAGCCGGGAGGCCCCCAAGACACGCGTAATTTAGAAGCAGGCAAGGAATTCGCATTGCACGCGCTTGCACAGCCTACCGCAATACGGGGCACCCCTATTTTTACGACGAAATGTTGACAGGGCGCGGAGTAGTTAAGGCTTAGAACTTCCTAAAATGCCCGCTGACCAGCCTCTGCCACAATACGCGGCCCCCGTTCTTCTACGACGAATTGTTTACGGGACCCCGAGTAGTTAGAGGCTTAGGACTTCCTGAAAAGCTCTTTTTTGCCCTACACCGAACTGCCAGTGCCAGGAGGGGCCGTCTGATCGGGAGGAATGCGCTAGTGAACGGAAACATACACAGACCTCTGGCATCAGAAAGGTGAAGGGGAGAGGGGGGGAGAGAGATTAGGGGGGAAGTGGAAGGAAAAGTGGAAGGGGGGCACCCGAGGGGCGTCCACCGTATATTATTTTTCTCTTCTTTCTTTTTTTCTTTCCTTTTTCGTTTCTTTTTTTTCTTTCCTTATTTTCCCTCTTTCCTTGCCCTCTGATTTGAGATTGTATAAAGCTGAGCACCAACAAACTATATCTTTATTTCTGATGAAGGCCAGACCCTAGGCCGAAACGTCGAAATAAACCACGTTGTGACCGCTCACGGAGGATCTACTAGACTATATATATATATATATATATATATATATATATATATATATATATATATATATATATATATATTATCACAGGTAATGGGTATGAGCCATAACTGTAGCGTGAAATCGCTTGGAACTAGAGAAAGAAGAGGACTTTTGCTTCTTGGTCTGGGGGCGATCAAGATGTCGATTCATCGCTGCCTGTTATTTCGTTCGTGGCACTGGTGGAGGTGTGGGGTAAATGCGCCTCGGCTGCGGATCTTCAGCCGACACACCGAGCTACTTAGAGACAGCTACAGCTTCCACGGCAAGAAGCAGTCGCCACCTGCGAGGACTATCTCCCGAATACGGTCCTCTCTTTCAGGACGAGATGGCAACTTCGACTACCAGCTAAGCGAGTCAAACCAATGACGCCTATTTTTTTCTCCCGCATGTTTTTCATGCGCCGCAAACACTACGTTCATTTCATGGGAACATTTATGATGATGTTGATGACTGGCTCGACCACTTCGATCGAGTTGCCAACATCAATGAACGGGATGAAGCTCGCAAGCTGCGGAGAGTTTACTTTGCGTTAGAAGACTCTGCCAAAACGTGGTATGAGAATCACGAGGGTTCCTTTGCGACGTGGCAAGAGTTCAGCGGACGATTTTATGATGCGTACCGCAGCACTGAAATGAAAGAGAGAGCAGAGCAGGCCATCTCATTTCGGAACCAATGACCAAACGAGAAAGTTTCGATGTTTGTCGAGGACATGCTTCGAATCTTCAAGCGTGCCGACCCTGCAATGTCAGAGAAATAGAAGGTGCGGCATTTAGAGCGTGGTGTAAAAGAGCAGCTCTTCACCGGACTCGGGCGCAATCCACCGACGACTGTGGCTGAGTTCATCAATGAAGCAACCACAATGGAGTGTACTCTCCAGAATTGGTCGTCACAGTATGAACGCCACGATGTGACACCTGCTGCACGTTCTATCGGGGCTGACAGCGAGAGGCATGCCCTCGCAGAGTTCATAAGAAGCGTCGTGCGGGACGAGCTGCGCCAACTCCAAGCAGCGGGACCCCAACCACCCGTAAGTGCTATCGCAGACATCGAGATCCGACAGGTGGTCACCCCACTCGCGCCAACAAAGCCTGAGGCCCCTGTGCTGACCTATGCGGCGGCTCTGCGATCTCCTGCACCACATGCTCCTGATCCCACCATGCGGACAATGTATCAGGCTAGCCATCGATTCCAGGGCACTCCGCCACCCGCCTCAAGGTTTCCGACTACACCAACTTATCATCCGTCTGGATCGCGACAGAACGCCGCAAAGGCCAGCGTGTGGCGTACGTCAGATAACCATCCACTCTGCTACCACTGTCGCTGGTCCACTCTGCTACCACTGTGGCAAAGCGGGTCACGTCTACCGCCATTGCCAGTACCGCCAACTTGGTCTCCGTGGCTTTCACCCTGATGATCGGTGCCCGCGTTACGGTGAGCGTCCCCGCGAGATTCAAGCGTACCTTACGGGCCAGCAAGCTCCTCGCCTTGGTCAACGCCTCCAATCACAATCACTATCACCTCGCCGCCCCACGTCACCTAGCGTTCCCTCGTCATCTTATGCTCCTTTCAGAGGCTGTTCACCGAGTCCCCACAGGGGAAACTGGAAACCACGGTTTCTAGGGATGAAGCAGCGTCCCACCGAACTGTCAAAGGGCTTCCCTCGACGCAAAGACCCGACGAAGACCGTTCTGACTTTCCAGTCACTTCCGAAAGTCATAAGACTGTTTCCGCCGACATCACAGTACACGTCGATAATGACGTCGTCAGTGCCCTTGTCAACACCGGTGCCAATTACTCGGTTATGAGCAGCGCCCTGGCATCCCAACTGAGGAAGGTAACTACCCCTTGGCAAGGAACCCCGTTGCGCACGACAGGGGGCCACCTCGTCATGCCGACTGGAATGTGCACAGCCCGTGTTCGAGTCCGTGCTTCGACGTTCACAGGGTCTTTGTTGGTATTACCTGTGCGCTGCCGTCCACTCATTCTGGGACTGGACTTTCTTCGTGAACATGGCGCAATTATTGACCTACGAGACTTGCAGGTGTCGTTCGAGAAACCGTTTCTTCCTGAACCTAAGAACACCCACTTATCGAAGGCTGCTCTACGTGTATCCTCCGAATCTGTTACTACGACTCCCTGCAGCAGCCTCTTCAGCAACGTTGAATGTGACCAAGACGTCTCTGATGCTGTTTTGCAGAAGGAAATCTGTCTCTACTTTTTGCACAACAAATCTGCGTTGCCTGAGGTTTTGTTCAGCTCAGAAGGAAACAGGTTTGTTTATTAGTCACGAATTTCAGTGAGGAGTATCGCCATCTTAACAAACACACTGTGATCGCAAACCTTGAGGATAATGCCGACGTCCCTGGTTCCTCAATACTATCTGCTCTTTCGTCGTGCGAAGATTCCGCCATGACATTCGAAAGCACTCTCAACGTAAACCAGAGTCTACCATCCGCACAACGGGAAAGTCTTTTGAAGCTACTCGACTCATTTCGGGACTGCTTCGCTGCGACTTCGAAAGTGAACCAAAAACCACTTGCCGAGCATCGTATCATCACCGAGTCTACCGAGACACCCATTCCACTGCACGCCTACAGAGTCTCGCAAAAAGAACAAGACGTTTACGCCAACAGGTTCAGCAGATGCTCAAAACTAAATCATCCAGCCATCGACCAGTCCCTGGGCGTCCCCTGTTGTGTTAGTAAAGAAAAAAAGATGGTACCCAGCGATTTTGCATCGACTACCGAAAGAGATCACGAAGAAAGACTAGTATCCTTCACCACGAATAGATGACTCGCTGGACCGCATTCGCAACGCTCATTACTTTTCTTCCATGGATCTACGCAGCGGCTATTGACAAATATCTGTTGATGAGCGCGACCGAGAAAAGACCACCTTCATTACTCTTGACGGACTCTACGAGTTCAAGGTCCTTCCTTTAGGCTTATGCTCGGCGCCAGCTACTTTTCAAAGAATGATGGACATGGTTCTTTCTGGGCTAAAATGGCAATCGTGTCTTGTGTACCTTACCAATGTGGTCGTCTTCTTGGACATGTTTGAGCAGCACGTCCAGCGCTTACAGGCAGTTCTTCAGGCGATTCTAACAGCTGGACTTTCTCTCAAACCTGAGAAATGCCACTTTGCTTTCGAGGAACAGAAGTTTCTTGGTCACGTTGTCAGCCACGCCGGTATACACCCAGACCCTGAGAAAACGAAAGCTGTTGCCGCATTTCCTGTCCCAACGAACAAGCGCGATCTCCGCTGATTTCTGGGACTGTGCGCATATTACAGACGCTTCGTCAAAGACTTTCCTAAAATCACTGAACCGCTAAATGAACTTACAAAAGACGACGTATCATTTGTCTGGTGTCATGATCACCATGACGCCTTTGACACGCTACGAAACCATCTTCAAGCACCACCTGCACTCGGTCACTTTGACAACAATGCTGCCACAGAGCTACACACGGATGCCAGCAACGTCGGACTTGGAGCTGTACTGGTTCAATGGCAAAATAGCGTAGAGTGCGTGATTGCCTATGCAAGTCGAACACTATCATACGCAGCAAAAAAATGCTTAGCCGGTGTTTCGGCTATAACAAAGTTTTGCCCTTATTTGTACGGTCGACCATTCAGGGTAGTTAGCGACACCATTCTTTATGCTGGCTCGCCAACCTCAAAGATCCTTCCGGTCGTCTAGTATGGTGGAGCCTTCGAGAATTTGACGTTACAGTCATTCACAAGTCCGGACGCAAACACGCTGATGCTGACTGCCTCTCACGTGCACCAATTGGAAGTACGAACGTGGACGTTGAAGAGGACGATACATTCCTTTTCTTTGTATCAGCAACCCTTTTGGCTCAACAACAACGCGACGACATGGAGCTAAGCCCGCTGATTGA
This sequence comes from Rhipicephalus annulatus, assembly GCA_013436015.1. NCBI lineage: Eukaryota > Metazoa > Arthropoda > Arachnida > Ixodida > Ixodidae > Rhipicephalus > Rhipicephalus annulatus. Next base: position 12,527 of record WOVY01004041.1, read on the forward strand.
CTACATCGAAGGCGGAAAAGGCTGCCTTCCTCGAAACTTTGCACGTTCGCTGGCCTAGTTCTGCATCAAGAATGAAGTCCTCTATGAGAAAAATTTCGACCATACCTAGAGTTCTTACCTCTTCGTTGCGCCGACCTCGCTTCGGGACGGTATTTTACATGTTTGTCACGACGAACATCATACAGACACCTTGGCTACACGCGCACATTGGAAAAAATGCGCCGCTCATACTACTGGCCACGCCTCGCGAAGACAGTCAAGCAGTACGTCCGCACATGCCGCGACTGCCAACGCCGTAAGACTCCACCTGTCCGACCAGCAGGACTACTACAGCCTATCGCCACGCCTGAAAACACCATTCCGTCAAATTGGCATTGACTTGCTCGGATCGTTTCCCTGGTCTTCGTCTGAAAATTAGTGGATTGTGGTTGCCACCGAATATTTAACGCGTTACAGTGAAGCAAAAGCCCTGCCCAGAGCTACCATGGCAGAAATAACCCAGTTTTTCGTCGCCAGCATTGTACTTCGTCACGGAGCGCTAGCTGTGATAATTACTGATCGTGGTACAACTTTCACCGCAGTTGTAATTCAAGTAGTGCTGAGACTAAGTGATACAGAACATCGGAAAACCACGGGTTATCACCCCCAAACAAACGGACTCACTGAACTGCTGAACAAGACCATTGCAGATATGCTGTAATGTATGTGGCCATTGATCACAAAAACTGGGATGATATACTCCCTTACGTTACTTTCGCTTACAATACAGCAGTTCAAGAGAGTACAGGTTTCACCCCATTTCGCTTAGTTCATGGTCGAGGGGCCACTACAATGCTCGACGCAATGCGCCTTCCCAACAACCTGGGCATGTTCAACGCGGACGCTGCCTTGTTCGCTCAACGCGCCGAGGAGGCCCGTCACATCACCCTATGCCGTATTCAGGCTCACCAAACTGCCGACGCACGCTGCTACAACCTTACACACCGAGAGGTTACCTTCCAACCAGGCGATGAAGTTTGGGTGTGGACTCCCATTCGACAGCGTGGTCACTCTGAAAAGTTGCTGCGGCGCTACTTCGGCCCGTACAAAGTTCTACGCCGGCTCAGTGACGTTACATACGAAGTTCTCCCTGAGGACACCTCAAGACGTTCCCATCGGTTTCCACAAAGTGATGTGGTGCATGTGTCAAGGCTCAAGCCAGATTTCTCGCGTCAGCAATTGAACGTGGACTGACTTACCATTAAATGACTTTTTTTTCACTTTTTTTATTGTCTTTTGTCCTAACTCGATCGTTTCTTTATTGAGTACTTCAAAGACACCAGCCCATTTTTTTGCCTTACGACGCAGTTGTTAGATTCCAAGGTAGCTCCTTTTCTTTCTCATTTTTTTCAACGCTCATCACCAGCATTGAAACGATGCTTTTCGAGGAGAGGGAGTAATGTCGCAGGTAAGGTAATGGGTATGAGCCATAACTGTAGCGTGAAATTGCTTGGAAGTAGAGAAAGAAGAGGACTTTTGCTTCTTGGTTTGGAAGTGAGCAAGGCGTCGATTGGTCGCGGTCTGTTATTCCGTTCCAAGTGATATATATATATATATATATATATATATATATATATATATATATATATATATATATATATATATATATATATAAGGGCAAGAAGTGTAAACCTAACCGTGTTTTGACACAATTTAATGAGATCTAACAGACAATAATGCCAAGAAAGTTATAGGGAAGTTATTGGAACCAATGTAATGTAAAAACGAAGAAAGAAAAGTGGGTGAAACAATAACTTGCCGTGAAGCAGGAATCGAACCTTTTTCACCCACTTTTATTTCTTCTTATTTACATTACATTGGTTCTAATAACTCCCCCTATACATTTCTTGGCATCATTGTCTGTTAGATCTCATTATTAGTGTGTCAAAACATGAAAAAACGAGCCCTTAGGTATACACTTCTTTCCCTTATTCATTAACGAGGGCCTCACACTTGCAGATTTGGCGCCGCTATGTTGTATACGAGGGGACTATTGGTCAGCTGCCCACTCGTAATAAGTTCGCGTGCTACTTGACGCCACACAGGCTCATAAAAGGGTGTTCCACAATCGGCGTGGTGGCTACAGATGGCGCTGACTGGCACTCGCACGTTTAAACTCACATATAAACCCAATAAAGTGGCTGGAGGGATAGCCACCATGATAGCTCAGTGGCTAGAGTATTGAACGCGTAATGCGAAAGTCATAGGTTTGATTCTTGTTCACGGCAAGTTATTTTTTCACCCACTTTTCTTTTTTTCTTATTTACAATCCATTGGTTCTAATTACTTCTCCTTTACATTCCTTGGCATTATTGTCTGTTAAATCTCATTTTGATATATATATATATATATATATATATATATATATATATATATAAATATATATTAGAGTACAACGGTGTCCCTACCTTATACATATATGTGGTAAGGTACCGCAGAACGAAACGTCTGTGTAATGGGCTATCCAGTCGTACGAACCTCAAACTTCCCGCTGAAGCGTCATTGGAGCTAATGCTAAAGCATTTCATTTCAACAAAATTAGTACTCAATTAGTACGAATTCAAGTTCCAGTAACATATTTTGTGGCGCAATCTACTGCCTCACACTTAACACTAAAAAGAAATGGCCTTAAAGAATGGGCAGAAATGCCGATCGCCTTTAGGCCTTTAGAGCACTGTGCCACCTGTCACTCTCGCATTGCGAGATGTGCGATTATATTTAAAGAAAGGAGCTTAACGAGCGTGGTAGCTGAAGAAAAAGAGGAGGATGATTGAGCAATATATTCTTTAAAGCTCCAGGACATTTAGTGTATGAAGCACTGATGTCCTTATAGAAGTTGAATTCTGCCCTACCCAGGATAACTTTGTGCCGGCGATGAATTTTGAGAGCTGGAACACAGTGAGTCAATTAAGACATTTACAACCTAACCGTAAGCGCATAAGTGCAGCAAAAGTTGCTACTGCAACGAGCAAGGTTGCGTAAAAACACAGCTTATTATTCCAGAAACGTTAGCCGCAACAAGCTGGTACAGGCAGGAACCCGGCAAGCACGAGCCACACACGGACGTCAACGTCTTCTTTCACGCTGGCACAGAGCTGGCGCCACTATGCTTCGGTACAATTACTCTCCGCGCAGAAAGGAGCCAACCTCACGACCTAGGGAAAGGACACGACAAGGGGGTCATAGCACGGTTTGAGGCGTGGTACGTGTAATGTTTCACGCCCACGGCAGCGTTGGTCCGAGGGTGGATCAATGGGTTCAACTTCATAGTTGACAGGAGATGTTTGCCGCAACACACGGTAGGGGCCATGGTATTTCGACGAAAGCTTCGGGGAAAGACCGGGAGGGGTAGACGGGACCCAGAGCCAAACCAGCCTTCCTGGGTAATAGTGTATAGTAGACGCAGAGAATCGTGGTCAGTTTTCTGGCGCCATTGGTTTTGTGCGGTAAATGAGCGAGCGAGTTGACGACACTCTTCGGCATAAGCAGATGCTTCGGAAACAGGCGTCGCTTCGGAAACATCAGGCCTGTAAGGGATAATGGTGTCCATGGAGCATGATGGCTCACGTCCGTACAGAAGGAAGAAAGGAGAAAAGCCAGTGGTTGTTTGTGACGCAGAGTTGTACGCGTACGTGACAAAAGGGAGCACTTGGTCCCAATTAGTGTGGTCGTCAGAGGCGTACATGGCAAGCATATCTCCAAGGGTACGGTTAAAGCGTTCTGTCATGCCATTGGTTTGGGGGTGGTATACCGAGGATTTCCTATGGACGGTGCGACATGCCTTGAGTAGCTCGTCGACGGCGTTCGAGAGAAACACGCGTCCACGGTCACTGAGTAATTCACGAGGTGCACCGTGTCGCAAAATGAGATGGTGAAGAAGAAAGGACGCAACGTCTTTCGCAGTAGTAGCAGGCAGCGCAGATGTTTCAGCGTAGCGTGTTAAATGATCCACGGCGACGATAATCCACCGGTTGCCTCGAAGAGAGTTGGGTAGAGGACCATAAATATCAATTCCGACGCGGTCGAATGGTCTCGCTGGGCAGGTTAAGGGTTGCAAAGGGCCAGCAGTGCTGTGAGAAGGCGTCTTGCGTCGTTGACACGTGGTGCATGACCGAACGTACTGGCGAACGTGCCGATACATGCCGCGCCAGTAGTATCTTAGACGAAGATGAGAGTAAGTCTTAAATACTCCAGCGTGGCCACACTGGGGGTCATCGTGAAAGGCAGCGCAGATGTCCGAACGCAACTGACGAGGGATGACAAGGAGCCACCTACGGCCATCCGTCACGTAATTGCGGCGATACAACAAGCCTTCACGGACAGCAAAGTGTCTTGCTTGACGAGAGAGGGAGCGTGATGTCGTTTCTGACGAAGTGTGAGAGAGGACGTCGAGCAAAGAATGGTTCCAGGGATCCTTGCGCTGTTCGGATGGCATGTCAGTGATGCTCAACGATGACGAATCGCAAATGACAGTTGATAAGCAGGCAAGGTCAGGAGGCAGTGGAGAACGGGATAGTGCATCGGCGTCTGAATGTCTGCGTCCTGAGCAATAAACAACAAGGATATCGTATTCCTGAAGGCGTAAAGCCCAACGAGCGAGGCGGCCAGTAGGATCTTTCATGGACAATAACCAGCATAAGGCATGGTGATCTGTGACAACATCAAACTGGCGTCCGTAAACGTAGGTGCGAAATTTTCCTATAGCCCAAATGATAGCCAAGCACTCCTTTTTCGTGACGGAATAGTTGGACTCTGCCTTCGTTAGTGTACGGCTGGCATAGGCGACAACGTACTCGTCGCAGCCATCCTTGCGTTGAGCGAGAATGGCACCGAGGCCGACACCGCTTGCATCCGTGTGAATTTCAGTGGGTGCATTGGGACCGAAGTGGCGGAGAACTGGCGGAGAGATGAGTAGCCGGCGTAGCGCCATGAATGCCTCATCGCAGTGGGAATTCCAGCCAGAGAGGTCCGTGCTACGGGAGAGAAGCTGAGTCAGAGGGGCAATTATAGAGGCAAAATTGCGAATGAAACGCCGAAAATAGGAACACAAGCCTATGAAACTACAAAGCTCCTTTAGGGTAGTAGGCTTGGAGTACTCGGCAACGGCACGCAGTTTGGCAAGGTCTGGCGATGTTCCTTCTTTTGAAACGACGTGGCCGAGAATTGTGAGTTTGCGGGCGCCAAAACGACATTTCTTGAAGTTTAGTTGCAACCCGGCTAAGACACTGGAGAACTTGTTCCAGACGGGAAAGATGAGTTTCGAAATTCGCCGAGAATACAAATATGTCGTCTAAATAGCAAAGACAGATGTGCCATTTAAGCCCCCTGAGAACACTGTCCATCATTCTTTCAAAAGTCGCAGGCGCATTGCAAAACCGAAGGGCATTACATTAAATTCATATAAGCCATCAGGGGTCACAAACGCCATTTTTGGACGGTCTGGTTCAGTCATTGGCACTTGCCAATATCCAGAGCGCAAATCCAGTGAAGAGAAAAACTCCGCACCTTAAAGGCAATCCAAGGCGTCATCAATGCGTGGCAGGGGATAAACATCCTTGCGTGTGATGTTCTTTAGTCGACGATAATCCACGCAAAACCTGATGGAGCCATCCTTTTTTCGCACGAGGACCACTGGCGAAGCCCGAGGACTGTGTGAGTGCTGAATAACACCATGTTGCAGCATCTCGTCGACGTGTTGAGTGATGACGTCACGCTCGGCCTGCGAGACACGGTAGGGGCGCTGACGAAGTGGAGTATGATGACCGGTGTCGATATGGTGAGCGACAACTGACGTGCCTCCCAAGGGAGGTTGTCCGTGGTCGAAGGAGGCGCGGAAACGGTCAAGTAGTTGAATGAGCTGATTGCGCTGGTCTTGCGTAAGGCCGGTGTCTACGCTGCGCAACAGAACGTCTTCGTCAGGTAGTGAGGGCGCGTTGCCAGCTGTGACAGCATCCAGGGACATCGGTGTCGTATCAGAACGGGCATCGAAAGGAAAGATGTCATCATAAGTGTCAAGACTCCCAATGCATTCGCCATGCAATAAGGTAGCGGGACAAGGGAACGGATTGCACACGTACACGGCACTGGAGCCATCGGCAAGTGTTATGACGGCAAACGGGACGACAAGGTTCCGGCGACGAGCGCATTCTTGTGACGGCATAAATCGGAAACGGAGTTGCACAAAAGAGATACCGCGGTGACCGAAAAAGCAGAAATGACGACGTCAGCGGCGACGATCACCTTTTTGGGTGAGCGAGGGAGATCTATGAATGTCGTGCTGAATGGAAACAAAACGAGTTGAGCACGAGCGCAGTCGACAACCGCATGATTAGCGGAAAGAAAGTTCCACCCCAGGATGATTTCATGAGACGCGTGCGGAAGGACGACAAATTCAACGATGTAAAGCACTCCTTGAATCACAACACGAGCAGTGCATGTGGCAGAAGGTTGGACGTGTTGCTAACTCGCCGTGCGTAAAGAAATTTCAACCAGTGGAGTCGTCACTTTGTTCAGTTTGCGGCATAACACTTCACTGATTATACAAATAGCGGCACCTGTGTCGACAAGAGCAGTTGTGGCGAAACCGTCCACAAACACGGCAATCTCGTTAGGGGGCGATAGATGAGGCCTTGGAAATTTCGTCAGTGGCGCAGCTCTTGCCTCAGGAACTGCGACTGTTAGTTTTCCTCCTGGGCATGGTTGGAACGGCGAAGCATGGGGGAAGGAGACCGAAGACGGGGTGAAGGAGATCGACGTCGGCTGAAGTCTGGTCGACGTGAGCGGGGGTCATGTGAATCAGGTGTCACATGCGATTCTGATGGCCGAGGTATGTTGCCGGAATGCTGCACATCATTAAAATAGAATCCACAACGACGACAGTAGCGCGCGACATGTCCTGGAATACCACAGTTGTAGCAGACGGGCCGGTTATCCGGAGTACGCCAAGAGTTGACAGGTGCTCGAGGTGGTGGAATGGGCCGATTTACTGGATAAACTGACACTGGTGACCTGTAGTAGTTGGTGGCTGGACTGTATGAAGGGAGCGGCGGTTGGGCAGAAGGTCGGCGGACGGCTTCTGCATAAGTCAGCGGTGCAGCCACTGATATTGGGGATGTGGGCGAAGGGAGAGCCTCGGCAACTTGCGTCTGAATAGCACGGGGAAGTGAGTAGTCCAGTGTTGTGGGGGTCTCGTTGATGGTGGCGTTAAGAGAGAGCTGTCGAGCAACTTCCTCCCGGATGTACTGTTGAATTTGAGGCATTAACACGCTGTAGTCGGAGCCACTGCTTTTGCACTCCAAGGCCGAAATATCAGCTGTCTGCGTATTAGCGCGACGTGCAGAAACTCGTTGCTTGCGCAGCTCATCGAAACTTTGACATAACTGAATCAAGGCCGTGACGGTCTGTGGGTCTTTGGCCACAAGCATAAGAAAAGCGTCGTCATCAATGCCTTTCATTATGTTCTTTATTCTGTCAGCCTCCGTCATCCTGGCATCAACTCGCCTACAGAGGCTGATCACATCCTCAATGTAGCTCATGAAGCTCTCACCATTTCGCTGAAATCGTCCCCGCAGTCCCAGTTCAGCGCGAAGCTTACGCATGGCTGGACGACCGAAAAACGAGGCGACGGCCTCTTTGAAAACTGACCAGGTGGGGATGTAGGCTTGGTGGTTGGTGAACCATAGGTTGGCCAAATCCGTCAAGTAGAAGATGACGTGAATCAGTTTCGCAGGGTCATCCCACTTGTTAATCGCTCTGGCATGCTCGTACTCTGCCAGCCAGTCCTCGACATCTTGATCTTCAGTGCCGTTGTATACTGGTGGGTCACGCAGACGAAGTACACCAGAACACATGACGGGTGGCAGTGTGGAAGAGCCTTGTGGGGGATCGACGCGCTCGGTCACCGTGGACTGAGATGGTAGCTTACGGCTGCGGAGCTCCAGGACCTTACCCAGCACGTTTCCACCAAATGCAACGAGCAAGGTTGCGTAAAAACACAGGTTATTATTCCAGAAACGTTAGCCGCAACAAGCTGGTACAGGCAGGAACCCGGCAAGCACGAGCCGTCAACGACGACGTCAACGTCTTCTTTCACGCTGGCACAGAGCTGGCGCCACTATGCTTCGGTACACTACATTTTTTAAACCTGTGCAGGCATTCACAGTCGAGTAAGCAGCATTGTCAATAAAAAAGTGCACATTTCTAGAAGTGATCGCTTCTTTAGCTCCAGGCAGCATGTTTATCATACGTATGCAGGAACGATGTATATATACATTAGCAAAACACAATTACATGCCTTGTTTAAAAAGGTGGCACGTGTAGTGGTGCGTGAAGTTGGCCCTCACTATGCTGTGCTTCTGCGCTACGCTGCCGAAAGGATTACGCTGGTCTTGTGAATTTCCTTGATACTTCTTAGACTGCTCTGTACCTCATTTTCACGGAGCACCAATATCTATCCTAATTGTATATTCCGTATTCATTGGAGGCATCGTGCTTTTTTTATTTTAACACTTCATGATTGAACCTATGTTTTCAATCCTGAAAAGTTTGGGACAACTCTGGTTTTTTCATAGCATTTTCAAAAATACATAGAGATGAATTGAAAGAGTAAGAAAAAACAGGGCGACACGTCACTTTTTCAGGATTTCGTTGTTCGCGCTGTTTTAACATGATGCACGCAAGGCGACCAGAGCAGATAATGGACTTTAGTACAAATCTATTGCTAATGTGCGTGATACGTCTAATTTCGTAGGAAGCATGAAGAGTGTGATAAAGACGACGATGTCTGAGAAGCTCGTGGTTCACTACCGTGATTCTCAGGATATTCACGACCTCGTAGACGCAATGCAGCGTTACCTCAAGTGCTGTGGCATGACGTCACGAAACTTTCGTGACTGGAACGACAACATGTAAGTGAGCTTCCAACCTCATTCGCAGTTTTAACTTCGGGAAACAAGTGTTGGTGCAGAGAGCTTACAATGCCTCAAATCATGGAAGCATTGAAAAACAATGTTACTTGTGGAAAATTGTCGGAAGAGGTACTGCAATGTACGAATTTAATGAAGCTCTTTGCGAAAGCTGGTGATTCATGGCATCGGCTCACAACAAAAAAAGGAGCACTTTGTAGCCTTCGCACATACTGAGGCAGCAATACGCGATCCTTTGTTTTTATGGAATTTTATTGGTAAGATATGCAATGGTCACTGAAAGAATATTCTGAAAAAATTGCATATTGGCCACGCCACCTTCAGCGGTTAGCGACTGTTATATTATTTTCGTGCATATATCAATGCGTTAGTTAAAAGCACACTTAAGAGCGAGGCTATTATTTGCGTACTAGTGAAGCACAGTTTTACAATCCCGAAAACGCACATTTCGCCGCGGCTCAGCGCTTGCTAAGAAAGAAAGCGCGCGAAACAGAAATGCATGTGGAGACGCCCCTCGAGATTCCTGCACAAACATCATGACGTGATGGGATTTAAAGGCGTGTACTGGGTCTTAGGTAGCTCTTAATACATGCATCTTCAGTACATTTTCGCATGTGGGTATTTATCAAACGAATTTCCAGGAAATTTTATCGAAAAAACGTCTTGAAAATTTCAATAGTGCATGGTAAAATTTTTGACGCCACATGGGTAAGCATCGGTGCGAGAAAGAGAGAGAAAACATTTATTGAAAGAGGCTTATAAGTGAAGATGGGAGGGTTCCTTATTCCAGAAACCCTCTGGCTTGGACAGCCCGCCGAGCTCGAGCGATGAGTTGACGCTGCTCGACCAGGTCCGGCTGGGAGATCGCAGCCTCCCACGCTTCACTGAGGAGTTCTTGGTCCGCATCTGGTGCTGCTGCTCGTAGTCTTGGGACGCTTACTTTGCACTGCAGTAGGAAGTGCGCCAGAGTGTCTGCCTCATTGCAGCGAAGGCAGATGTAGCTGTGCAACGTTGGCCTCATATGGTGCAATTGTACGCCGTGGGTGAACGTGTTGCGTTGAAGACGTCTACAGCCAGTCCCTTCGTCTCTTGTGAGTTTTGGATTTGGCGGAGGGTATAACCTGCGTTCGAGCCGATAATGTTGCACTAATGCATGGTACGTTAGTGGTATATGACTTCTTTTGCCTCTGATTCTGTTAAGTGGCAGGTGCCTTGAATTTCGTATGGGAATACCCGGTTGACGCATTCACCGGCTGCGGTGTGTGCCGCTTTATTTCCCTTGAGACCTTCATGACCCGGAATCCACACGATGTATGTGTAGGGAAGATGATTTTCCATGCGCTTTAGTAGCCTAATCGCTACCGTGGAGACCCTATCTTTCAGGTAGCTTCGTGCCGCTGTTTGTGAATCGTTAAATCACTTTCAGGTAGTTTTGTGCCGCTGTTTGTGAGTCGTTAAAGACCACGATGGGATCCTCACTCGTCTGGGTGGCGGGCGCTAAGCAGCCTCTTCAGCTGCTTCCGCACGTTTGGCGAAGATAGTCGCCGATGCCAGTACCGCGCCCTTGTAATCTGGGACGGTAATCGCGAAGACATTACGTCCCGGATATTTGGCTGCGTCCACGTATCGCGCCTGCGAGTCATTGCCATGCTCCTTCCGGATCATGTTAACCCTGGTGAGCCGCCTTTCTCGGTGATATTGAGGATGCATGTTTCGAGAGATCTGCTGAATTTGAAGGCTTTCTAGAAGCTGTGACGGTATTTTGCCTATGCGTTCTTCGTTGGTTTCAAGGGTGATCTGGTATCCTTTGCGTCGAAGGACGGCTTGCCCTGTGAGTGACAGCTTGAGTCTCTCGACCCAGTTGATAAGGTGTGCTTCGGTGAGTTCTTCCCACGTATTATGAGCTCCCATGCGAAGCATTCGGTCAGTGGAGGCAGCTGGCGGCAGTCCTAGGGCAAGCTTCGTAGCCTTTCGTATCAGCAGAATAATTTTTTTTCTCTGCTGTCTTCAGGTTGAGGTAGGGAGTTCCGTACGTTATGCGGCTGTAAAGGAAAGCTTGTACCAGTTTTAGGGTATCGTGTTCTTTGAAGCCATTGCGGCAGTTAGCCACGGATTAGGTGGGTGAGCTGTGTCACAGTGTTCTGCAGCCGGGGTAAGGCAGCAGAGCCAGACCCATCTTTATGTATATTTACAAGGACTCGAAGCGTGTCAACTTGTGGTATTTGGACTCCCTGTAGAAAGATTTGTGGGTCAGGAGTGTCGTCGCTTGGCGGTCTACCCCGGGTGCGTACCGCAAGTACTAACAGTTCTGACTTTTCCGGAGCACATTGGAGGCAGCAGGTCTTGAGATATCTTTCAGTGATGTTAACCGCCTCTTGAAGTCAGTCCTCCTGTTCACCCGTGCTTGAACCTCTTGTCCACATAGTAATATCATCGGCGTATAACACGTGATGTATCCCAGAGACAGCGTCCGCGAGACGTGGGAGCTTAAGGAGGGCCAAATTGAAAAGCACTGGCGATATCACTGAGCCCTGCGGCGTGCCTTTGTTCGGGAGTTGAAAAAGCTCGCTCCTGGTATTGGCAATCCCTACAGTCGCAGTGCGATTGGTGAGGAAAGCCAGCACTTAGGCGTGTGTTTTGGCACCGCAGCCGACATCTTCGAGGCTACGTAGAGTGGCTTCGTGGCTCACATTGTCAAATACGCCTTTTACGTCCAAAGCTAGAACAGATTACTTACTGTGCTTGCTCAAGCGGAGACGATTACCTTCTTTTATCTGCAAGAAGACGTCTTGTGTGCTGAGCATTTGGCGGAAGCCGAACACGGTGTTCGGGTAGTGACCATTGTCTTCGAGATGTATGGTGATCCGCTCGTTTACCATGTGCTCTAAGAGTTTCCCAGCGCAAGATGTAAGGGAAATGGGACGAAGATTCGCAATCGAGATTGGCTTGTTTGGATTGGGTACCATGGTTACCTCTGAGTGCTTCCAGGCTTGGGGTAGCTCGCCCTTCCTCCGGCAGTCGTTATATTGCCGAAGGAACGCCGTCAACGCCTGGGGCGGTAGCTGTAGTAGGTGCTCATTGGTCACTACGTCTTTTCCTGGGCTCGTGTTGCGCGTAATCTTAGCGAGGGCCGCGTGTAGCTCTGCCAGCGTGAAAGGCTGGTCTAGTGCTTCGTTCGGTGCTCCTCGATACTACTTGGGTGTCGAATTGTTGATGGAGGTAGCTTGCTGGTTAACCGAGCCACGCAGTTTTGCTTGAAGTTCTTAGAGTAACTGGTGCTCTATGCCCTCATAGTTGTGCATGAGCCACTGAATTGTATTTCTTTGATTAGTTTTGGTGTGGGTGTCGTCGATCAGGGCTCGAAGAATGCGCCAAGCCTTCTTTGTGCTCAATGTCCCTTGAAGTTTGTCGCAGAAGAACCACCAGTTCTGGCTCGCAAGGTTTTCGGCGTACGCCTGTGCCTGTCCAATGAGTACGCGATGCGGCGCTTCAGCTTGCGGTTGAGCTTTTGCCGTTACCATCGTTTATTAAGCGATCTTCGAGCTTCCCATAGGTGAAGGAGATGATTATTGACGGCTGGTTTGTCCTTGTTCAAGTGTATCGTTTTGGTATGTCTGTCAGCAACATTTACAATACTGTTTAACCAGGCTTCAATGTCTTCAATAGTCGAGTCATCATCAAGGTCATTCTTGTAGGAGGTCCAGTCCGTAACCGAGCTTTTCTTGTCTTGAGCGAGTGGTGAGCCTGTTCGACTTCTATTTGAATCATGTGATGGTCACTCCCTAGAGTGTCTGGTAGCCTTGTCCACGTTGCGTTGTGCACGTCTCTAGTGAACGTGAGATCATAATTAGTATCCCTCGACACGCTGTTGCCCACCCGGGTTGAATGGAGCAAGTCATTCCACAGCGTCAGACCGTGTTGCTGTACAGCGTCGTGAACACGCGCCCCCTTCTTGGTGGTGCTGTGATAGCGCTACGCCACGTAACTCCAACTATGACGAGTCGGTTGCCGTTAACCATTTGACGGAGCTCGTGGACAAAGTGGTCGTATTGGTGTAACTGCTCCCGTGGAGGGCTGTAAAGGTTGGCCAGGTATAAGCTTTGTTGAGTCTTCCAAGTTGGAACTATCTTCACGATGGTGTGTTCGATGCCAATGTCTTCAATTTCCTGAGCCTGTACAGTTATATATATATAACTATATATATAACTATATATAACTGTATAGTCTTCTTGACTAGAATTGCGGTGCGGGGTGAGCATGTGAAAGTGCTGTAGCCAAGGAGCTTGATTTTTTCTGTGTGGGTTTCCTGCAACGCGATCATATCTGGATTATTAGTTTTAACATATTGTTGCATGTTTGCAGAACGAGGTCTCTACGATCTGCAATTCCAGTGCCAAATTCGAAGAGCGGGGAGTGGCTCAGGCTGTCTATTTGTGGGAGCTGCCATTCTGGCAGTTGATTCTCGCCTGGTCCCGGTCGTTTGGTGCTGTCGATCAAATTTCCGCTGCAGTTTCATCCCCTAATGTCTTTCGCTCTTTCCGCTTGGTCCCTGATCGCTCCACCAGCTGCTCATGGGTAACGGAATTTTTGTATGCATATGTTATGAAGTTATGCTGTTGTGCCATGAAGCCACCAAGCTTGGCGTCGAGCTTGCATACAGTACGGGTCAGTGGGTCTACCTTTTCCATAATTTTAGTAACCACTTTCTGTATGGTTATGTCTATGGATGCGAGGAGTTTCGCAGTGAGGGATTTTTCGAAAGCTTCAAGGCGTCGTTCGACGAGGTCGAGCATCTTCGCTTCGTGTGCTTGCAGCCTTTCTTCTACCCGCTTCATTATTCTGGCTTCCGTCTGTTTTAGTATGCTGTCGTCAAGTTCTAGTGTGTTACACTCGGCTGGTGGGCGTTGTTGTACCCTCCATTGTAGATCTTAGACTTTATTTTATAGGGTCCGGATGGTCGCTGTCTGAGCAGGCGAGATGGTCGAGGCACTTGTAGTATTTAGAAATTTGGGCCTGTCACTACCGGTCACCGCGGCGGCGTAACTGATTCCTCTAACGGAGCGAGACCGTATTGGCGTGCGGGATCCAGAGCGACCTTTTTTCTTAGAGCGAGAGTGACTTCGGTCAAATTTTAGGGGAAAAAAGGGGGCCCGTGAAATTTCTAGTCTGATAACTGACCCGGGTAAATCATTTGTGCAAGCAGTGCAGCGATTCTCACGGGCGCGGGCATTAGCGAGCTGCTGGCGTCTTACTTGATAAGGAGGGGGGTTGCTGCGGAGTTTCTTCTTGCATTCCTTTCCAGTAGTCTCATGCTCTTCTCCGCAGATCTTGCAAATTGGTTGGCAGTCATGTGGTTCTGTGTCCATTTCATGGCCGCATTAGTAGCTGAAGTTCGCTTTTGGCTGAGGGCAGATGTCTTTTCAGTGACCTATGGCGCCACAGTTTCGGCAATATTGGATGGACTTTCCGTATGGCTTGCATCGGTAGTCTCCACTGGGGTACGTTACGTAAAAAGGAACGTGCTGCCCATCGAAAGTGATAACTGCAGCTGTGGAAGATCCCAGCATGCGCGCGCCAAGGACGTGGTATCTTGGGTCTACATGAAGGCCTGCAACAATCTCTGTGGCACTTGTTTTTGGTTCGAGGCCGTAGTTCACTCCACGACACACATCATCGGGGTGTCGAATGTGCGGATTTACCTGATAGATTACTCCACCGAGCTGTATAGCATTTTTACTTTGCAGTTTGGAAGCTCGTTCAGTACTTGCTGTGCTTGCGATGATCACATTCTCTACTTTCTGCAACTGCACTCGCACATGGTCATAGAATTCCTGTTGGGCCAAGCCACTTGATCTTCCGATGGCATGTGTAACCTCTATGAGTGCTCGTTTTGAAAGATCTCGTCCTGGTTGCGAGCGGAATACAATTTTGAAGTCATCAGTAGGGAATGGCCGCATCCTAGTGCTGCGTTGACATTGCGGTTGAGATTCGGCGTCTGGCTTCACAGGTTGCGTAGCTCATTCTTCGGCTGACTTGTCTTCTTTGGCTGACCTGCCTTTACGGACAGCTTGAAGCCACTAAATGTGGGATTTGCTTGTCGTTTTGCCACTATTTTCATCAAACGTCCATTGTGATGCCGTTCTTGAGTTACCCTCAGTGTTGTGCACTTGCATCGTACTCGGGCTTTCTTGACGTGGGTTAGACGTCTGCGTTTCCATGAGAGCGTTATCTCTTTACCACAGGTGCTGCATACCTGTGCTGCGCAAGCAGCGTGCTCATGCACCTACGAGCCGCTGGCGTCCAGCTCGTTTCGCAGACCCGTCCTCGTGCCACAGCGGCGTTCGCGAGCAGTGCGGCCTTTGAATTCCTTGGCAATGTTGCATCCCAGCGAACAGGCACAATATTTTTAGAGTTTATTATGTAGTAAAAAATACACTTACTGCGATGAGTCTGGTGTCAAACGATGCCCTGCAACGTGAGGGATCCCAGGTAACCAAACGCGAGCAGTGTCCAGGCAAGGTTGCACAGAAAATAGCAATAAGAGCAGGAGCCCATTTGAGGTGCGACTACACACCTCAGCCCCCTAGCGGCCAATGCATCGGTGGGAAAGTGAAAAGAAAACTTCAACCTGAATCTTCTTCGCTAATAATGAGCTTATGATAGTCAAACAAATGCCACCAGAGTTTTCAGAGTGCAGTTTGTCAATCTAGAACAAATCAATGTTTCACAACAGTGTTCCTTTATTGTCACGGAACGTCAAAATGCATTGACCCGCACTTTCTTGTGCGTATGTGTTGAACACAGCACTGTTCTTTTAGCTGTTAAAGATGCAAAGAAGCAAAGCTGACAGCCCAATACGGCGTATTCAAACCCACCCATAGGATGGTCTATAGTATCAATGAGGATGCAGGTCATCCTAAATTGTTGATATTCGATGCTTGGAAAAAACTTAACCTATCGCAAGTATCCAATTCCTTAACTTGTCTTTGCAGTTACTTCCACTGTGACGCGTCGAACCCTAGCCATGAACGGTGCTCGGTGCCGCCGTCTTGTTGCCGCCCTGAGTCGGCTTTCACTGGCATCTTCTGCGGGCGCAGCGTACTGAACTTGTCCGATCACGAGGCTTGGTTCCGCGTTCACACGGGAAGCTGCCCTGACGCGACAAACCGCTACGTGAAGGAGCACGTCATGATCATCGGGGGTGTCTGCCTCGTCGCTGTCATTGTTCTGGCCTTCATAGACATGGTCACGAACGCCGTAATTGACGAGATTGACATCATTCGCAAGATATATGACCATATCAACGGTGCAGAGGCTGGAGTGTCGTCTGCGTTCACAACCTAAGATGCACTATTCGTTAGAACGTTTCCCGTTTTTTTTTCTATTTACATTTACACATTGGATCTTTCCTGGTAATCAATCTTGTTCACTTTTAAAGATCTTTTTATTGAATCTTTAGCACCTCAGGCCACAATAGCGAATAATCGCAACCTAAATAGTTGATCGACGGATGTAAAAGTTGAGGGGCTTGGTTTCCATTTGTTAAACGTTATAATATTTACTCTTAACAGACAATGATGCAAGGAAAGTCTATGAAAAAAAGAAAAGTAGGCAAAAAAGTTACTTGCTGTTAGCGGTAACCCATCTGTCTTCTTTAGGCAGGCAAACTCGGAGTCAGGGCCGCTAGTAGCCCTGACTCTAAGTTTAGAACATTTTTCGGCCTGTTGGCGTCACACACCGCGTGAATATATTACGAGCTGGCATCTCAATAATAATCACTCGTATACAGCCTAAATACATCAACTCTTCCAGAACTAAAGCCTCACTACGAACAAAGGAAAGAAATCGGAAATGTAAGGCTCATTCATCATTACCTATTTCCCTCTGGGAATATGGATGAGGATTAAAGTGGTACAGTACATGACGTAGAGGTGACGCCGTCTTTGCATGAAAAAGCTGAAATACACCTAGATAGGGGGATTTTGATTCCCAGAAAAGAATAGAGGCCTGCGTGAGTAACAGTGTTCTCTTGCCTGCTTCTCTACACCGGGTAGGGAAACGAGAAAGCAACCACACGATGGATAACGATGTTGATTTATCGTTGTGAGTATATACCGTTGCTACAAGTTCACCAAGTGCTATATTCTACATCGAGTCGATTCATTCACAAGAAGGTTATGAATGATCTTAGGACCACCGTCTCACTGTTGACCTCAAGTCAAGCGCCGAACACAAGTTGATCACGTTGCGGCACAATACGATATCGGCAAGTAAAATAAATAAAATTCTGTCGTTCGCGAGTTCATGCAGGATAGGTAAAAAACAGTGTTCATGCGTTTCTGGCACCTGATGGTGAATATAACAGGCGCCACTTTCACTGCAGCCAACAATAGGGGTATAACAGGCGCAAAAGTTTTGGGAAAGGAACATGAAAACGCAAAAACTACAATTGCATTTTCTGCCATTATAATCAAATATTTCAATTTAAAATCAAGCAATTTTTCCCACCGACGACCGCAGTATTCCTCTAAATATTGTCAAATTCGCCGTGTGTGCTTGGTGTTTCGTGTAGTCTTCAAAAGCTATTTCAATTACATGCGCCTTATTGCTGAATTCCCCCTCACTCAGCATTTTAATTGATCATTGGTGAGTAGTGAAGTGGGATACTCCTGCCTTTTGAAGTGTACCAGTGCTGAGTAGTGTGGTTTTCTTTATATGCAAGGTACACCTAATGACTGCCAGCGCACAACTTGCTCTTTAGACTTTTAAACACTTTTATGTAACACAGTCCCCTTCGATTTTTTTAAGTTGGTAAGGGCCGTTCATTATGGTAATATTTCCTCTTGAGCGTGTAATTTTTTTCTCTCTTGCTAATGCCCTGTCTATATACAGATGTGCCCTAAAGGGTGTAATAGTACTACGCAAGGAGGTGCCTTTATTGGTGCGGCTTGATGTTGTAACCCTTTAAAACATGCTAGAACAGTCTTTCTATCTGTTAACCTTTCTTTATATACAATATTAGCCACACTAATCATGCAGTAGAAAAAGAAGACGACGATCGGTTTCTTTTCTTTTTTGATTAGATCGTCAAACAAGTGAGGTGGTTTAATGATAATTGTATCAAGTAAACTATGTGATAAGGCGAGAATGTCCTTCAGAATGTTAAGCTCGGGGCGTCAAATTGTAGCAATACCTTTGTGTGTCCCCGGATACCACGTGTTTTTCATTTCTTATTTGTCATTTCCTCTCCGGTGTTCAAAGTACTAGTCACGTTGGCAGTGTTTTAGCAGCCAGTTGAAGGAAAAACTGTATTCAGAGGAGACTATATTCCACTGCATTTTCTTGAGAGCTAAGGTGTATTCCCACAGCCGCCTATAACAGGCGCAAAAGTTTTGGGAAAGGAACATAAAAACGCAAAAACTACAATTGCATTTTCTGCCATTATCATCAAATATTTCAATTTAAAATCAAGCAATTTTTTTCCACCAACGACCGCAGTATTCCTCTAAATATTGTCAAATTTGCCGTGTGTGCTTGGTGTTTCGTGTACAGTCTTCAAAAGCTATTTCAATTACATGCGCCTTATTGCTGAATTCCCCCTCACTCAGCATTTTAATTGATCATTGGTGACCAGTGGTAGGCGGCTGTGGGAATACACCATTGACCACAGCCTCTCGTGTCCGAACAAAGGCCACGTAACATTTGTCCGAAGTCAGACTTGCTCAGTATTGGATTGACCCTTTTCCTTCAATGCAATCAATCTTTTTTTCATCAGCTGTTGTTGACTCAACAACTAACAGCGATCACCTTCCTATTGCTTTTTATATTACTTGTTGAATAATAACTTTAGATCGGCCAACACGCACATGAAAACCATGGCAAATTTCAAGCCTGCCTGCATTCTGCCATTTCTAAATTTCAAAATGCGAGTGCTAATGAGATTGCATGTACGAATGGCTATATACTAGAGAAATTTAAAGAAAATTCTGAATTCACTATTCGATTGAGTAAATGATCTTCATCTAGTTGGTGGAAGGATGAATGCACGCGGGATTATAGAAGCCTAAATTTCGTTAAAAAACTTCTTAATAATCAGTACTCAACAAACTCGAAATGCTATCAATTTCTTACTCTCGTATTGAAGCGTACAATTAAGCGCGCGAAAGAAAAACGACAGTTCACATTACAATTATCCTTCCAAATTAAGAATGAATGTGATTTGTTCCCATAGCTCGTGAGAAGGAAAACACTGCCAATGACTTTAACCTTACAATCATGTGTCTTTGTGTCGGAAGAAATGAACTACTCTCTAAAAAACAAAGTGCTAAGTTTAGAGCACTTCTTCACTGCTAATTTTTTGGCTATTCGCTTTGTGCTAGTAAATTCACTTGGATTTTAAAAAAATTTGTTAGCTTAAATAAGTCACAAAGTACCATGCCGAATAAGGACATCAGCAGGACCAGATGAATAAAAAAGTATTTTTTGTTTACAATCTTACTTCAGGAATTACCTAATCTTCTGCTGGAACTTGTGAATTATTTGTTCGGGAACGCATGGATGCTTCCAGAATGGAAACTTGCTAAAAGAATAATGTTGCTCTAAAATCAAAATGGAGCATGTATGTTGGATAAAATGACACCAATTACATTGACATTAAACTTTAGTAAAATTGGTTTAGAGGATAATCATTATACAAATAAAGAACTCATTGACAAGAGGCCAGTTTATAGCCTTTGTTTAATTGGGTTAAGGACTAGTTGTTTAATTTGGAATATCCGAGTTGATTTGAATATTCGTATGCAGCTTGCTTGGCTACATAACAAATCTGCAGCTGTAATTACTTTACACTTCGCTAAAGCATATCAAACTGTAGAGCATTGTATTTTTATACATCAATTAAAATATTTCTGTTGTACTTGATAACGTTGGCTCCCATTTTTCTTGCAGAAAAAAAAATTTTATAGATTATCTATAAAGATAATCTACTCACTCACAAATTAGAGGAATATACCGCAAGGCTCAGTGGTTTTCCCAGTGCTATTTCATGCACTAATCAGCACCATCACACGTCACCAGAAGAAAACAACTTATGTTTATGCTACGATGTCACGTTTTTCGCAATCGCAGATAATATTCAGACTTTATCTAAACGGCCACAGATTTACCTTATTACCTCAGATAGCTGGCTTGATGTTAAGCGATTTATGCTTAATTCGAGTGAATGCGTGCTTCTTAAACTCCCGCTGCAATTCCCCGTGCACATCTCACTGTCTTATTATCATCAGGATATAAAGCAGGCAGAATCTATTAAGCAACTAGAAGTAATTCATCATACATTGCTTTACTGACAACCTCAAATTGAATATATCGCCGGAAATTGTGCGCGGGCCTATGGCGTATTACGTAGGCTAAGCAAGTACCTCATAAGTATTAGAAAAGACCCGCTGATAATGATATATCTTATATACATTCGTCCTGTTTTGGAAGCTGGTTGTACACCTTTCTCTAAAGCTTCAGCTTGAAAATTAGGACCTCTTCTTTGTTTTCGGGAAAAGAAGCTGTGCGCTTATGTCCTAGCCTGCATAAAACAGTTCCTAACAAAACGTTTTGTGCCTTGAATTGAGAGTTCCTTCTATTTCCAGCAAAATCTGCCTTTGACTGTACAAACACTCTAGACAATTTATGATTCACTATTACGACAATCAGAAACAGCCTTTTTTTCAACCCGGTATGAATTTTCGAAGCTTCATGGTCACAATTTCACAGCTAACAAATCATAAACGCGCATATATGCGATATCATCCCGACTCGTCATAAGTCATACCTTGTGGAAATTCAATTTGATAATATTTTTTCAAATAAAGCCCAATTACTTTCCCGTAATATCTTAGAGGCTCTATTACAAGATCACCTGTGCAGTATTACCACAATTGTTCTGCTTGCAGACGCATCACAATCGAATGATAACTGCTGTGTTGGTCTACTTAGACCGAATTCAGATTGTTCTTATACTTTTCCACTATCTGATCTATACCCATTTTTGTGGCTAAATTTCTGACAGATGTAATCGCTTTGCGCCAGTTGGATATGACAATTACATCAGCTGTCATGATAACATATTCTCTATCTTTAAGTGCGGCACTTTCTGTTTGTGCTGAATCTTAACTAATAATGGCGTTAAACCTCAAATATCAACCAATCAATCAACCTACATTTATTATATCCCTGGCAGTATGCCTTTTGCCAATCTTGTAAACTAGAAGTACATGTTATGAGGCTGCGCTGCCGACTCTAAATTTCTACAAACACGGGTCTGGTTAGGCACCTTCACCACTGTGCGCGTTCTGTGGTGAACTAAAAACAATTATTTATTTTTTATACCTGCGCTCAGTATAATACAGAGCGAAAAATTGTTTAAGAAATACTTTTACGTGGTACTAGAATGAATTTATTTCTGCCTGTCATTTGCTCATTCATCATCATCATCATCATCAACCTGTCTACGTCCACTGCAGGACAAAGTCCTCTCCCATGTTCCGCCAGTTAACCCGGTCCTGTGCTTGCTGTTGCCAATTTATAACCGCAAACTTCTTATTCTCATCAGCCCACCTAACCTTCTGTCTCCCCCTACCCCGCTTCCCTTCTCTGGGAATCCAGTTGGTGACCCTTAATGATCAGCGGTTATCCTGTCTACGTGCTACATGCCCGGCCCATGTCCATTTCCCTCTTCTTTATTTATTTATTTATTTATTGAAAATACCTTACAGGCCAGAAGGCATTGAGTAAGGGGGGTTACAGTGAAAAATCGCATGTAAATTTCAAAATAAAAACGGTACAATGTCGGTTAGTAATAAAAAAAAAATTAACAAAGCAATAAGTCAGCAATACGTAAACATGGCGATGAAGTATATAAGAACACTCCGTAACATAAAACGCTCGGAAAAGAAGTAAAGAACGTCAAGATGAAATATTAAGGAAATGCGTCTGAACTTTTTGCCGAAACGTGTTGGGGTTGCTATCAGAGGCGATATCGTCGGGAAGATCATTCCACATGCGGATGGCTTGTGGTAGTGCGGATGTGTTGAACGCGTTCGTGTTTCCAAAAATGCGAGTGAAGCTGAGATGGTTATGTAATCTGCGTGACGTGTAGAGCGGGCGTTGAAGGTGCAACGACGATGTTTTGTTACTGTAGACGTACTTATGAAATAGGCATAACAAGGACACGTGACGACGAACATTTAATGCTTGGAGGGAATGATGGAGTTTAAGCTGAGTCACACTGGAATTGATGTTATAGTTTCTAGAAATGTAACGGGTGGCTCTGTTCTGGATTGTTTCCAGCATGTTAATTTGATACTGAGCGGAAGGGGACCAAACAGATGAGGCATATTCACGTTGCGGGCGGACGAAAGTTAGGTATGACATTTTGCGAATGTTAGTGGGACAACGACGAAGGTTTCGGCGTAAATACCCCAATGTTTTGGAGGCTTTTGCACAAACGTTAGTAATGTGATCAAACCAGGAAAGCCCTGGTGTAAGGTGGATGCCAAGATACTTGTAAGAAGTCGCCGTGGAGAGCCTGTCACATTGCATATGGTAAGTGAAGTTAGATATGACCTGTTTACGTCCAAATGAAACAACTTTACACTTATTAGTATTCAACCTCATAAGCCAAGTGCTGCACCAGTTAGAAATAGTGTTCAGATCATCTTGAAGGATGGAGTGATCGTTAGGACAGTTTATAGGTCTGTAGAGCATGCAGTCATCAGCGAAGATTCTGATATGCGATGATATGTTAGTTGGGAGGTCGTTGATGTAGATAAGAAAAAGTAATGGGCCAAGAACGCTCCCCTGTGGGACGCCAGAAGAGACATACGAAGAGGGAGAGGAAGAATTATTAACGATTGTGAACTGCTTGCGAAGTGACAGAAAATTGCGTAGCCAAGATAAAGTGAGGGAGTCTAATCGGAGGGCAGATAATTTTGAAATAAGGCGACAATGGGCGACACGATCGAATGCTTTGGCGAAATCAAGAAATATGCAATCAGTCTGTAGGCCATTATTTATGTTGTAATGAATGTCTGTAGTGAATTCTAGTAACTGTGTTTCGCATGACATGCCCTTTCTGAATCCGTGCTGGTTTGAAAAGAAGAATTTGTTAGTCTCGAGGTGACTGTATACGTGGGAGGCGATTATGTGTTCGAGGAGTTTACAACATATGCATGTGAGCGAGATTGGGCGATAATTTTTAGGTGAGTTCTTATCTCCGGATTTAAAAATGGGTACTACTTTGGCTATTTTCCAGTCGTCTGGAAGTTTTCCAGACGATAGCGACTGTCGAAAAATGTGGTATAATGTAATGCTAGATATGGAAACAGTATTTTTAATTACCTTAGAGTTGATATCATCTATACCAGCTGATGAGGATGCCTTAATCTGCTTAATTCGACACGCGATACCCTCCACCGTGATTTCAATAGGCTGCATGTATTGGAAGTTGTAATCAGGGATATGTGGTACGTCAGAAGAATCTTCTTGGCTAAATACAGATGAAAAAAAGGTATTAAAAGTAGTGGAGCACTCGTAGTCTGAAAGCGGAATGTTGTTTTCATTAAGTAATGACAACTGGTTGGAACCGTGGTCAGGGGATATGAGGCGCCAGAATTTCTTTGGATTATTTTGCAGAAGAGAAGGTAGGTCGTTGTGAAAATATTTTTCTTTGGCGTTGCATATTGCTTTACAGTAGTCAGTCAAGTACTGCTTGTATTTTTCCCAAGCGGATGGCGTAGCACTGCGTTTGGCATTGCAGTACAGGCGTCTTTTCTTGTTTCTTTGCTTACGGAGGGATTTAGTGAACCAGGGATTAGATAGATCATTAGAAACAGTGATAACAGGGATATATTGGTTTATCAATGAAGACATCTTGTCTCTAAAAAGCACCCAGTTTTCATTTACAGACCTGTTGTAGAATGACGGAAAGAGGACATTGCTAAAAAATTCTTCGAGCTGTGCACTTATTTTGTCAAACTCTGCTTTGCTGTAGTCCCGAATTTTCTTTTTGGATATTCCTGCAAATGGTACTGGTAAGTCCAACGTTACCTCGATTAAATTGTGATCACTGAAGCCCCTTAGGCAAGAGACTGTCCTCACTGAATCAGGAGCATTAGTTAGTAATAGGTCTAACGTATTTAAACCACGGGTTGGTTGATCAATGACTTGCGAGAGGTTAAAGTCCAAGACTAAGTTAATGAATTCTGTGGAAAGGCAGCATGGGGATGAGAAGTTTGTCCAATCAATCAGCGGGAGGTTGAAGTCACCGAATAGGTAAACTACACCAGTAGGGCAAAGATCTTTGGCATTTTTGATGCTATGACGAAGATCACGTACAAATGTGTTATTATAATCAGGCAGACGGTAACAATTGCCAACCAGAATTTTAGCGTGTTTAGTCACACACATTATCCAAATTATTTCAATGGGTGAGTCAAGATTCAGTACATACGAAGAGATTGTATTTTTTACACCAAGAAGTACACCACCACCTCTCCTGTCGACGCGATCTTTGCGGTATATGTTATATCTTTCACTGCCAGCAAGAACTTCGTTATTTGTGATTGCAGGGTATAGCCAAGTTTCCGTGAGCACGAGTATATCTGAATTGTTGTCTTCCAGAAAAGAGCAGATTGTATCGCGCTTGGGTATTATGCTTCTAATCTTAGTAAATGATATCAGAAAAGAAGGGGTCGCCAAATGTGATTTAGGTTTCTGGTGGTGTTTAGGTGGACATGTTTTGGTTGCGAGCTATCTTTCCGATAGAATAACGGTTTTGCTGGCATGATCAAGTATGTAGGTTTTGCCATCCATGCGTAGTCTGTCAACTGAGAGCTTAAACGGTTTTCTTTGCGTTTTAGCGAATTCAATTAGGCTTTTTCGTGCCTGTCGCGTAGCTAGAGAAAAATCTTCTCCGATAGAATATTTGGACCCTTTTAGTTTTGGAGCTGACGCAAGAATTTGCTGCTTATCTTTAAAGAAAGTCAGTTTGGCTATTATAGGTCTCTGTTTGCTGTCTCTGAATTTCCCCAGCCTGTGCACACGCTCGAATTGTGCGCCAGTCAAAGAAATGTTGAATTTTTCGGAGCAGAATTCGATTATTCTTTTTTCAGATGCTGCCCATCCCTCCTTAGGGTCATCTTCTATTCCAAAAAAAAGCAAGTTAGACCGCCTCTGTCTGTTTTCGGTATCATTACACCTGGACGTAATCTCGGTCAAATGATCCGAAATTTGGTGCAGGGAGTTATTAGGCGTACCGGTACCAGTTGCCGAACGTGACGCGACAGATGATTCAAGCGCTAAAATGCGTTCAGTCAAACGAGCCACTTCGTTCGTAGAAGCCGTCAGTTTTTCAATGGTCTCGCTTAATTGCGCTGACAAGGCTGCATGCCCTTCCTCTAATTTCTGTATGGTTAACATAGCTGCGGCGAAAGCCTCAGACTCGATCTTGCTCATAGGCCCTGGGTTCGATTCAATATCACCCGACAGCATGAGCAGCATATCAAAGATTACCAGACAGAAACGAGATATTCGTGACAAAGATCGCTTCAAAGCATCACACCATTCGGCTGGGCACGACACCGCAATCAAACAGTAATTGCTACTCCTAACACAGACGGCGTATTTGTAGTCACTGACCTGCAAATTGAGCGGTTGAAACACATGCATCTCTGGTGCGGTGCCGTGCCCGAGGTGATCTGCTGGTGATTCCCTTAAATATGCTGAGCCGGTTCCGTCAGGCGTAGTCGTCGATGCCCCTAGCAGCCAGATGTGCGTCCAGATTTGCTTGTTCAGCGTCGGCATGAAAAATGCAGACGCAGGCCAAGCCGGTGAAGTGCCATCGGGGACCAGTGCGCACGTGCCAGCAAGGTAGGAGCAGACAGCCCAGGTAATCGTGGCCTGCAAATTGAGCGGTTGAAACACATGCATCTCTGGTGCGGTGCCGTGCCCGAGGTGATCTGCTGGTGATTCCCTTAAATATGCTGAGCCGGTTCCGTCAGGCGTAGTCGTCGATGCCCCTAGCGGCCAGATGTGCGTCCAGATTTGCTTGTTCAGCGTCGGCATGAAAAATGCAGACGCAGGCCAAGCCGGTGAAGTGCCATCGGGGACCAGTGCGCACGTGCCAGCAAGGTAGGAGCAGACAGCCCAGGTAATCGTGGCCTGCAAATTGAGCGGTTGAAACACATGCATCTCTGGTGCGGTGCCGTGCCCGAGGTGATCTGCTGGTGATTCCCTTAAATATGCTGAGCCGGTTCCGTCAGGCGTAGTCGTCGATGCCCCTAGCGGCCAGATGTGCGTCCAGATTTGCTTGTTCAGCGTCGGCATGAAAAATGCAGACGCAGGCCAAGCCGGTGAAGTGCCATCGGGGACCAGTGCGCACGTGCCAGCAAGGTAGGAGCAGACAGCCCAGGTAATCGTGGCCTGCAAATTGAGCGGTTGAAACACATGCATCTCTGGTGCGGTGCCGTGCCCCACCGGAGTTATTGCAGCTATGATATCCTTAACTCCCGTTTGTCCCCTAATCAACTCTGCTCTCTTCTTGTCTCTTAAGGTTACACCTACTATTTTTTTCCATTGCTCTCTGCGTCGTCCTCAATTTAAGTTGAACCCTCTTTGTGAGTCTCCAAGTTTCTGCTCCGTAGCTAAGTACCGGCAAGATACAGCTGTTATATACTTTCCTCTTGAGGGATAGTGGCAATCGACCTGTCATAATTTGACAGTGCCTGCCGAATGTGCTCCAGCCCATTCTTATTCTTCGAGTTACTTCAATCTCGTGGTTACGCTCTGCGGTTATTACCTGCCCTAAGTAGACATAGTCTTTTACAACTTCAAGTGCACTATTACCTATCGCAAAGCGCTGCTCCTTTCCGAGGTTGTTGTACATTACTTTCGTTTTCTGCAGATTAATTTTAAGACCCACCTTTCTGCTCTCCTTGTCTAACTCCGTAATCATGAGTTGCAATTCGTCCCCTGAGTTACTCAGCAATGCAATGTCATCGGCGAAGCGCAGGTTACTGAGGTACTCTCCATTAACTCTTATACCTAACTGTTCCCATTCTAGGCTTCTGAAAACGTCCTGTAAGCACGCAGTGAATATCATTGCGGAGATTGTGTCCCCCTGCCTTACACCCTTCTTTATTGGTATTCTGTTGCTTTCTTTATGAAGCACTATGGTAGCAGTTGATCCCCTGTAGATTGATTGATTTGTGGGGTTTAACGTCCCAAAACCACCATTTGATTATGAGAGACGCCGTAGTGGAGGACTCCGGAAATTTTGACCACCTGGGGTTCTTTAACGTGCACCCAAATCTGAGTACACGGGCCTACAACATTTCCGCCTCCATCGGAAATGCAGCCGCCGCAGCCGGGAATCGAACCCGCGACCTGTGGGTCAGCAGCCGAGTACCTTAGCCACTAGACCACCGCGGCGGGGCTTGATCCCCTGTAGATTTATTCCAGAATGTTTATATATATATTTCATCTACGCCCTGATTCCGCAGTGTCTGCATGACAGCTCATATTTCTACTGAATCAAACGCCTTCTCGTAATCTATGAAGGCTATGTATAGTGGTTGGTTATACTCTGAGCATTTCTCTTTTACCTGATTGATAGTATGAATGTGGTCAATTGTTGAGTAGCCTGTTCTAAATTCTGCTTGTTTCTTTGGTTGATTGAATTCTAATGTTTTCTTTACTCTGCTAGCAATTACCTTTGTAAATAGCTTGTATATTACAGAGAGCAAGCTGATCGGCCAGTAATTCTTCAAGTCCTTGTCATCTCCTTTCTTATGTATTAAGATGATGTTAGCGTTCTTCCAAGACTCTGGCACTTTTCCCGTCAGGAGACACCTCGTAAATAGAGTGGCTGGTTTTTCTAACACAATCTGTCCTCCATCTTTCAGCAGATCTGATGTTACCCGATCCTCACCAGCAGCTTTGCCTCTGTGCATGCTTTCCAAAGCTTTTCTGACTTCTTCTATCATTACCGGTGGGGTGTCGTCTGGGTTACTGCTAGTTCTTATAGCATTAAGGTCGTGGTTGTCTCGGCTACTGTACAGATCTCTGTAAAACTCCTCCGCTACTTTAACTATCCCATCCATATTGGTAGTTATTTTGCCTTCTTTGTCCTTTAGTGCATACATCCGCCTTTTGCCTATCCCAAGTTTCCTCTTCACTGCTTTGACGCTTCCTCCTTTTTTCAGAGCGTGCTCAATTCTCTCCATGTTATACCTTCTTACATCGCATGCTTTACATCTATTAATCAACTTCGAAAGCTCTGCCAGTTCTATTTTGTCTGTTGTACTTGACACTTTCATGATTTGACGCTTCTTAATTAGGTTCTTCGTTTCCTGGGAAAGCTTGCCGGTGTCCTGTCTAGCTACCCTGCCCCCAACTTCCACTGCACACTCCGTGATGATACTCGTCAGATTATCATTCATTGTATCTACGCTAAGGTTGGTTTCCTCGCTAAGAGCAGAGTACCTGTTCTGCAGTGACACTCTGAATTCCTTTACTTTCCCTCTCACTGCTAGCTCATTGATTGGCTTCTTGCGTATCAGTTTCTGTCGTTCCTTCTTCAAGTCTAGGCGGATTCGAGCCCGTACCATTCTATAGTCACTGCATCTTACCTTGCCAACCACTTCCACATCCTGCACGACTCCTGGGTGTGCAGTCATTATAAAGTCTATTTCGTATTATTTACGCCACTAGGGCTCCTCCATGTCCACTTGCGGTTTTCTCGTTTTCGGTAGAAGGTATTCAAAATACGCAGATTATTGCGTTCTGCGAATTCTACTAGTAACTCTCCTCTGGCGTTTCTAGTGCCGATGCCATAATCTCCTACTGCCTGGTCTCCAGCCTGCTTCTTCCCTACCTTTGCATTAAAGTCGCCCATTACTATAGTATACTGTGTTTTCACCTTACTCATTGCCGATTCCACGTCTTCATAGAAGCTTTCAACTGAAGCGTCATCATGGCTGGATGTAGGCGCGTAAGCCTGTACTACCTTCATTTTGTATCTTTTATTCAGTTTAATTACAATGCCTACCACCCTTTCATTAATGCTATAGTAATCCTCTATGTTGCCACCTATGTTTCTGTGAATTAGGAACCCTACTCCCAGTTCTCTTCTGTCTGGCAAGCCCCGATAGCAAATGACGTGCCCATTCTGTAGCACAGTATAGGCCTCATCTGTCCTCCTAACCTCACTCAGCCCTATTATATCCCATTTAATGCCTTCTAGCTCCTCGAATAATACAGCTAGACTTCCCTCACTAGATAACGTTCTAACATTAAACGTTGCTAAGTTCAAGTTCCAATGGTGGCCTGTCCGTATCCAGAGATTCCTAGCACCCTCTGCTGCTTTGCAGATCTGACCGCCGCCGTGGTCAGTTGCTCCGCAACTGGTGGGGACTGAGGGCCGTGAGTTAATTGAGGAATGCCTACGGGAGGGGGTGGCCAGATACTGCACCAGGGTGGCCAATCCTTCTCTGGTGAGATCATCGGTGCGTACCGGCTTTAAGCCGGTACGCACCGATGATCGTACCGGCTTTAAGCCGGTACGATGAGACAGTAGTGGGATTGCTCCATGCATGTCTTCCTTGTTGTTGTTCAGCAGCGTTGGCGGCCACCCACCACAGAGCCCAACGAGGGGACGCTACAAGTTTACAAATGCTGAAACCTGCATACGCCAGCCGTACAACGCCACTATAACCCCAATGCGCGTAGACCAAGGTACGCTATTTGTACAGGGTTAACCTTAGCCGCCAGGAAGTTTGGAAGTAAACGGAAGAGAGTAGAAGACAGGACAGATAAATAGCAAGAGATAAAGACGAAGATGCAGGGAGAGAGAGATAGGAAAAGGCGACTGCCGATTCCCCTGGGTGGGTCAGCTCAGGGGTGCCGTCTACGTGAAGCCGGGGCCAAAGGGGTGTGTTGCCTCTGCCGGGGGGCCTTAACGGTCCAATGACCCAGCGTCGGCTCAACCCCCAGGATCACCTTTGGTCATTAGGAGCCTCTATATCTGGGTTCTCCATGAGGAAGGTATGCGTGGCTGTCAAGGACTATAATATTAAAACTCATCGGTTGACTAATTTATCAGTATTAATATGCTGACATAATTAGGACATCTAAGAGCAAACCTCGTAAGCGCGAAAATGCACGTGACAGCGACGAGCGATGCTATGAGCGATGACACAGGGCGTTCGCGCGACGCGTGCTCGTTTTCGCGCGTTCGCTCGGTTCTCCAGATTTGGAAACCGTCGCTCATCGCCCGGAAGTGCTGGGCTCAAGCAGCCAAGAGCGAAAAACCGGAAAAGACAAAGACTACATGGTGCACGTGACCCTGCCCCAGTCACGTATGCGCAACAAGAAATAACGCAATGTTTACGAATGTGCATATAAAAAGAGTGTTGCAAGGCATTCATAAACACACTCCGTTCCAATACGCAAATATATATCTTATATTTAAATTGAATACCGCACACTACGCGGTTTTCTTGGTGCGAGTAGACGGCCTCATGCCAGCAAAACTGGAGTTCACTCGCCGAAGCCATCGCGTGAATGAGGTTTGCCTGTGCTAGCGACTGATCGCGCGAAGACGATCTACGTCGCATCGCTCGTCGCTGTTGCGTGCATTTTCGCACTTATTAGATGCGGAGCATCTTATACTCGCGCCTTGTAGTGCGCCGTCCGCGTCGTCCGCGCCGTCCACCACCGCTTCTCGAACATTCGACAGCTGACGCGCGCGCATGCGCCGTCGCGCCGTCGCCCACTCTTCCTCCATCTGTGCATCCCTTCCTCCTCTACACACCGCGCGCGCTTCACTCCTCCACCATCTGTGCACCCTTCCTCCTCTACACACCGCGTTCGACATCTACAATTCTCCTGATTCTCCAGTGGACGCGCATGTGGCGTCGCGCTTCGAGAACATTCAACAGCTGACAGTGCATGCGCCGTCGTGCTGTATATATACTTAAGGTCGGCGCTCGCTCGCTCAGTTGCCGCTCGTCGGTTGGTTTGTACGGCGCGTCGACGTCCAAGGTCGCGGTGAAAGGAATTCCAACGAATCCACAAACACAATGATCGACGTCCCTTTGACCAGCGCCGCCCTTTCGCATACGTGTGTACGTGTTCACTCATTTAACACCCCCTCCTACAACCACGTTAACCAATTTAGCCATCGACCCAAGTAAGTCGCAATTTAACACCCCATTTCACAACCACGTTAACCAATTTAGCCATCGACCCAAGTAAGTCGCACTTTAACACCCCGTTAACCAATTATATGGTCCGCATCCTCCTCAGTGTTCCCCCGAGGGAAGCTGCGGGCAATTTTTTTTAGGTTTGGCCCTTATACGTATAAAAATAAGGGTAATACTCTAACCTAAATGGATTTTCGTTTCCTTGTTTTCTTTTTATTTAAATGTGTGCATTAGGTCAAGCACCATAGTTTTCAAGGTAATCTGTAATCTTTCTATTATATGACTTGTATTATTCTGAAGCTTCATACTGTTTCGTAAAACCACTCAATTCTTGGCCGATCCCCGACGGTATGTGTACGCCACAGGCCATAGGTGAAAAGAAGATGCTGTTTTAAGAAGGTTGCTTCGAGCATTCGGCGCCTCTACTGTGGGCTACAGTCACAGGGATGTTCACTACGAAATAGAGGAATTTATCAGTCAGACTAAAAAAATATAGAGCTAAATTCTTCAGTCTTTTAAACTTTTAAATATAATTATTCAGTAATGATTTGTTGTAAAGCTTGTCCCTAGCATATACGAGTAGTATTGCGAAGAAAAAAAAAAACTCACCTAACACTCGGCTAATTGTTGTTAAATAAAATAGCGGATTCTCTTACGAAGGCATCGCTTTTGACACCCATCATTCCTATTTTCCCTCCTACAGTACACATTACGGTGGCGCAATTTCGCACAGGCAAAATTGATTGGACCCTGCATTGACGGCTTCTCCGTAGTACAACCACTTGTTATTTCCCTGGCGCAGTGAACTGTCTAATTCAAGGATGATGGAAGTTGACATCACAAAACTTCGTTGCCGCGTAACCTCCTTCAATTTCTACTTGCATAGAGCAGGTTTATTGAATTCCCCTATGGGCATTTACTGTAATCAAGACGAAACGATCAGTCACTTTTTATTTTAATGTCGCCGTTTTGATTTATTCAGGCGAAGCATACTAGCACCACCTCTTCAAAAACTGAGCTTGCAATTATCACAACCTGACTTTCTTTCATTTGAAGCTTTTACACGGGGTTTCTGCCACAGGGATGTTTTATCCGCTGTTCAGGAATACATCACTGCGACTAAACAATTTTTTTCCTAAGCTATGGTCTCTATATGTTCCCTTTATTTTTTTTCCTGCAAATTCGCAATTTGCACTTCAAATCATAAATAAATAACAAAAGTTTTTAGGAATGAAGCAATGCTGAAAGTATCGGGCAAATTCACCTTATATTCGGCCAATCCCCTCCATTGGGTACGAGCCATTTTCAGAGGAGAACAACTACAACAACAAAAATTCCCTGCATTGGGTAAGAGCCATGAGATGAAGAGAAAAGAAGAAGAAGAACATACATGAACGTGTATATTGTGAACCACAAAGCATTCAAAAACAAATATATGGTTTGACCGCTTGCTCAGCAAACATTTTTGTTTTTGGTAGTAATATTTTAAGCTACTTTTTCAGATTGGCTTCATTTTCATTTTAGTTTCATTTAAGTACCCTGCCACCCGGTTCTTGACCCATCGTCCTTTGTGGGTAAGCGCCATACATCAGAGGTCATCAGCATCAGCATCATCAGAGTCCTTTCCAACCTCATCAGCTGCATGTCCCGGACATATAAAGATGAAGGTGGTGCAAGTTCACGTTCAAGCGGACTTTCGGCTCCGCTCAGCATCCCGCTGGCTGAGACAACGATCCTTCTTGACGTCAATCCAGTGGTGAGCTTACCGCGGTGTCGATAGTGCATTAATAATATGATAGATAAACGTGCGGGTCAATATTGTAATTCTTAACGTTCCGGGATCACCGATCATAAGTTTCATGCTTGTTTAAATAAATGAAAAGCCTGCTCCAAAGAATCAATCAAAGTAATAGAGCTTTCCGCAAATCTCTTCATCAGGTATATCAGCAATATTTTTGTTTATCCTATAACTTGCACACGACCCAGCTTACCTTTTTATAATCTAAATATCACAAAACTTCCATGCCTATCACTCTTTTGCTCTGCGCGAAGAGAAGCTTGACATTATGTGTCTCAAGAGTACCCGTTAGGACTTAATATCTAATGAACCAATAGTCGCAATTCAGGTCAGTATTTTCTAGGCTATAAGTTCCGAAAGAGTGAACAGATTATCAATTACGGAACATATCCAAGGCAAGAAACTGTGTTTAGAAAAAGTACATAACGATTTGGAGTACTCGGTACTTTACTATATATGAGAGAACTAAAAGCTGTCCTTTGGGTCTCACACTTGATGAGGCCGTATCGACGAAATATTCAGGGATTACTGAATTCCCTTATCACCCCACCACTGTATGTTTTTTTTCTAAACAGAAAAAAATTGGCAGCATATCCACGGAGTGAATGATGGAGAGTGGGAAGAAGCATTCGTCCGTCCATTCGTTCTTGCTTCCGTCTGTCCATGCGACCGTCTGTGTGACCGTCCATGCGTCCATCCGCCCGTACGTGCGTGCGTCTGATCGTGCATCCGTCCCTGCGTTTTTCCATACATCCGCCCCTGCGTCTCTTCATGCGTCCATCCATACATCTGTATGTGTGTCCGTTCGTCCATCTTTTCAACGCTCCAAGTACCACCATCTCGCATCTTTTCCTCATATATTCCCCCTATAGAAGCACCGCCATCCAGCAGACATTCCAAGGACTAAACGAGAGGTGGCACACGCATTCTTTCTCACTGCTTGCGCTTCTGGTCTACTTCTTACCTTTCACCACCTCGAGTTCATGGTATATACTAGTTCACTGTGTTCATGGCACTGCGGCCCAACGCTCGCTAAACCTTTCAAAAACCAAGGAGGTTATACCCAGCGAGTATAACATAGCAACCCTTTCTTGTCAGATATATTACTCAATGTACATGCCAATGGCTGCTAATGTAGATCGTAGCATGCGCGTTAACTAAAAGCCGAATGCTCCTGTCTCTCATTGTCCATTAGCAGCCATTGTCATGTACATGGAGCTCTATTTTTTAATCTTCAACAACGCACAGAAGAAATCTCTCACCGGAACCACCTTGGCGGTCAAAATGTTATACTTGTTACCTTGTGTTACACTACAACGGCTTCGAAGGACGAACGCGTGTCGTTATAAAAAGCTTCGCCCTTAAAAGAGAAAGAAACTACTGCTCACACTGCACACACGTTGACTGTATCACGTTTTAAGAATTTAGTCAAAAGGTGTCTAATCCGCGCGGGTGCCGTTTACGGCCGCTGGCGTTCCAAGATGCCAAGCAAGTGCTGAACTAGCGGCAGTGAAAGGTGAGAACTAGACACAAAGACCAGGCGTAAGACAGTGCGCGTGGGCCGCTCCTCTAGTCCGGCCGTGCCACCTCTCGTTCAGTCCTTGAAAGGTCCTTTGGATGACAGTACTTCAATATGATCAATACATGACGAAAAGGTACGAAATGGTGGCACTGACAGACAAACAGATGCACGGGCGGATTAAAGGATAGACGGGCAGATGGGCGAATGCATGGATGGACACATGGACGAACGCAGGGACGGACTCACGAATGAACGCGCGTATGGACGCATGAATGGACGCACAGATGGAAGCATGAATACACGCAAAAATGGACGGACGCATGGACGTACGCACTGAAGGAAGGATGCACGGACGGACAGATTCACGGACAGACGATCGGACGCGTGGACGGACGCATGAACAGATGCACGGACGGTCGCAAGGACGGTCGCACAGACGGACACACGGGTGGAAGGAAGCAAGCATGAATGGACGAAAGGATGCATGGATGGACTGATGGACTGACGGATGCTTCATCGCCCCACTCATTATCTTGCACTCCATTGGATATGCTGTGTTTTTTTTCCAACAGCTCTTAACCACTAGTATACCCCATATCTCTTATATTCGAAGAAATAAATGTATTGTATCGTATTGTATTGTTTCGTACTGCATGTACCAGTAGTAGTTCGAAAAGAAAACGTCGCTTATTATTCCCCAATTTATGAGTTCCTAAGATCGGCTATTACAATGGCGGCCTATAGAACGCTGACGTGAGCGACTGATTTAAATCCGGTTTCTTCTCTTTGAAGGTGCGATGCCCGCTGCTGCTTCTCAATCTTCTTCTGTGGTTCGTGGGGGTGTTCTTCATGGTGGCCGGGGCGCTTTTTCTGGTGGAATCGTGGGAGTTTGAGGAGGACGAGCGCATCTTGGAAAACCTGGACTTTCCCGGCACGCTACTGTCGCACCTGGAGGTGCTGCTCTTTTCATTCGGGCTCGCCCTGTTCACGGTCAGCTCATGTGGATGCGTTGGGACACTGCGCGAGAACACCTTCCTGCTCAATATGTACTCCCACGCACTCACTCTCCTGATTCTCATCAATTTTGTGCTGGGTGTTCTGGTATTTTTTGTTCCTGGCAAGAAAATATAGCTGACTGAGGCTTATCGGTGACACAGTAACAACGGGAAAATTTGGGAATCATTTCGTGTGTTCTTCTCGACAAATATATCTTGAAATTGAGAACTTGTCACATAGTTACCCCTTTCGGCTTTTTTGCATGAAATATATAGGCTAAGTTTCATCTATTGAAAAACGGAAATGCGTTAACCACTCAATAATATACTTCAACTGCATGGATACTGCGTCAAGGACATCATAACATGGCATGACCTTTCTTTAATTCCAACTAATAACATTCACGTGTTAGAAATATTAAAAAATAAGCTACATGCAAAGGCACTTTCCTACAAAACCTAAGGCGGATTGTCCCTGTGCAGGGGAACAAAACTGGTACAAAATGTACCGCACGAACTACGGAATCGTTGTGTCCGGCTTCAAGCACTAACCTGGCTTGTAAAATTCCGTCGCAAATGGTTATGTGTCAACGATCGCATGTACCTGAGTTAATACTTGAAGACATTTGCCAACCACTACGATGACCACTCCGAATATTCCTATCCATATTAGGTAACAATTTTTTAATAATTAGCATTTTATTATGTCACACATTCCATCCAAAAAGCGGCCTGTGAAAAGAGAAGCTGCTGCAGTGATTCGATGATCCGGAAATTTTGACCATCTGGCGTTTTTTAATGTGCGCGGACATGGCAGAGTGCACAGACCCCTAGCATTTCGCCTGCATGGAAATGCGAACGCTGCGGTCGGAATCGAGTAATGCGGCCTCCAGGTCAGCAGCGGAGCATCATAACCGCTACGCCAATGCGTTGGACTCACCCATTTATTAGAGAGTTTTAGTACTGCGTACGCTGCGTACGTGGCGGCGTTGCGTAGTAAGGACGCCACGTTCTGCGTAGTGCGCATGCGCAGACCGCAACGCGCACGTATCGCGTTACGTACGCAGCCGCTACGTACGCACGCATGAGATGCGTTCGTGCGTACGTATGAGGTGATCGCGCCGCTCCCGAACAAGTTCGCGACAGCGCGAGACTCGTTTTGCGAAATGGCGGCATCGAGGGCAAGCGTCGAGGGCAAGCACCGACCGGCTCTGTGGCTTAAAATATGGCCATAATCTGGCTATAACACTTGGATGGGCTCACAATGGCTGCCAACAACACGTGCTTCTATTTTGATATACCAGATGGCGCAACACGCTTCACGCTCGTTACGTACGTGAGTACTACGGCATACTAAAAGCCGATTAGAGGCAAACAACACCACGTAACGCAAGGCGCTTGCGTGATGCGTACGTAGCACCATTCCGCAGTACTAAAACTCTCTATTG
Organism: Rhipicephalus annulatus; assembly: GCA_013436015.1. Taxonomy (NCBI): domain Eukaryota; kingdom Metazoa; phylum Arthropoda; class Arachnida; order Ixodida; family Ixodidae; genus Rhipicephalus; species Rhipicephalus annulatus. The sequence continues at coordinate 49,506 of WOVY01004041.1, forward strand.
TAAACGATACGCCTTGAACGAAGAAAGACCAAGTCATTGTATTCAAGTTTTTTTTAACTTAATAACAAACTTATATTTATACATCCTGCCAGTATGCTAAGCAATTACTATTTTCAAGTGCGAAGCATTTCTTAGCGAATTTCAGCGACTTTGAGCGTATCTATCTATCTATCTATCTATCTATCTATCTATCTATCTATCTATCTATCTATCTAACCACCTACGACGTTTAGCTCCGCTGGCCGTTTTGATAATGGTATCGATACCAAATTTGGTATGGCATAACATGACTGTATGAAGAACACATTTGACTAGCTATAACATGAAAATCTAGACGTATTTGTTATGAATGTCAAGATTTACCTTTCATCGTCCTGAAGCTCTTGAGGTGGTTTTGTTCACATGGCATGTGTCAAAACTGGCATGGTATGGGATGATTGCATGGCGAACACAAGCAGCAGATCTAAACAAGAAAATCATGCTATGCGTGTCATGTAAAACATGACTACATGCCACGCTCATGATGTGCTGGTGGCCGTTCCGCTGGCTCCACTTATACGAAATTTGGCATTACGGGACGTGAATGGATGATGAAGGTATTTTACTGGCGCAAACATTATAAACATGAAATACCTGTAATAACAACATGACTACATGCTACGCTCATGATGCGCTCGCGGCCGTTTTGCTAGCTTCACACGTACCAAACACCGCATTACGCGATGCAAGCGGACGACATAGATAAATGAGACATCCAAACATGATGATCAGGAGATGCCTGTCATGTGAATACATGACTACATGCCAAAGTCAAGGCGCCAGTACATTTCGAGGTGAAGTGGTGCGCGTGGTCGTCGGCGTTCATTTAGTCGCGCCACGCCGGTGTTGCCACGCCAGGCGCTGGTCCTGCCTTATATTCGTAGGCACGCGCCGCGCTGCGTTGCTGTGACGCATGCACGTTTCAGCGCGTCCGGCGTCCCTCTGTCACAAAAAGAGGAGACGCAGTGTTGTCTGGGTAACGCATCGACGCGAAATGCAGCGTGTCACATTTCTCGCCGGTTGCCATCAAGCCGCGCCGATGGACGCTAGTGACGCCGGTCACGCCTAGCGTCACACTAAAGAGTGCTCGTGTTTTGCTAACGTAGCGTCACTGTGTCCAGCGTGCGCGCGCTTCAACGCTACATTGGGGTATAATGGGCCCTTCATGATGCGCTCGCGGCTGTTTTACTAGCTCCACATATACCAAATTTGGTGTTACGTGTCGTCATTGGATGACAAAATATATGACTGGTGAAACATGATAATCCTGACACACGTGTCATCTAAGAACATTGCAACATACCACGCTCATAGAATTCTCAAGGCTGTTTCGCTAGCTCCACACATAATATTGGTATCACGTGACTTAAATATATGATGAAGGTGAACCACACATCCAAACATTATAATCATAACACGGAAGTCATGTATGGCATCATTCACCTCCACCTCGTATTTTTGTGCTGATTTTAAAATGACATATCAACATCTCTCATTCGTGCTTGGATTATTATCGATTTCCACTGTACGTGGGGTCAGCCAAATTTTTGGCACAGAAATATCCCAAAGAGCACCCTAACCACCCAACTGCCAACATTTATTTGTGGTGTTCCAGCTGCGTACGACTCTTCGCCGCGCACGTACCCGACAGAATATTTCGAAACGGTGTCGTATCAGCGACGTTACATGCGTATGATCTTCAAAAAAGGCACCTTGCTTGTTATGCTATTTTCTATTGCTATGCTCTTTTCATAGGCTTGTCTCTTCCTGGCCGAGTAGTTCTCCTCCCCAGGTGAGGAGGAAGAGTTGCGAGCTCAGCTACCTTGAAACAGATAAAATAAATTCTATTAGATGCGGAAGCATCTTATACTCGCGCCTTGTAGGGCGCCGTCCGCGCCATCCGCACCGCTTCTCAAACATTCGACAGCTGACGCGCGCGCATGCGCCGTCGCGCTTCGAGAACATCGGCAGCTGACGCGCGCGCATGCGCCGTTGCGCTTCTCCCCCTTCTCGAACATTCGACAGCTGACAGTGCATGCGCCGTCGCGCTGTATATATATTCAAGGTCGGCGCTCGCTCGCTCAGTTGCCGCTCGTCAGTTGGTTTGTACGGCGCGTCGACGTCCAAGGTCGCGGTGAAATGAATTCCAACGAATCCACAAACACAATGATCGACGTCCCTTCGACCAGCGCCGCCCTTTCGCATACGTGTGTACGTGTTCACTCATTTAACACCCCCTCCTACAACCACGTTAACCAATTTAGCCATCGACCCAAGTAAGTCGCAATTTAACACCCCATTTCACAACCACGTTAACCAATTTAGCCATCGACCCAAGTAAGTCGCACTTTAACACCCCGTTAACCAATTATATGCTCCGCATCCTCCTCAGTGTTCCCCCGAGGGAAGCTGCGGGCAATTTTTTTTATTGACGAAGCTTCTTTGGGTGTGGGTTAGTATCGCTTCCATCGTAGTAGCCACCCCTGCTTCTCCCAATCGCGAAGCAGAGTGGTGGGTGCGTTGAAAAAGCTTGCGCTCGGGTTCTTTGGCTGGCGTCTCGTCGGTGTTACCCGCGTGCCGTGTGCATTCTCGAACGCGATGCGATGCATGGACGCATGCACGCATGGATAGGCACAAGGATGGATGAAAGCACGCGCGGACACAGACAGACAGACAGACAGACAGACAGACAGACAGACAGACATTTATCTATTCGTCCATGTGTCTGTTCGTGTGTGCGTCCGTTCATTCGTGCATCACTCCTTTCATGCGTCCGCCCGTCCGTCTGTCCATGCGTCCGTTCATGCGTCTCTTCGTGCGTGCTTTCATTCGTCTATTTGTGTGTCTACCCGTCAGTCCGTGTGTGCCTCCTTCCATCCGTGTGTTCGTCCGCTCATTCGTGAGTCCCACTCATCATCAGTCACCTTGTGGATATGCTGTCATTTTTTTTTCATTTTTGAGAGTGGCATCACCAGATGGAAACGTTGACCGCAAGCCGAACCTAATGAATTTCTTAAACATTCCGAGAGGAGAACCGACTCATATATATATATATATATATATATATATATATATATATATATATATATATATATATATATATATATATTTAAAGTTTGAGTGCACCGCACCCACGGCTCGTAGAGCTTCCCCGGCTGGATTGGTTAATCACGACGACATTTAGAACTCGAAGCGTGCAGGTATGTCAAATGTGAAAGCAAACTTCTCTTTCAGAGTAATAAACAATTAGTGCAAGAACGTATCTTGGAGCCATTGTATCTTAGGGCCAGCCCATATCTTAGGGCCAGGCGGTTGCAATTTATGTTGCATTATATATTTTCTTTATTGGTGTACATGCTGTATCACATGTTTTGTTTTCCTAAGTATGGCTGCCTCATTGTCCATCACACACTCAGTTCAAACTCTTGAGGACATTGTGTTTCTGCAGCTTCTACACGAACCAATTTTTTGTGGGCTGAGCACTCAAATGCTAACTTAGAGTCAGAACGTCATGAGTGCTTCATCACAAATTTTCCCATAGTCATGCAAGACTACATGTGGATCTTCACCTGGTTTTATTCTACCAATTTTTTCAGGCAGCATCATGGTCGTGATAAGAACCACACTATCAGAAAGGCTGGTGGTTCAGTATCGCGATGCGCCAGACATTGAGAACTTAGTCGACGCACTACAGCGCTACCTGAAGTGCTGCGGAATGACACACCGGAATTTTCGCCACTGGGAAAATAACATGTAGGTGTCACATTTTGCAGTCCCTAATTGATTGCCGTAAGTGCTGTTTGCAAGCCGTGAAAAGTGCAAAGCTTATAACACAACGATGCTCTTGTTGCTTTATATTTATTTATTTATTTATTTATTTATTTATTTATACAAGTACCTCACGGGTTCCACGAGGGAACATTGCGTGAGGGGGGGGTACATTTTGATTTACAAAGAGCGATGAAAATATATACATATGCAAAAGTCTTGGCTGCGTAAAAATAGAAAAGAACGAAAGAAGCAGCAAATAACATTATATAATTCGGAACGATAATACGCAAGTATACAATACAAAATTGTGAAAATTTTTCTATAAAAGCCAAAAAGCACTTGGCTGCGCAAAAAAGATACAGATGAAAGAAATAGCAAACAATAACGTTATACAATTCCAAACGATACTACATAACTATATAATACAAAAAGCGTTACAGTGTTAGAGGCGACCGCGTTAAGAATCAGAAACTAGCAGGAGTACAATAGGTAAGGCGCACACTACTAGAGTTCAAGAGGCAGTTTTTCAAGCAAGCCTCTAAAGATCTCGGTTTCTTTCACGTTTGCTATATTTTCAGGAAGATTGTTCCAGAGTACAATGGCACGTGGTAATGAAGATGAATTATAGGCGTTAGTGTGCCCGTATAGACGCTGAAAACTGAGGTTATGCTGCAAACGACGGGAATATCGATGAGGTTTGAGAAGTGGCAAGGAAAAACTGTGCTTGCTGTTGATGATTCTGTGCAACAGACACAAAAGAGAAATGTTTCTGCGGGAGGCGAGTGAGGAAAGAGAGAGCGACTGCTTGATTTTTGTTACGCTAGAATGCCTGCTGTAGTTACCGGTGATAAAGCGAGCAGCGCGGTTTTGAACCGATTCCAGGCTTCGGGATAGATAATCTTGGTCAGGTGACCATATAGAAGAAGCGTATTCGAGTTTAGGGCGCACGAGTGTTTGGTAAGCGAGCTTGCGCGTGGTAGGAGGTGCATCACGAAGGTTGCGTTTTAGGTAACCAAGCGTTCGTGACGCGTCAGCTGTAATCTTGTTGATATGACTAGCCCAAGAAAGGTTCGATGCCAGATGGATGCCTAGATACTTATAAGATGAAGTAGGTCTTAGAGGGCTACCATCAAGGAAATACTGAAATGTTGAGAGTGAGCGCTTTCGAGTGAAGGTCATTTGATTGCACTTATCAACGTTTAATGACATTAGCCAATCAGAGCACCATGTGGTTACACGATCAAGGTCTTGCTGCAGAGCTGTATGATCTGATGGTGAAGTGATTTTGCGATAGATTATGCAGTCGTCTGCGAAGAGGCGAATTGATGACGTGATTTCTGAGGGAAGATCATTGATAAAAATTAAAAATAACAAAGGGCCAATAACGCTCCCCTGAGGGACACCAGATGTCACCTCCGAGAGAGGGGAAGACATGTTATCAATTACAGTACACTGTTTGCGAAAACACAGGAAGTTCCTAATCCAAGAGACTGTAAGTGAATCTAAGTTCAGAGATGATACTTTAGCTATTAAACGACAATGTGCAACGCGGTCAAATACCTTAGAAAAGTCGATGAATATGCTGTCTGTTGGTAAATTTTCATCCATATTGTTAAAGATCTCATGCGTGAATTCGATAAGCTGTGTATCACAGGAAAGTCCTTTGCGGAAGCCGTGCTGATTTTTAAAAAAGTATAGGTTTTGTTCTAAGTGAGATGCAACATGTGAAGAAATGATGTGCTCAAGTAGCTTACATGGGATGCTCGTTAAGGATATGGGACGATAATTACTGGGCAGGCATTTGTCCCCGGATTTGAAGACCGGAATGACCTTAGCGATTTTCCAGTCATATGGAATCTCGCCAGTTTGTAACGATTGCTGAAAGATGTGACCGAGAATGGTACTAGACGGAACAACGGTATGTTTTAAGATTTTAGAGTTTATGCCGTCAACACCTGAACATGTGGACGTCTTGAGATTTGTAATTAGGGAAGAGATACCTGCAGGATTAATCTCTATAGGATCCATAAAACGATACTGAAATGTAGGTGGCAGAGGCATGTTAGTGTAATTTTCTTTCGTAAAAACTGAAGTGAAGTAATTATTAAACACCACTGGGCAAGATTCAGGAGAGACCGCAACACCGGCACTATTCAAAATCGTGATACGAGTGTTAGAGCGTGTGGGGGCGATTGATTTCCAGAATTTCTTGGGGTCGTTTTTTAAAAGTGACTGTAGGTCATGTGAAAAGAACTTGTGTTTCGCCTGACGCACAGCATGACAATAAACCTTATCAGAATCACGATGCTTCGCCCATGCTACCGAAGATTGCAATAACTTTGCCTTACTGAAAAGACGCTTCTTTTTATTTCGAAGGGTGCGAAGTGTACGAGTAAACCATGGTTTAGATGTATTTACGCGAATTGTCAAGCGAGGGATATGTTCATGCACCAGGCTCAACAATTTTTCTTTATAAAGGCACCAATTTTCGTTGACTGAGCGGTTGAAGAAAGAGGCCATAAATGAGTGAGAGAAGTCATCTAAACTCTGATTTATGGATTGATAATCACCTCTTTTATAATCAAGTATTGGCCTTGGAGAGACATAAGGCTTGGATGCAGGTAAGCTAATAGATACCTGAATGAGACGGTGGTCACTGAGACCATCTAGATATAAGGTTGATGTAGCTTTTTCAGGAGCTGACGATAGGAGCAGGTCAAGAATGTTGTGTTGGCGCGTGGGTTGGTCAATTAATTGAACAAAAGAGAAGTCAAGGGTTAGATCGAGGAACTCTCTGGAATTGCGTGAGAGGGAAGTTAGATTGGACCAGTCAATTTCAGGGTAGTTGAAATCGCCCAAGAGGAAAACGTCAGCTTTAGGAAACTTAGAGCGCAAATTTGTCAAGTTGTCGTGCAAATCTGTAACAAAACTTTCCGAGCAATCTGGCGGCCTGTAACATACTCCGAAAATTGTTTTGGATGCATGTGATGAGGAGCACACCCAAACAATTTCCAACCGTGACGGAATGTCAATCACAAAAGATGTGATATGACTTTTTATGGCAATAAGTACCCCCCCACCAGCTCTACCTATCCTATCTTTTCTGAAAATATGGAAATCAGGTGAGTCAAGCAAAACTTCACTATCAGAGATATTAGGGTTTAGCCAAGTTTCCGTAAGCAGCAAGATATCGCAGTTGCTGTTTTCAAGATAAGAGCACAACTCAGTGCGCTTTGAAATAATACTGCGTATGTTGGTGTATGATAAAGTGAAGTTCTTGTACTGAATGGGATCAGCATGTGGCAGGAAATTGTTTACAAGTGTGTGCGTAGCCGACCTACGCGCGAGCTATTGCGATGCAGGTGTTATTTTGTCATTGATTGCGTCGTACACGTAAGTAACGTTATCGATTCGCAGTTTATCGACTGAAAGCTTGAAAGGCACGTTTTTAGCTTTTCCAAATTCTAACAACTTTTTCCTAGCAAACCGTGTTTGCGGAGCAAAATCCTCACGGATGGCAAAGAGCGTGCCCTTCAGTTTGTGGCCCATTTCCATGATGCTGTGCTTGTCTTTAAAGAAAGCGAACTTTGTGATGATCGGTCTGCACTTATCAGAGTTGTATCTTCCAAGCCTGTGGGCTCTTTCAATTTGCGAGGATTGAAGTGTTATGCCCAGGTGCTGCGAACATAATTGAATAACTTTCTGTTCGGATGAGAACCAGGACTCAGACGGTTCGTCAGGTAGGCCAAAGAAAAGCAGGTTAGAACGTCGTGACCTGCTCTCGGCATCTTCACATCGCGATTCAATAGCCTTTATTTTTTCGCATATGTTGACGCCGGAAGTTTGTGACAAGGAAGTCGATGAACCATCATTTTGCTTTAAAGCCATAACGTCCGCCTCCACGGCATGCATCCGGGAGGATATCTGCTTTAGTTCGTCATCAACAGATGTCTGCCAAAGTTTCAGGGCGCGCAGATCATTCAGTATTTCTTCTTGTCTGGAATCTATCCTCTGGACAGTGGCCAGGACGGTAGTTAGAACTTCGTTTGTGTTAGGACCGGGATTAGGTTCAACGTCACCGGATAGCAATAAAAGCAGGCTATTGGTATACATGCGAAACCAATTCTTACAGCGTTCAAACATAAGGAACAGTTCGCTTGGGCACGACACCATAAGAAAGCAACGATTGCTGCTGCGGGGACAGCAAGAGCGGTCTAAATAACTAACCTGTAAGAGCAGACAGGGTAAGCGCTCCATTCCGGAACCGGTGTCGTGCCCCAAGCAAGCCTCTCCGGGAAAATGCTTATATGCGGTGCCTCCCCCGAAGATAGTGGCGTTGATTATCGTAGTCGATGACCATGGTTGCTGGTGTAGGAACAGATGATTATCCACTCCTGGCGGTAGCGTCGAATGCACTGGTATTTCCACGGAGCATGAAGTGTCGCCGCACAGAAAGGCGGCATCAGGCAGCACGTCTGGAGTAGAAATCAGCAGGAAAGCCTGTAAGAGCAGACAGGGTAAGCGCTCCATTCCGGAACCGGTGTCGTGCCCCAAGCAAGCCTCTCCGGGAAAATGCTTATATGCGGTGCCTCCCCCGAAGATAGTGGCGTTGATTATCGTAGTCGATGACCATGGTTGCTGGTGTAGGAACAGATGATTATCCACTCCTGGCGGTAGCGTCGAATGCACTGGTATTTCCACGGAGCATGAAGTGTCGCCGCACAGAAAGGCGGCATCAGGCAGCACGTCTGGAGTAGAAATCAGCAGGAAAGCCTGTAAGAGCAGACAGGGTAAGCGCTCCATTCCGGAACCGGTGTCGTGCCCCGTATATTGGCGATAAGTGGTCGTGCACTCCACAAAAATCCCTGAGAAAGGCTTGAAAATGCGACTACATGAAACACATATTGTGGCTTGGTCGACGCACTACAGCGCTACCTGAAGTGCTGCGTAATGACATACCGGAATTTTCGCGACTGGGAAAATAACATGTAGGTGTCACATTTTGCAGTCCCTAATTGATTGCCGTAACTGCTGTTTGCAAGCCGTGAAAAGTGCAAAGCTTATAACACAACGATGCTCTTCTTGCTTTATATTGGCAATAAGTGGTCATGCACTCCACTAAAATCCCTGAGAAAGGCTTGAAAATGCCACTACACGAAAAACATAATGTGGCGGTTATTGTTCCTAAAAACTAAATATGGTATGCTGGGTGCACCTTTTTATTATTGCTGGTGGACAATAGTGCAAACGCATTTGGTAAAACGTCCTTCTGATCTTAACCCCAAGCAACCCAGTTGTTTCTCATTTTACGGGGAACGTGTTAAGGCCAGGAAAGTATAAGCTCTGAAACTTTACTCAGATGAAAATGTGACGGGTAGAGTGACAGTGGGGCTGGTCTATGGGGAGAATACGTACTAGTTATATATTTCTGTAAAACCTAACGAATAGCAAGGCCGGATATTATATCCGACGATGTCGTAATTTTTCACACAGTTCCTAAATAGAAGCTCCTAAGTCTACAAAAGAAACTTTTGTATTCCTTCACCCCCATGAAGGCAGAAAATGTAGACGGGGAAACAAACTACATCAACTTCGGTTCGTTTGGCGGAGTGACACTGCGCTGCAGCGGAAAATTACCACCATAACTGATCTCAAATTCAACAGCACTATATATTTACGTGCCCGGGGCTCAAAACTTCTAGACTATTAGAACGTAAGTAGGTGGGACAAGCTCTTGGCCGCAAGCAGGCGATTCTGTGATAAATAAATGAAAAATAAGCAAGAAAAATTATAAGTAAAATATAAGTAAAGGAAACGGTTCCGGTTATAAACAGAAGAAACTCATTATAAAATTTCAGTAAAACTGCAGCATAGCAATAAAAACTGCAACGCTTTCCTGGACAATTGTTCTTCGCTTTTTATAAACACATGGGCTTCATCGCAGATTATTACACACTTGCGCAGCCACGCAGTTAGTGGGACGACACTGTTATTTTACCATAGTAGTCCACAGTATCTCTGAACTTATGACAATGAGTATTTTTAGCAACTAGCAGTTTTCGTCAAATATGATTGTTTTCGTCTATTTTCTGTTCAGTTACGGCAAGGCACTGCTGTTGCCGATGACGCTTCATTCGCATGTCCTCATATTATAGCCATGAGTAGGCATGAAGCCTGTGAAAGTTCTGCAGCTGTATAGCAAAATCATACGAGTTGTGAAACTGCCCACAGGCTCTGTGTATCGAAATTTGAGCACGCCATTGGCTGAGATAGCTGGACTGCGCTCATTGTCGTGTCACTCGTTGATCAGCAAGCCGACAATTGACCGCTATATTTTGTGTTTTACGTTGCCGCTACCAGATGACGCGACAGTCTGCTAGTTTACGTAGGATTGGCCAATTGCGTGTGCAGCTTTTGGAACGCAGTTTCGCAACTGGTGTGATTGAATAAATCTGGCTGAATAGTGCAGTGCTTAATTTTACGCTCAGTTGGAGCCACTTACCCGTTTCATGGACTGCAACATTTGCGTAGGCACAAAATTTCGTGCTGCACTGTCTCATGACTGGCTGAGGGCCCACGTACCTTATATAGCAGGGTGAACAGCTATTAAAACAGGATGTACCCGCCACCTCCGCAACACACGCGCTCATCATTTCCCCCTTCATACACACGTGTTTTGGCGGTAGCTCTGTCGTTGATTTTTTTTGTCGCCTGTGAAGCTGACGGGGAAAAGTGACATTGTAGTGCCATCATCATCACCATCATTTTCTTGATCACTGCGCCGCGCCTCTCGCGCAGCTGATGCTAGCCTGAGCTGCGCGAGGTAGAGAACGAGCTTCTGGCCTGGCGGTTTGGACTTGGACAGCCACCGCGGCTCCGCTTCAGGCCTGGAATACAGTGGCGAGATCGGCACGGCCCCATCGGCCGCCTTCGACGTCATCTCACGTCTCTCTTCTCTCGTCGCTACATTGGTGACCCGGAGAACACGCCCTTCGCCGAGCGGCCCGCTGGCATGTTCCCGCAACTCTGCCCGCCAGTGCTGCCGTTCCAATCGACCTACCCCAAGGTATGGTTTATGCAGCTCGACGCCGTCCTTGCGGTGAATGGCACACGACCTGTGGTGGGACACCACGTCGGACAGGCCGAGTAGGCGCCTGCGCCGTCTTCAGGGCCGTGACCGCAACCCGTGGCCGCGCAGCAGGGCGGCCCAAAAGTTGCCGCAATGTGTGACGCCAAGCACGCCGTCGTCGCCGACGTAGGGCAACGGGTGGCAGACACGCATGAGGCATGAGCGCCGTCGCGGTTGTGACACACGAGCTGGCATTGTGGACACACGTCTGGCCGTTGCCGTCCGGAGGCAAAGGCTCCGGGGAATGGCGGTGGTGGAACCCAGCCAGCATGGGCTCTCCCGGAGCACTGGACGGGACACCTGTGCTCGTGCAATGACCTCCGGCAGTCCGCGCACGAGGGCCGGCGTGCAGGTCTGCACAATTGATGGCCGCCTCCAGCCAACACCCCCCAGACTGCCCCACCGCAGGCGCTGCATGCCCGGTGAGCCCCGTCCAAAGCGGACCGGGCACGTCGTCCTCAAGCGCGTCAGTCACAGTCGCAGCGTCTTGGAAGCCTGGCCGTGGTTGATGGCTGGCGGCCTCAACCTCAGCTGCGGGAAACTGCGAGGACGATGGTGGTCGTTGCCGGCAGGACGTGCAGAACACTGAGGTTGGTTGACAGTCGCCTTCGGACATCGGGGAGGGTGAAGGCTCCGCAACCGCGAGGTGAATAGCAGGCGGATGGACGTCAGCGCCATGTGAATAATACTGACTCTTGTAAACTGGACTGGATGTGACTGATTGATGGTAACCAGAATCATGGAAGCTGGAGCTTGCAACGGAAGACAATGACAGTCTTCGAGATATATATGGGTCCCTCACATGAACCACTTGGCCAAAATGTTTGATTTCTCTTTCAATCTTCTCTTTGGTGTAAACAAACCTTGCTGTTTTGCTCAGCTCTTCATCATATTTACGTTCAACTACAAAATGCTTAATGTCATCTCGTAGCTCAGCCAAGCTCTGCTCAGAGAGTGAGGGTGCAGTATCACTACGTGCCTTCAGCGCAGCTACATCATTTGAAGGCAGGGTGCTATGAAGACATTCAAAGCCCACCTCTGGAGGGCAAAGCAGCTACGACAACGAGAACGCGTCTGATGGGGTGTGTGTTCCCATTGTTTCCAGGCACCTTGCTATCCAGTATGTGATTCTGATGATTGTCACATAGTTTTATTCGTAAAAATGAACAGTGAGCTCTATATGCTGTATGTCTTTTGCAAAAATTTTTTCCAAATCTGCGTGTTACACCGCAAATGTAGTCGAAAGACGATAGTCTTGCGTCTGGAGAGAGTGAACAAAACGTTTATTTGATGTTCTGAACAAGAAAACCTGTGAAGGTTATTCTGGAGGAGCTACGTTAGAGTGCTTCGAGCGTGCAGCGGAGGCGAATGAGCGCATCGAGGCACGTTAGACACGAGCGCCATCTGGCCCAACGCATTCTTCGAAAAGGAAGGCGTGCAGCCCGCGGATAAAGGTGCGCGCCAGATCCGGAGGTGATAAGGTGTAGAACGCAAAGCGACGGGCAGGTGCCACCACCATGACGTCGTAGCAAAGCGTTGGAAATACCTTTTTGAGCATCACGTTGCACTTTCGGCGCAGCGCCATAAACGCTAACTTGTGTTGTGCCTCTTTTAGTATAAAGCAGACATACAAAACTTCGAAGTGTTGTTATGGCGCCTCAGATGTACGCAATAATTGCTATTCAATTGATTGCACAAACATGAACGCTAAACATTGAGCAATATTGGTGGGTGCTGTGAATGGGGTTGGCCGTTTGGTGCCGTTTGAGGTATCGTTAGGGCGGACAAACACACAAAAGTACAGACAAAAAGAACAAAATTTTTCCGTGGAAGGTCCCCAAGAAAGTCTTTAAAAAAGCAAAATATACCAATTGTATTTAATGTTTCATATGCTGTTTGGCCCCTAAACTACCCACAGAATAAAATTTATTCATGACGTTGCATTTACACATTAGTCTAAAGCTAACGCGTTCATCGGCTAATCTATCCACTTGTTCGAATAATTTTGCTCAGCGTTCGAGGTGAAAACGCCATGAGCTAGTGCATCTAGTAACAGAAAATGACGCTAGAGCGATCATTGTGGTAATTTAGCGGCTGAGCATTTTGTTTGTTTGTTTGTTTTTGCCCATGGAGACAAACTCATTGCGGGGCTAGAAGTACAGAGCTTCGGTGTAAGAATAGCTTGACGCGGTTGTGTTGTACTCAGTATACCAGTTCTTAAAACATCTTGTTTCAGCAGCTACTTCCACTGTAATCTGTCCAACCCGAGCCACGAGCGCTGGTCGGTGCCGCCATCGTGCTGCCGCGCGGACTCCAGTTACACGGGCATCTCTGCGGACGCGATGTGCTCAACCTGCCCGACCACGAGGCTTGGTTCGCGTGCATACGGGAAGTTGCCCGGACGCAGCTAATCGCTTTCTGAAGGAGCACGTCATGATCATTGGCGGCGCCTGTCTAATCGCCGTCATCGTGTTGGCCTTCATCGATATGGTCACAAACGCCGTGATCGATGAGATCGACATCATCCGCAAGTTATACGACCACGTGAGGTCTGCTTACAGTGGGACGCCGTATAGCCAACAATCTGAATTGAAAAACCAGGAATTCGTTTAAGATCCATTTTTCTTCCCGGAGCTTTCTAATAAACTAATGTGGCGTTATTCTGTGAACTCAAGGTTAAATTTTCTTAGAGTTTTGATGTGACCACTCTCAAACCTATATAAAGAAGAAAACCATATATTGTATAATGGCGCAGAGAACAGACATACATTGTCATGTGTGTAGTATTTTGGTGTCTATGCTCTGTCTTTAAAAAAATAGGCAGATCCGACGTACCTGACGAATCGGTGTTATGCGAAGTATGCAGGCGGAAGGGGAATACGTTTTAGTTCTTTTATTGACCGAGACGTTATCAAGCAGCGGTAAATATATGTACAAATATACGCTCACACATACGTTAAACAGCCGCAAAAGTTTCATATTAGCAGTTGTTTACAGTAGTGCCAAAAGCAACATGGATCTTAGCAACACCGGAAGATGGTAAGCTGATATGAAGCGCTGGTGTTTGTGATGGTGCGCGCGAGGATGATCTATCTCAACACTGCTACACAAATCAAGTTCAGCGAATGGCGGCTGACTACAATTTACGCTTGATTGATTGGTTTGTGGGGTTTAACGTCCCAAAACCACCATATGATTATGAGAGACGCCGTAGTGGAGGGCTACGGAAATTTTGACCACCTGGGGTTCTTTAACGTGCACCCAATTAACGTTAACCCGACATCACGGCTGTATTATAGGAGTACATATGTATAAAAGGGAATAGCCAGTACTGCACCCACAATTGACGCTACACGAACCTTAGGGCCTATTTGAAAAAGTATACTCGACACCTGATGTGGCTCTGTGTAGGATACTTTGTTGCCACGCTGAATGCTAGAGTCCGATTGCAGCTGGGACCCTGACATTTACTGTTCAAATTGATTCGATAAACGCTGTATATGGCAGGTTTTCTTAAATCTCAAGCGTAAATCTCAAGCGTTAAAGTTACCCATGTGTGTTCTCAGAGTTCGTGAGTAGATATAAAACATCTATCATCATTCGAGCAAACCCGCATCCCAGTGCACATACGCGTCCCTCGATACGTGCTACTGTTTTTCGGAAAGTGACGGCGTACGTGACGAGATTGTGACGAGATTCTGTGTTGCGTGTGAAGCGCTAGCCCGTAGCAGCCTTCGTACTCATGTGCTTGATCTTCGACGACCACAGTCTGTGCTAGACGTTGTAGTTGTACTGTGAGTGCTGCTTGTAGTAAAGTGCAAGTGTTTGTACAATAAAGTGCCACTTTCCTAAATTTACCATTTGGTGTATTTTATTCTTAGACACTGCAATTCGTATAATATTCTGGGTCTCTATTGATATTTTGCAGGAAAAAGCGCGCAAGAAACGAAGACGAAGTTGGAGGGAAGGCACATAGCACTGTTTAAATTTTTCTTTTTTTGTCATCTTTTTTTTGTCTGTTCCAAAAATGACTACGCACCAACTTACCATTTAACATAGTAAGGTCAGTGGCAGCAGTGTAGCCGTGGCACATTAAGCCCCTTAACACCCCCGCATCGCAAACAATCTATATTTGCCATGGCATCATGAAATCACACGCGACCACAAGTTCATGCCCCACTTCAAGAGAGGCAGGTGCCTTCCCCGAGCCCTTGTCCCCCTCCCCCCTTAAAAAAATATTCCGCCAACGCTCCCGGTAAGCGGTGCCATCGTTTCGGTAGGCTGAACAAGTGACAATTCGTAAACATATAAATATGAATGGAACGATGTACAGTTAAAAATGAGTGCGTGTGATATTACCGATACCATTTTGCTGTTGAAGCGAAGACAGCTTCTCTGCTATTTCGGCCACTACACGCGCAAAATGATGTTCATCAGCAAGGTCCCTGGAAACTTGAACAAGTATGGCGCAAGATAAGTTTAGTGATAAGCAACTTTCAGCGGCGCGACCACTGCGAAATGGGATTAAAGATTCTGTGTGGTGCCTGAATGCTGTCGATCCATCAAGCACCACTCAAGAATATCGCAAGGCGCCGTGTAGAGCACACAGATAAAAAGAAAAAATGACACCCCCCCCCCCTCACCAATGGGAATCTTCTATACGGCCAAATGGCCTCTTGTTTACGACGCTTTGACATCTTGCTGCCCTCCCTAACTCAATATGCCGGTGAAACCATCGCGTGAGCCGACAACGCACGCCAGTTCACCTGCAACAGTCTAAAGGCCTCACAGGAGCACCAAAGGCAGCTCGACGATTCTCATCGTAAAAACGTGCACTTTTCACCGTGTTCTCTTGTCCTTCTGTTGTCACCCACTCGGCGCGTTGGTCTCTCAAAAACTGCTCGCTAAACTGGACCATACCGTGTCGCTTGCCAGGTGACTGACATTACATAAGACATCGTTCCACCCGATCGAAGTTTGTCATCGTCCACTTCGAGCAACATCATGCACATAGCTTGACTCAAGCCTTATCACCATCCTTCGACTGCATGCATGTAGATCAAGCACTGAAACGGAGCTTATACCGCAGGGGGGAGGGGGAGGGTTGATACAGAACAGCTGTCGCAGCTTTAATACATGAAACAGAAGAACAACGACGGTTGCTGGTTGTTGTTGGGCTCGTGCCATCTCGTTCACCCGTAACATCCGAAAAATAAATGACCTACCTGTACCATTATTATACAAATACTGTAAACATCATGTGGCTTTGAACAAAACCACATACTTTGTACGCTATAAAAATATGGCTTTTATATCATCCACTGTCCTCTCAGAGCTATGTTGGCAAAGTGCAGTAATCCATGAAGTAGTTCCTGTTATAAGTTCCTTCTAAGGTTCCTTTCTAAGCGTCCGTCCCATTTATCGTGTTCTCAGTAGCAGAACAGCAACTTTGTTGACGTCTTAACACTTCACCTGTAGGCGGCCTTACCACGAGCATTGACATCGTTCATAGCATCCATTCATACCAAACAAAGCTGTGCAACCTCTGGAACGCTCTTCTTCCGCCAGGATATGGCTACACGTTACCCACTTTCGTTAGTCCTACGAATAATCGCGGCGGGCTAAAGGGAACACACGACGCATCTTGTGTTTACTTCTGGTCAGGCAGTAGGGTTTAATAACTGTAATATGCCACAACAGGGCGACCTTATGCCAAGTTTGGCTTCCAATGAGTCACGCTCTTCTGGCTGCCGCATCGCTTTCTCTGGTAACACACTCACTGTTAGTATGCGCCATACAGTCCTGTGGATGTCTGCTGGATGCCGATCGGTGATTTGCGGACGAACAGCGGACGACCGAGATATCCGGAAGTGTTTGTCCAGTGGACGTCCATCTGTGTTTAAATGCCCATTGGGTAACTACTACAGCTGCCACACGCATCCGGGACCACAGAGGTTTTATTACTTCTTAATGATTGACGTTAGTCTGCGAGAGGTAGAAGAAAGACTAGGCGTTATTGTGAATGCATTCAGGTTAACAAAAAAATCTAGCTGCCTAACAATATTGGACATTGCGCAAGCTCTTTTATATCATTGTACATTGAACTACTTTTGTAAAGACACGCTTTACGTTTGTGTTTTCTCGATTCCTATAAGGGAGGCATAAATTGTTTTTTTTTCTCAGGTTGGTACCATATATCACCTAACCCCTTTTCTGCGCCACTGATGAATAGCGGATGCATATTGTCTCGCTGACGAAGTGCGGCATCCATGGTCAGTTAAGTTCTCCAGCACGGTTATATCGATGAACGCGTCTTTCAAAGTAAACCTGAAAGTTCATTGTGTCAACGAAGAACGTACAATATCATCATCATAAGTGTCAGCACTGTTCACTTTTAAAAACGGGAGGAGCGGGGTGAATACCAAGTGCAAATACCCCTTAATGCTGATGTATTAGGCCAACTTTGCGCCCCCTGCCCTCTCAAGTGACTTTGATAGACGCCCGTCCCTCTCCTGCTTCCCCCACCCCCCCCCCATGCAGACACCTATGCGAATGTTCGTAAACTACATCGACTGCATGGCGCCATTGTAAAGCGCTTGCTTCATACGCCCACCACGACAATCGAAAAATATGCTGGAATGCAGCACGTTCGATGTGGGGCATCAGCCGCAGAGCCAAGCAAAGTTTGAATGTCGACTCATTCGAAAGATTTCTACGCTTTCACTCGCAGTATACTTGCTTACTATAAAAATAATTTGCTTTCTTCTGAAGGTGAAAAGCGCCGCACCCGCTGTTTCGCCAAGAGCAGTCAATCGAGCTCATGGCCTGCTGCTAGAGGAACTGCCTCAATATCGAAGATAAGTTTTAAAAAGTATTGCTTCAGCCACAGCAAGTTAAAATGAACCCCTCTTCTCAGCTCCCATTACAATGTCTTTCACATATGCCAAATCAGGAGCTCACGCGACAACCGTAAATTTTTATCGGTGCAGCTCCTTAGGCCATGGATAGTTGCCTCGTCCATATGTAGTATGCAGCCACCTGTAGATTATGCCTTCCTAAATTGTCGGCGTTGCGTGTATATGTCCCCTGGAATATAACTAGATGTCATTATAGTTTTCAGAGCATATCCACAGAGTGAATGATGATGAGTGGGGCGAAGCGTTCGTCCGTCAATCCGTCTTTCCGACCGTCCGTTCGCCCGTCCATCCGTGTTTTCTGTCAGCCCGTCCATGCGTACGTCCATCCGTCTGTCCGTGCATGATTACGTGCAAACGTCAGTCCATGTGTCCATGCTTCTGGCCCTCCGTCCGTCGGTTCGTTCTTGCTTCCGTCCGTCCGTGCGTCAATCTATTCATGCGTTCATCCATCCGTCCGTGCGTCCGTGCATTCGGATGCACGGACAAACGAATGGATGGATTAACGCATGAATAGCAGTGACTGCACCATGAGCAGTCTTTTTTTAACGAGCATACGCTGCATGCATTGGCCTTGCGAGAAGAGAGAGGGAGAAGGGAGCGGCAGCTTTGCGGGTGTCTTCCTAGGCCGGCGCAAGACTAGAGCATGCGCAGTTTGGGTGTGGATGGCGCCCTGGCGTCGCCGCCCACGCCAAAGCGCGGCATCGTGCGACTAAGAAATGCTCCGCATTGAAACCACTTTGAACCGAGCTCAACCCATCGCAAGCAACGAGTCGCATCGCAAGCAACGCAAGCAACGCAACCCATCGCAAGCAACGCAAGCAACAAAATTTTGTTGGAAGTAAGTCAAGAAACTTCAGTCCTTGCAGCAAGCTCTCCCTCATGTTGAGCCAGTAAGACGTCAGAAGCTTGCCGTAGTGCCTTCTCTGCATAGAATCTCCCACAACTTGAAAAAGGTAGGGGAGCGGGCCAATGTAAAAGTGGTGTTTTCTGCCCCGAAAAAGCGTTCGTACTTGTGTATGAGAGTTGTTTCACATGCAAAACCGGGATGCACTAAAAAGCACTTAACACTGTTTGTCACATGCGCGCAATTTGAAATCTATCAGATACCTCTTTCATGCGGTAAATACTACATAGGACAAACTGGCAGGTGCATTAATGACCGCCTCCGCGAACACGCTTGCAACGTAAGAAATGGTCGAGATGGTTTTTTGGCACTACATTGCAGCACGTGTGGCTGCAAACCACTTTTTCATGGTACGGTAATCATAGGAAAAAACAGAAATAAAGTGACAAGGGAGATTATTGAAGCAGAAAAAATTAGTAGATTAGGGCTGAACTGCGTCAGCACTCCTTCTCTCGGTCTTTGTGAAAAAGAATTGTCGTTTTTGAGATCATAAGTTTTTAGCGCATGGCAATAGAGGGTTTTTCATCTGTTTATCTGTTGTATTCGAATTTCGTGAGCATATATATGTACGCTCCTCGAAATAAAATTTTGTTGGAAGTAAGCGCTCCCTTCTGTCCCTTCCCTTGTCCTATGTTTCTAAACGCGCTACGTCGATCAACTATGTCTTACCAACATGCCCTACTTTATACTCTAGACACCAATAAGTTAAGTCCACTACATGTCACGATTTGTCGTACGCGTAGCGCAGTGTGATTATTTTGGTCTTAGCGAGCGTGATAAACCATAATATTTTCCACCTACCTATGTGATAGTAATGACAGGAAAAGTGTCCCGAGGGCATCTGACAAATTGTTGAGGGACCAAGATATGTTATCACTAAGTGTGTTTGCGACGCCGTCGTGGCGTAGTGTTTGTGTGTAAGCCGGACGACAACAGGCTTCGACGCAACCTGGTGGCATCACCGGGCAGTTTTTTTCTAGGAGTGGTGGGGTATGGCGGGAATCTCTAAGTTCTATATCGTTGTCCGCAATCAGCGTGGTTAAACGGTATATAAAATTTAGGTTAATGTAGGCGGGCTTGATTGTGCCATGATCAATTCGACATGGTTAGTGGAAATTGTTGTACGGAAATCAACGACCAAACTTAACTCTCAACTACAATTTTACTGTATCAACTTGCCACAGTGTTGTAGTGGTTACAGCACTCGACAGCTGCTTCGCAGATTGTGGGATTTAATCCCCGACATGCCGGGCCCATTTAGATTAAGGCGAAATCCTAGAGGCTTGTGCACTCCCATTCAGCTGCACTTCGGTATTTGGGTGCAGGCGGTCCATATTTACGGAGCCATCTATACGGCGTCTCTCATAATATTGGTACGAGAAAAAGACCGACTCAGAGGGGTAGTCGTTGTTGTTGTTGTTGTTGTTCTCCTATTGTAAGTGGCGCATACCCACTGTGGGAGATTGGCCAAAAATCGACTGGTTTCAAAATTTACTGTTCAGATTTTGAATGATGGAGGTTTAACAGAAAGATTACCGATAGCCTAAGAAAGTGTGTTGCTTAATGTAATGCATGCAAATATTTACATAAACGAATTTATTCTTAGAATAGAGCAATAATATGATTTTATACGTATATAATTATGTGGACCTGTTAGGATAATGAAACTGGTTAATTAGTCAACCTATTAGTTTCATCAATATAGTCCCGGATGGCCACGCATACTGTCGCATTAGAGAAACCAGAAATTGAAGCTCCAAAAGACAAAATGACAGGCAGAGATAAGTCCATACCAATACCACGTAAAGGTATTTCTAATAGGGTTTTTCGTAATGTGTTAAACCGCCTGCAGGTCAAAAAGAAATGGTCTATTGTTTCCAGTTCATCACAGAATGCACACAGTGGCGAAGGTGCCTGAGCAGACCTGTGTTTATAGAAATTTAGATTTGGTACCCGGCAACGCAGCCTTGTGATAGCTACTTGTTGTTTTCGAGTGCGGCAAAAGTCTTTTCGCCAGGGATATAATAAATGGCGATTTTCTGTAGAGTTTGTTAGTGCTGAACCTTTAAAGACTTGCATAAGCGTACGTCTGCGGAATCGAGCAGCAGTCACATAAGCGGATGATGGACATAGTGGTAGAATTGGTTCGCTGATTGACGACTTAGCTAAGGAATCGGCTATTTCATTTAAAAACAAACCTTTATGTCCAGGCACCCAAACTAATCGTACTTTTCTCAAATGCGCAGGTACTAGAGCACGCAACGCCTTTGTTACTTGATTATCAGCACCAACAGAAAGTGCCGCAAAGAGAGATAGGGAATATGTTATTATGACAGCTGATGTAATTGCTGTATCTAACTAGCGTAAGGCGAGCACCACTGCCAGAAACTCAGCCACAAAAACGGGTATGAAATCGGGTAGTCGAAGGGAATAAATCCAATTTAAAATCGGGCGGAAAATACGAACCCCTGACTTTTCGTCGTATTGCGATGCGTTTGTAGCAATAATAACGTTCGTTGTAATACGGCGCAGGTGATCTTGTAGTAAACCATCCAAAATATTATGGGGAAGTAATTTGTCATTATTAGGAAAAATGTCGTCGAATTGAATTTCCACCAGGGCTAGATTATCATGAATCGGCATGATGTCGCTTATACGTACGTTTAGAGGCTCCAGTAAATTTTGCACGAATATAATTTGTGGCGTGTGAAATCGCGGCCATCTAGCAGCAAAAAATGATTCCGGGGTGGAAATAAAGGCTGTTTCTGAATGTCGCAATGGTGATTCATAAATTCTTAAGAATGTCTGAACAGTCAGAAGGCGAATTCTACAAGTAAGCGGAGGGACCCTCGATTCGAGATACAACACATTGTTGGCAACTGTTTTGGGAAGGCCAAGGCATAAGCGCAAAGCTTCTTTTTCAGAAGAATTACAGGCCGCAACTTCTAAGCTGGAACTCCAGAGAAAAGTACACATCGAAATTCCAAAATGGGACGAACGTACATGCGATATATCATTACCAATGTGTCTCTTCTCATACCTGTGCGGTAGTTGCTTAGCCTACGTAATATGCCAATGGCCCGCACTCCTTTTCCGGCGATATATTCGATATGAGGTCACCAGTTAAGCGACGTGTGATAAATTACTCCAAGGTATTTAACAGATTCCAGCTGTGGTATGTCCTCATGATGGTAAGACAGAGAGATGTTCACAGGGTATTGCAGCGGGAAAACAAGGAGGGCACATTTACTCGGATTAAGTAAAAAGCTGTTGCCATCGAGCCAGCTCTCCAATATATTAAGGTAAGTCTGCAGCCGTTCATATAAGGTCTGAATGTTATCTGCCATTGCAAAAAATGCGATACCGTCTGCATAAACATAAGTTGTTATATCCTGTTTACGTGGAATGGTGCTCATTAGTAAATTAAATAGCACCGGGGAAAGCACCGAGCCTTGCGGTACTCCTTTCATTTGGGTATGAGTAGATGATGAAAACCCATCTTTAAAACAATAACATTTTTGGTCTGCAAGAAAATTGTGAACCCACGCTACTATGTATGATGGAAAATCAATGTATTCTATTCGATCTATCAAAATAGAGTGCTCCACGGTATCATATGCTTTAGCGATGTCTAAGGTAACAAAAGCTGCATATTTTTTATGCAGCCGAGCTAATTGAAGCCGACTCTCTAAATCAACGTGGGCATCCTAAATCGAACAACCAGCCCTGAACCCAATTTGACAGAAACTTAGAATTGACCTCATGGTAATAATTTCATTGTTTCGTATATTGATTATTCTCTCAACCAATTTCACTAAGTTGGATGTCAGTGCGATCGGCCTTATGTTATCCAACGTGTATGCATCATTTTCATTTTTTAGCAACAATACAATTTTGGAAAGTTTCTATTCTGGAGGTATCCATGCGTTCCCTAATGAATAATTCACTAGTTCTAGCAAAATATTAGGCGATTCCTGGAGTAAACATTTCAACATAGAGTTCGTAATCCCATCTGGTCCGGGAGCTGTCCTCGGTAAGCATAATACTGTCTGACTCAATTCAGCTAAAGAAACTTCTGGAAATTCATGCAAGTTTACCCGAACGGACTGAATAGCCAAAAAATTAGCAGTGAAGCGGCGTTCTAAACCTTGTGCTTTGTCTTCTAGAGAGGTGTTCATTTCTTCCGGCGTCAAGACACACGACTGCAGCGTTAAAGTTGCTGGCAGTACTTTTCTTGTCCGAAGATAAGCGAACAAAGCACGCTTATTTTTAGACTTAGAAAGATGATCAAAATGTCTACTGTCGTATTCTTCTTTCGCGCGGTTCACTGTACGCTTAAATAGGCCAGCAAGGAATTGATAGTCCTTCCAGTTTGTTGGGCTCTGATTCAGAAGAAGTTTTTTCCAAGCGGCTTTTCATCTTCTATAATCGCGCGTACACTCATCGTTCCACCAACGAGAGGAGGATCGTTTATTGGATGGAATAGAAAATTCTGAATTTTTTCTAGATCCCTCCAGCATTGAACCAATCGTAGATGCAATCTCCTTAGTACTGGCATTTCCAAGCTTGGAAATGGCAGAACGAAGGCAGGTTTGAAATTTGCGATGGTTGATGTATGTGCGTTTTGGCTAATTTAAAGTTATTGTTGGACAAGTAATGTCAAAAAACTACAGGAAGATGGTCACTGTTAGTTGCCGAATCTAGAACCATCTCCATCTCCACCATCTCCACACTTACCAACTAAGTTTTTCTTCTTCTTTTATGCTTTCAATATTCTTCCGAGTAATGTTGCCCATTTTAAAGAGAGAATTGCGCTGGCCGATATCCTACAATGGAGCCCCAAGAATTAGTATCTTGTGATGTCATTGTATGTGAATAAATTATCTTTATAGTCCCCGGAATAGTAGTGGGCGTCGGGTCGGGTCTGACTGGCATGGCAAGCGAGTCCTCGTGCCAGCTCATTCGTCACCTCGTTGAGGTTTACCTTCGTCCACATGTCCCATATGCGCATGAAACCATCGGATTTCAGTATTGATAGGATTGACATTGTTCATAAGTTTAATCACAGTCTCAGCGACATAGCCCCTGTCGAAGCGCTTGATTGGTAGCTTTGGAGTCGCTATATATGTATGGTCATTTTCTGTTCCTGATAGCTAATGCAATCGCGGCTTGTTCCGCCACCATGGAGTCCTTAGTGACTATAGTAAGGGCCGTCCCGTACCTCTCCCTGGCAGTCGACCACCACAGCCGTGTTTTTGAGTATACTCTAGTGGAAGTCGGAAACCTCCATGGAGATGCTGGAATTTTTTATCAATGAACTCATGTCGGATCCACCAGAGTGCGTTAAACCGTGAAACAGTCCATAAAGTGAAGACGAGGAAGAAGATATCCGCGTGCAATTCGTCGCGTTTCGAACGAACGGTCCTCGCGCAGGCGCATGTTTCTGTGGGCGGCTCAAGGCGTCACCGCTCTGCATTTGGTGCAACGAAATGGAAACAATTGAACATTTCTTTTTATTCTGTCATCGTTATTCTTATCAGAGAAAAAGATTTTTAGTAGCCCCATTACAAAAGCTAGGAATACAAGTAAATCTACAAATAATTTTATCACTTGGCGGAACTTCATTTGGTTACTGCCACAGAGATGTCTGCTCCGCTGTGTTTGATTACATCAAAGCAACTAAAAGATTACCATGCTAGTGAACCCCTACCTTTTCAGATCTTTAGTTTATAATTCGTAGTTTGGTCTTTCAAAAACAAAAGATGGTTTGACCGCTTGCTCAGTAAACATTTTTTGCAGTAATATTTTAAGCTACTTTTTCAGATTGGCTTCATTTTCATTTTAGTTTCATTTAAGTATCCTGCCGCCCAGTTCTTGGCCCATCTCCCTTTGTGGGTAAGCGCCATTCCATCAGAAGGTCATCAGCATCAGCATCAGCCGAAGCCTGAGTTACGACGTTCTACCGTGGTTTTTCGAACATTGAGGCACAAGCCAGCTAGTGATCGTCCTCGCTACAAGCCAACAGCGAGGTCTTGTTGCCAGGACTTCAGTCGCGGGGCCTGCCGTAGCGACCCGCCGAGAAGCCCGTAGCCCAATGGCTGAACTGAACAAACGTAAGTTGGCGAACACAACTGACGGAGCTCCATGTACGTTCGACACAGTGGGCAATGAAGCGCAAATTATTCATTTAGGGTAAAGCCATGCCTCCTACAAGATGGCGGGTGTGACCTCAATCTCAGTAGGGGCACGGTGAAAGCGATACCATTCGGTGAAGAAAGAGTTGGATTCTGCCTCGCAAGCCTGCCTATTTAGTTAGAGAGGCCAACGGAAAGCTTTGCGTTAGCGTTGTGCATGTGTCGTATGCTCGCCTATTGCAGGCTTCAACTGAGTGCCGAACGTTACGGCAACTTTCTTCGGGCAGGCATTGCTCAACGTGAGTCACGGTGTAAACCGTTTTCTTAAAAAGCGTCAACCTTCTGAAATCCTATTAAAGATTAAGTCACCAGTACCCATCTCGATTTGTTACTTCCACCGAGATTTTTAGTTTAAAACTAACCTACCAAATATAATAACAGATCAACGTCACTTATTCACAAAGGAATCACCAGAACAGGCCATTTTTTATGTGGAAAAGGGGGGGGGGGGCAATCACTGGCTTCACCGTTGTCGGTAAGGCGTTGTGACAGCTTCCTTTCTAAATTTTTTTATGTCATAGCCTTCGATGTCTCAGTGCTCACATCTGTGCGTCCATACATCCCTCTATACGTTTCCTGGCACGGTTTCAGCTGTGGTCTCTTCCCCTATCACACTCTCAGCCATCACTTTATGAAACAGCGTCTCGTTAAAGCGTTCGAGTCAGTCGAATCAACGATCGAATGGGACCAAATGGCTCCCATGCACACGTGTCTCTCTCACTCATACTCCCTTAGCCACCCCGTGGCCGCCGGGGAGCGCCTGAAAACGCCTGCTGCGTCGACGGCTCATGTTTTGCTATTAAAAGAGCCCTTTAACGCTCGAAAACATGGGTGCTGACTGCATAACTCGTAGTGGCGCTTGCCAGAACTATTGCGAGCGGAAATGATGCCGGATGGTTGCTGCCACAACATTGGATGAATGTAACGTTAAATGTAATCAAGGCATTGCATCATAATAGAGATAACTATAATTTCTTTTTTAAAGACGATAGTCTTTCTTGGGGATATTCGACGCAAAAAATTTTGATCTGTCTGTACATTTGTCTGTTTGTCTACTTTTATTGGCATCAGGTACTTTAAACGGCCGACCCCATCTGCAGCGCCCACCAGTGTTGCTCAAGCTTGAGCGTTCATGCTTGTGCAATTATCAATTAAAAAGCAAACATTTCGCATGTCTGGGGCACCGTAACAACACATAGATATTCTGCATGTGCATCTTTTACTAGAAAAGGCATACATAAGTAGTTTTAGGAACCATAGCGCTTTTCACGCTGCGCTGACCATGCAACGCTTGCACGGAACGGGAAGTGTTTCAACGCTTTGTTAAGACGAAGTTATGGTGGCACCTACCCTGCCACGCGCTTTGTTGTCTAAGAAAACTGCCAGATGGCGTTCATGTCTCACGTGTGACGTGACTTGATGCGCTCGTTCGTCTCCTCTGCACGCTCGAGGCACTCTAACGCAGCGCCTCGAGAACACCACTCACGGATTTTCTTGCGCAGAACATCAAATAAATGTGTTGTTCACTCTCTTCACACGCAAGACTATCGCCTTTCAACGAGATTTGCAGAAACATGCAGCTATGGGGCCAACTATTTGTTTAGCATGATTTTTCCCTCAAAGCGGAAGAGAATGAAGCTCTTCGAATTTCCTGCTTGAAAACTGCAAAGCTTGTTCATGAATGCGCCTAACGCCATGGTTCTGAAGGAAACGCGTCGGGGACGCTCTAGGTGCCGTTGTTTGAAGAAAATAAAAAATAAAAGCGTGCTCATATCGCTGCCGTTCTTGCAGCACTTATCTCTTAAGCCTTCAGTGTACGCAACCAGCTTTAAAAACATGTCAAGCTATGAGGTCGCGAAAAGTGTTTAGAGGACCCTTTTAAAGACGATAGCCTTTCATTGGGTACTTCGACGCAAAAATTCTGATCGGTTTGTTTGTCACTCGAAACAGGTAGTCGTTTTTACTTCTATTGTTTGCCTTTTATTCCGAAATCCAATCATATCTTCAACCCCCCCCCCCAATAGTGCAATGGTTTAAGAGTTCCTACTGGCGCGTAGTATCGATTATAAATCATGTTTTGCGCATATTTGAGGCAAAACATGAACACGTCAGGATACTGTGACGTGTTTCTTTATAGTATAAAAGACGTAAATCAGTAATTCTAAGGAACCTTGCGTTTATTAATATAAGCTAATAATGCAACGCTTAGCACGAAAAGGGTGGTGTTTCCTGCGCCTCGCTAGAATGTGCTAACATTTTAGTACAATCTATTTTTGCTAAGACGATACGATGGCGGCACTTACCCACTGCGTGCATTGAGGCACTTTGACGTAGCACCTCCAGAATGCCATTCACCGATTTTCTCGCACAGAACATCGAATAAATGTTTTATTAGCTCTCTCCAGATGCAAAGGCTATTGGCATTCGATGAAATATGCAGTGAAAATATGGAAATGGAGCCAATTATTATGTATGTTTTCCGATTCTAAACAGCATCAAATATACAATCTACGCTGACACCATAGAAGAGCCCATTTTTTTGCAAAAATTTAGCACTTTCTTGTGCCGTCTACGTGACGCTACGCTACTTCACGTTGGAGAAAGCTAAGATAAAGAAATGTAACTATTATTTCTTTTGCCTTATTTCGTTTTATAGCTACAAAAAATTGAATTCTACTCCCATCGAACTTCTTGAAACGCGTCTGCTTGTGTTCAAACGACCATACCAACAAGATCCGAGCTGTCTAAGCACTTCGCTTAGCCTCCATATTGTTTGGACAGCAAAGGACCCTGCATCGTTTTTGTCAACGATGCCTTTTTATTGCCCGCTACTTTATAATTGGAATGAAACATAAGATGGCCCCTGACAAGTTAGCTGTCTGTTGAGTCGTCTACGGTGAACATTGGAACACACCCTATTACGTAGCGTCGTGCCCAGCGTGCCCACTCATTAAAGAAGGAGACACGGGCATCACGTCAAATTCTGACCAACCCCGTCTGAACGGGTGCGAGCTTTCGCTGAACGCACTTTGGAATTCACAAAGCGTTCTTCGATTTTTTTCTTTAGAGTTCTTATGATGTAGCTAGTGTTTGATCGGCCGGAGATTCT
Source organism: Rhipicephalus annulatus (assembly GCA_013436015.1). NCBI lineage: Eukaryota > Metazoa > Arthropoda > Arachnida > Ixodida > Ixodidae > Rhipicephalus > Rhipicephalus annulatus. Next base: position 77,569 of record WOVY01004041.1, read on the forward strand.
GTCCTAACTACCACTTCATTACGCCATATTGTCAAATTCACCATGTCGTCAACTATCATTGGTCAACAGCACTGCGGAGGCCTCTGTGGGGGCTTAAAATCCTGCCATTACGACACGGGATTATTTGGAGCAGGGGCGCAGCCAGTGGAGCTATCTTAACGGCTCACGGTTTCTTCACGTAGCGTAAACTGAAAACTCGATGGATAGAAGCCAAGCAGCTCTTAGTACAGCATGGTCATGCATGGTATAGAAATGTATACCATAGCAAAAGTGTGGGAGAGATATACAGGGTGAGAAGGATAGAAGGAGAGAATGAATGCGTGGTTTTTGAAGGAGAGAAAGGGGTACCTGATTTCTGTTATCCTCGTGGGCGCTAAGCTCCCCTTCAAACCAGTTCAAAATAGACTTGGAATTCCTACCATTATTCATTAATTAAATTCAACCACACTCAACTCAACCGTAAAATCATGCAAGCTGGAAAGAAAGTTATGCCTTAGAAGTTCGTGGAACGGCGGGTGTGCGAAGCTCTGACCATGTCTCTGCAGCCACGTTGGTGGAAGAAGAGGATGACGACTCGTCGGTGGCCAGCTCGCCATTCGACGACGGAGGCTTTCTGGACAGGTACAGTGTGGCCAATCCCCCATGTGGGTATGAGCCAAAATCTCCTAGGAGACAAGACAAGACAAGTTTAGACTCCGTGGACGGTGCTGCCGGCGATGGTCAAGAATCGTCGTCAGCCACTGTCTCAGCTGTTGTGGAGGGTCACCCGTTTTCCCGGGAGCAGAAGCGGCAGCAACTGCAGCAACGGGAGCGACCACTGAACCGGATGAGGTACAGAAAAGTTTGAAGGAACCTTGTGGAAATTTCGTTAGGCCGCGAAGGTTGTGATTGGACGCGCGTGTGGCGGCAATGGCCTTTGTAGCCGGCCACGTCTTGTTCCGCTTAGATTGAGCACTCGCAAAGCGTACGATTTCGGCTTTAGGTGATGTACGCCTGAGAAGAGTAGACCTGCATGGACGCTTAGCAAGACAAAGCGTCGATAAGCCTATCGAGCATGAACGCTTTGCCACGAAAATTATTCATACATGTCTAATCTTCTTACGCTGACTTTACTCAAAACGTCACCTACCTAACAGGTGTGGTTGCGGCAGTTTTCGCTGTGTAATTTTAGGAGCGACCTTTTCAAGACCCCTTTGATTCATAAACAGGTGATATTGAGCAGAACAAAGAAAAGCGACTTGATAAACATGTAAATCGGGCTTGGTATGAATCCATGTTCGCTTGTCTTGTTCCTTCTTTATTCCTGTCCCTGTGTAGCTTACGATTGCGGATAAACTTGCGTACTTTTCTTACGTATATCTTTCATGCAGCCGCCCGACCTCAGCGTGGCAGGTCCATCAATGAGCAGCGGAGAGCATCATGGCTATCAGCTGCGCAGGCGCATTACGCGGCCCCCGAACGCGTTCATGCTGTTCGCAATGGAGAACATGCGATCTGTGGCTGCTGAGAACCCTAACGTACGTGCAGTTTCCTCTCTATTTCTCAAAGCATTCCCTTTCTGCAACAAAAAATTTCCACAAAACGTTTTCTATACATAACAAAAAACACCTACACAGTGTGAGCGTTTAGCTTAAAGCACTTGCGAGGCTCATTTGGGAGTGCGAATTATTTCTACAGCAATCGAGCCATTCCTCGTAAACATTGAGTTTCTCCAGCTGTTCCCTTAAGTTTTTATTGCTGTTATACTTCACTTCTTAGCACCGCTGATTGGGCTAGTTGCCGACTACGCGGGTAATAGCTGTACAGAGCTCCAACGTGCGCGGCTCTTACGTCCAAAGCCCGGAGATGAAGGTAAAACAGTAAAGAACACTTTGTTGATATATCGTTCCGTAAGTACGACGGTAGAAAAGAAGTAAAAAGGGTGAGTGGGGAGGTAGCCTAGACATGCCAGCTTTATACTGGTCGCTGTCAGGTCACATTATAACAGGGCAGCTTAGCAGGCCGCTCTTATCAACAACACGTGGCGCTATCGCATACATGACAGCGGCAACTTTTTTATTCACTTAGCATTTGCTTTGTAGGCGTAACGCCTCGTATATACTTTAATGCAGTACTCGTGGATCGGAACACCAAACTTAGCACTAAGCAATGCACTTACTTTCCGTTCCCACCATATTCGAATCGCGTCATGTCGCCGTAATTTCGCCGCAAACGCTTAAATCACAGAAATGTCACCTTTGGAAGCCACGTTTGTAGTGCTGCAACGGGTTGTGGAAACGCATGCCGCGTTTTTAGCGAGGCATAAATATGCCAGGCAGTGAGTCCTGTCGTTGCTGTAGAATGGAGTCGCTATGCTAAAACCATTGGTATCACATTTCAGGGCTTGGGCACTTTACTCACTTTCATACTTTTTTGCGGTTTTTCTTTAGGACAATGATAGAGCTTAAAGGTACACTAAAGAGAAACACTGAATTGATTGAAATTGCTAAATTGTACTGTGAGAGAGGTAACATCATTAATTTTATCATCATAAGTTCACTAATAGTGTCGAAAATCAAGGTCAGCCTTTCGTTTTTAAATTTAGCCCAGAACTTCCACGCATGACGTCACGAATTGATTCATATGTGGGGTTTAACATCCCAAAACCACCGTATGATTATGAGAGACGCCGTAGTGGAGGGCTCCGGAAATTTTGACCACCTGGGGTTCTTTAACGTGCACCCAAATCTGAGCACACGGGCTTACAACATTTCCGTTTCGATTGGAAATGCAGCCGCCGCAGCCGGGATTCGAACCCGCGACCTGCGGGTCAGCAGCCGAGTACCTTAGCCACTAGACCGCCGCGGCGGGGCAACGTCATGAATTCCGAAGTACTATTTTGGCACCATTGGTTCTACAAAATTTTCTCAAACTTGGGGTGTTAAACCCTAAGAGGACAATCTACTTCATTTTCACTGAAGAGGATGTAGGTAGGCTCTTGTAAGCGTCGTCATTATATGTGACCTCACGGAGAATGGTGAGGAAACTTCATCTAATAAATAGACTTGTAGGTATACAGGCAAAGTGAAATGCTCGGATATTAAGTTGAACTTTATTGAAGAAACTCGCGGCAGTTCTTGAGCTCGTACGAAGCTCCCGTACATACACTGGCTCACCATATCTTTACAACCTGATGGCTTTTTTAGGTGTGTTTTCATGTTTTTTTGTCTCATTATTATGTCCTTTTGGCACGTGAAACCCTATAAAAATATTGTGCTTGTTTTCGACGCAGGAGGACAACTAGCGTGTGAGCACCCGACTGGGTAAATTGTGGCGTTCTCTCAGCGCGGCCGCTAAAGAATCTTATCGGCGCAAGGCGGCCGTAGCAGCAGCAATCCACCGAATCAAATATCCTGGTATAATTTAAATGCAAATCATTTGTGTCCGTACTGCGGACACTTTTGGCGTCTATCTGCGCATCTATCTATCAGCCGCCTACGTCCGGGTGCTCAACTTGGGGTGGCCCAGAATTGGTATGAAAAAGTAAGGTGGTTTGACAAATATGGCCCGCTGGTCGTAGCAAAAATAGTGAACAGTTATTGTATACCAAGCTTAGCGGATAGCGGGCTTACCCCAATAGCGGGATAAAAGTGCGAATGCACAGATGCGTACGTTGCTCGTACCGCTTACCGTACGCGCGTTATTTTTCATATTTAACTTTACCGTGTTAGCGTGCTGTACGTAGTGTACGTAAACACAGCGGCGCTTACGGGCGCCCGCTTCGAAGTGATTATGCGTAATTGTTGAAAGGTAGACTTTGTTCACAGCAAACAACTGCTTAAAATGACTCCGCTTGCCTTCAGTTGGCTTCGATGACCGAGTATTGCGGATATGCTAGTGTAACTTTTGAGATAGCTTCTCAATGTGAACGTCTCTACGCCCAAATAGAAAATCGGTGTAAACAAATGGGAAACCTAAATGTTTTAGCGTTTGGTGCGAGGTTTATATTTACTTTTAATATTCCTAAAAGTTTTTTGTAAGAATACTTCGCACGGTGACACAGGCCAACAAACTCGATTTCTTCTCCTTTTCATGTTCTTCAACTTACCGACTGTTCGATAGATGGCGCCACCATCCTAGCTAGGGCATGTAAATCATGTAAAGGCTATCCCGCTAAACTATAGGACGCTGTCCGTAACGTACGTTTTCTGCACGTTAACGCTATTTCTTTAACTCCACTATTACGCTAACGTTAAGCTAACACTGTCTAATGTTACAATTCCAACGCGTACCTCGTCAAACACCTTCTGATGCGGTGGCCATACTCGTGGGCGGGTATGTACCACTGGAGGTGGTTATGCACTACAGGTGATTGACACTTTCTATGTACCCAGGAACAGCGACAACATTGGTAATTCAAATGCGAGAGTATTAAAAAAAGTGACATCGGCAGCGTTGGCTGGATGAAAGCAAAAAATAAATGCCGTTGTCCCATCATGAATCAAGTCCTACCATTTTGCATGATAATCAAGTATTCTACCACAGAGCAATGCCGGGTCTCTATAATAATTCGTAAAAATGCGCTGTTTGGACGTCATGTGGGAGAAGCGTCAGTTGTGCTTGTGAATCTGCAATTGTATAAACATTATATATGTACTGCTACGATAGAGCCATTCTGTAGCGTTAGCGGCAGTTGTCTTTAGGCACCATGTACTGTAGTTTTTAAGGGCGAAGCTCCTTAAGGCGTGGTCTGTCCATCCTCCGTGGTTGTCGTACGTAGCCACCAGAATTTGAGATGGGAGATGGTGGTACTTGGAATGTTCACTAGATGGACGCACGGACGAACACATAGACGGACGGACCGACATACTAGCAGACGAGTGGACGGATGGACATACCCGAGGAGCGGGTATGTACCCCAGGAGATGCGAGATGTGAGGTGAGGGTACTTGGAGTGTTCACTAGATGGACTGACAGGCAGACTAGAAGATGGATGGACAGATGGACGGATGTGTGGACGTACGGACGGATGGACGCATGGACAGACGGACGTATGCGTGGAGGGACGCACGGATGGTCGCGCGGACGGACGGAATCACGGAAGGGCTGACGGACGCTTTGCCCCACTCATTATCATTCACTCTGTGGATATGCTGTGGTTTTTTTTTTTGTAGCAGTGTCCAGGGCTACCATCCTCATGTACAAGTGTTACATATCAGCTTACCGCTTCTTGTGTTGCTAATACTCATGTTGCTGTTGACATCATGTCGCAAGTGCAAACAACTGGTTATATAAAACATGTGTGACTTTTCAACATATGTAAACACATATGACAACACTTCGCTTATACTTAGCGTCATTTCGTAACGTGTCACTCAATAACATATATTGCAAGACGGCCACCTTCCCTTCGCATGCTTCGCATAACATCGATTCCCAAGTTGCATGGGATCTGCTGAATTTAACGGAAAATCTGTTTAATTAATGCAAGGTCAGTCAATGAAATTCCTGTACGGGGGTCACAATTCTATCTATCTATCTATCTATCTATCTATCTATCTATATATTTATTTATCTATCTATCTATCTATTTATTTATTTATTTATTTGTTTATCTATCTATCTATCTATTTACCTATCTATCTATCTATCTATTTTTCTATCAACTAAACATAAAATGAAAGTGATCACAAGGAGTAGAACCAAAATCGTGTCGCTCTGTCAAAGGCGTCTTTTGAAATCCCCACTTTGTACTTCTCGCCGGTAATATCCTGCCCACCGTCATCTGGACCTTTCAGATATGATGGCACTGCTGTACCATTCACGCTGTGGGACATTACCGTTGCGTTTCAAAACATCCGTTTCAAGCACTATCCGAGAAGTTGATACAATTTTGTGCGAGTTGCTCGGGGCGCGTACGATAACGTGATTGAATGGTTATAGTGGAAAATACATGTATGGTAGATTGAAATAGTGACATGCTAGCCACAAACTTGTGGTACATTTGTACGGTAAACGGTAAATTGACCCTGCAAAATGAGTCCACCTAAAGGATTTGACTGGGACAGTTGGTGAAGACGAGAGCTATCGTTATACATCAAAGGTATCCCCCTCACCAAGCGAGCGTTTTTGTATAGAAAGTCAGCCAAATGCCGTTTCTATTGGAGAGCAGCAACTGCATCAATTGTTAAAACTCGTTCACACCTAGGTCTAGCACTGGTCGTGCGATAAAGGTAGTTGAAAAGCGACTGGTTGCAAATAGTTGCAAACGACCGCCTCGGCCACAAGGTGACTGCTTTGGCTCATCCGCTCGCTCCCTGATTTTTCAGTCGGACGGCATCAGTTACAAAACTCTGAGCCAGTCTCATGAGCAGAAACATTACGTGAGCTTACTTTGCGGGACACTGGCAGAGCGAGCTACATGGAGGTAGGAAAGCTATACGCGAGAAGTCATGAACTCTGTGTGATGACGATGCGTACAGGTCGCACTCGAGCGTGAACAATGATGGCCTTGAACCGCTTTTCATCGCCACTCGCAAACGGTCGCAGGTGTGAACGAGCCTTCAAGGCTGTGTCGCATCACTGACCATTACGCGCATTTCGTAACGCTGATCTGAAGAGCTTCGGCGCTGTGCTAATCCTTAGGCACTCTTTCAATGCTTGTGCATGCAGTCTCGTTTCAAAATCATGCCACTTCGGTGACGTGAATCGCTCGAACGGCGTATACCACGCTACAGTGATTTTGTCAATGCCCAGGCTACGTCTAGAACCCACAGGAGGCACACCGACGCAAGGAGCAGGCGCGCAAAGCCAAGGCGATTGTCAGCAAAGTGAAGCAGGAGCCTTTGGAAGACCAGGAGCTGGCAGCACCGAGCACCTCTGCATCCCTGGGTCCAAGTACTCCTGCATTGCAGAACCTACCGCGGCTTCCACAGTCACCTCCCCCGCTGCCACTCCAGCTCAGGCGGTGGGCAACCACTGCTACCCTGGCCAGCACTCAGGCCAACGGTCGGACAACGCCAACTGACAGGTCGACGGCTGCCGCACCATTCACCGCATCGGCTCCAGTTGCACGGCCATACTGCGTAAGTGCGTGTATTAAGGCATTAGACATGTAAGGACGTGTGAACGCCACTAAAATTTTATGCTGCCGCATTAACTTCGAATTCAAAGGTGCTGTTTCAAAAGCGAAAGAAAAAGCAAGAGGACAGTCGGAACAGCATGGCCTTCGCGCGATGTATGATCGCTAATGACAACGCCATTGACCGGAACGAGATCCATACCGTAAAATCAACAATGCTGTCGCAGCAGCGGATAACTACTGTAAATCTACCCTAGCTAACAGTAAGCAACATTGGCTTATTTACAACATTGGCTGTAAAGCAGCATTGGCTTATGACAGTAATACAAGTTGAAACACGGTAGCCCAATTAAGTCAAAATTGTCACATTTTCTTTAGAAACAGTAAGGGGTAATTATTATTATTATTAATATTATTATTATTATTATTATTATTATTATTATTATTGTTGTTGTTGTTGTTGTTGTTGTTGTTGTTGTTGTTGTTGTTGTTGTTGTTGTTGTTGTTGTTGAAGCAGAACCAGTAGTGGAAGAATGAGACAGGTCAATTAGCATGTCACTCAGCATAGGCCTTGAAGCGCGTAACTAGAGTGAATAAAGTTGCACCTCCGGTTTCAAGCTACGAGAAATCTGCCTAACCAGAAAAACTGAATGAACCGTTTTCAATCATTTCTCTTGCAATCAGGTAAGGTAACACAGCGTGTAAACCCGAAAGTGTTTAGTCGAATTAGCAAAGTGTTGTGTGCCTAAATGTTCTTCACAATTTGTGAACCAGTTTTGATGGTGATGTGCCCAGCATCCAGATGGCTGGAAACTAGTATTGCGAATAATAACAGCGTTAGGACGACTGTAGACAGCACGTCAAGATGGCTTCGCCTTAGTGACTCTGCATTGCGGAGAAGTTAGATTGCAGCAATGCTAAGCAGCGCTTGTACGGGCCTCCGCTTTCGTGCACACTTCGCATCAACGTGAACTTAAAAACACACTGAGAACACGTATGTGGTGCATGCGTCAACAGCCAGCATCTATTGTTTCCGTTTCTCTATCTATTTGTACCTGATCATAAGCTTGCGTATAATAGAGCTGACGAAAATGGTCAGGGAGAGAGGTGAGGTGCTTACTACAGAAGAGAGCGCCAAATCGGTTCTTAACTTTACTCTATCGTCCCTGTCGCCGCTTTTGTGCAAGGTATGAAAATGCAGGTTTTAACAATGAAGCTTCTTTTTACGTTAATGACGGTCGGGAACCACTGACTTTGCTTACTCAAAGCTGTTTCAATTTTTATCCCCTGTGAACAGGGCATCGAATACAGGCCAGTGCGGGAATCATATGTCTTCGTTTCATTCAAATAACGTAGAGATGTTTAGGAACTTAGTAACGTGTTTCACTCACGAGGACCTTTTAGTGGGTGATCTACAAGAAGAGTGCCGCTCGTGTGAGTGTCTGTGCCTTGCTCTGACTTTCTTCATTACGCTGACTACCGGCTAATAAACGTGTAAAGAATAATCATAAGTAGCGTTTAAGGTTCCAAGACCACGATACATAATTACGAGAGACGCCCTAAGGGAGGGCTGCGGATGTTTCGACCATCTGGTGTTCTTTGCCGCGTGCACTGAAATGGCACAATACACGGGCCTTTACCATTTCACCTGCATGGAAATGCGACTGCCACGACTGGGATCGAACCCGCAACCTTCGGGTCGGCAGCCGAGCTCCTAAACAACTACTCCACTACGGTGGACTCGCTTTTTAGATTTTCGCATGTATTGCTAAGCTTCTTTTCGTCAAAATTGATAAAAAACAAGGAAGCGGAAAGCGGGGGGGGGGGCGATGATGCGATGGAACGGCGGTAAAACGTCCTCCCCCCCTCCCTCATTGAGGAACCCTGCACACGTTTGTGCACACAGCTGTCCCTAGTTTGACAAACTGTCTGAGTGCATATCAATTGATTGATTGATTGATTGGTTGATTGCTTAACTGGTTGATTGATTGAATGATTGATTGACTTATTGAATGATTACTGATACCGTGGTCATATTCAGCGATTACGCAGAGCTCTGCCACCGCCACTGCGTAGCGTTGGCACTGTCACCACCTTTGAGCCGCCAACCACTTACCCACTAAACCAGCTGAGCTCACTGGCAGCCCTCAGCAGAGACGGCGCTGCTGTGCGTAAGTATTCACAACCATTTGCTGTAGGTTCCCAATTGGGTGTGGTAGCACAGCGTAGAATACCTTACTCATGTATTGCTTTTGTCAAGATCTTGTTGGTGATGCAGACGAAGGTAAGGAATTCGATCTTATTTTCTCGACGTGGAACGTAGTTTGAACATGACAGTATTCGACATATCTTGGGGTATTCGGGGATAAAATTCAGCTAGTAAGGGTTGATTTCCGACCTTGTTGGTGCGACATGTGTAGGCTTGAAAGTGGAACGTGTATGACCGAAAAAAAATGTGACAGAACACACATACGAGTTGATTGTATTCCTTCCTGTCATTTAGGCCTACAAGTTATGTCTAACATTGAAAACCCAGCCGTGTCTACTTGCGTTGGGAATATATTTCTTTTTACATTAAAAACACGAGCTTCAATATAATTTTCCCGTGTCTTTTCTTCTCATCCACAAGTGAATGGCCCTGTACTGGCACAGTTTTTCGATGCAAGCGCCCGAACGATGGGATGGTTCTTCGACCAAACAGCCCAAGCACCTGCAGCTCACATGACAGTCGGAGTAGCCACAGCGCGTGAGTACACAATGATATTATGAGACTACCATGATGACTGTAACGTCTAGCTTTATTGCCCTTCGCTCATTTTTATTCATACATACCCTCTTTTCCCATGCCAAATACAAGGCTTGTCATTTTGGGGCCATCTCCGGCCAAGTACTGTTTTTTTTTCTTTTTTTCTTTTTTTTAATTTATTTCTTTTTGCTTGCTTGCTTTCTCTCTTTCTTTCTTTGTTTCTTTTTTTTCGTGAAGAAAGTGGGGTAAAATATTAAGAATTTCAATTAGCCAGATTCCGCTAAGTTTTCGTGTCGCAGTCGCATTACAAAAGATGCGCCAATTACTGTCGAAAAATAGGAAAGGAATAACATGGCGTTAAAAATGAAAAACCGTTCCACATATCAAGCATACAGCGTTGCGAATGACGTCTTTCAAGCAGCAGACACAAATAGGTGGGGCAAACTAACGAATCACAATTTTATCAAACTTGTAAACACATTTTCTCACATATACAAACCTTGCCTCAAGTACGCTTAAACCCAGTCTTTTTTACTTTCATTTGAAGCAGCCTTGAGCATGCAGAGTTCACTGCGAAATCTTCCAGGTACCCTTTTTTGATTTACCGGTCGCTATTCACCTAAGTCTAGTGTTATTGGAAATCACTGAAATAGTCACCTGGTAGAAGCGCGGTGCCTCAATGCAGCCCCCCCCCCACGGCATGCATTCACGGTATACCTACCGACTAAGATTGTCGGCGTGTTTCATGTGTGCTTGAGCTGCGCTTGTTTTCAGCCTTTGTGAGCTTTCACTGGCACACAGAATATGCGACGTGTCGGGTGATGTTTTTGATAAACATGGCAAAAAGTGCGGCTCATGTGTTCATTTGAACACAGGAGGCGTCTACTGCACTCCAGTAGCAGTCATTTATGCTTCGTCGTGGTAGAATCAAGCGAATGGAACTAAGTCTTCCACGATGCAGCGGTGCTGTGCTGGCCAGTTATTGCGGCTGCCGCACCTCCAGCCCTGGCTCCACCACTGCCCTATCTGCTGCCCGCGGCCGTGGCTCCTGCAATGGTCGGACCCCACTTTGCCTTGCCAGGTCCACAGATGCAACTCCCCAGGCCGGAAGTAGCAGCCAGACCTGGTCCGGGGCAATTCTTCTACATGATGCCGGCGAGCTGTCTTCCTCCGTTTCGCTGTTGTTCATGCTGGTCTGATCCTCGTTACAAATAAATCCCATTATTCGATATATGACATTATTGTAAAGCTCCGTCGGGCGATAACTCCCGCCAGTAAATGTACCTTGGATTTTAAATGGGTACGGCACCAATTTCATAAGCCTAGTTTACGTCGCCATACAAATCTCCAGCATATCAAGACGACTCCGACCAGGCGTGAAGCTCATAGATTGCTGATAACATTTTATTTTGACATTGAAGTCAATTTTTGCTTGGCGCACTTACTGACATCGACAAAATATGAGAGGGACGACAAGGTCCCCAACCTTCTCCACTATCACATCGACACTAGCGTTACGTCAAACTACAGTACCAATTCCAGTGATCAGAAGCGCTCGTACAGCGAGTTGTGCTGACGTCATCTTGTGCGTCACCGAGCGATGCGACCGTGGATAAGTGACAATTTTTTGACCGCTTGCGTCACTATAAGCTCACTCTGCGTCCTAACTTCACGTTAGAGTAGGAACGAAAACTAGGTTTTCTATATATGCTGTAATATTTCAGGGCGCAATCGCTTTTGCTAATGCAAATAATGTATCCAATCTATAGAAATGCATACCGCTGTAAGAAAAGAAAAGCAATTTTGAAGCCAGCAATAAATTGTCGCATTTTTCTGATTTTCGGAGTACGTTGCACATATTTCATGACACACCCTGCGTAACTGTTTACTCATAAGTGTTTCATAAATGGTTTTAAGGTAAGAAATTTGCATTGGGAGACCGCAGAACGGAGAGGAAACCATAGGCGCATTGATATTGTTAGGGAATTTGCAGGTGCACGTCTAAACTGACATCACAATTGATCCAAGTCGCCGAGTGTGATGTCCGTCCATAGATGGACACAAAATTACAACGACGATTGCAACCACGATGGTGATAACATGAACGCTACAAGTCGCAAATTCTTAAATTCGTATCATTTATGGTGCCATCATACAGCATATTGCCTTTCTTAACATACTTCAAGCGATTTGCGTCCAAAAGTTTACATGTGGCGCCCTTCGCTGAGCAGCCCGAGCAGCAGAGGAACACCGCCACAGCCACCAGGAGGGCACCGACCGGAACCGCGATGCCGAATATGGTCAATCGCCAACAGTGAATCGCAGGTGAGACAATGGCTGCGTAAACTGTTGTGTGGCTTATCTAATTGTAATTAATTTGTATTCCACTTGCTAATCATCCTTGCCAAGTTGTCAGAACTCGCCACGGTACTTTGGTGGTTATTGTGTTCGACTGCTGAACCGAAAACAGAGCGGGGGTAGAGTCGCAATCGTAACGGCCGAATTTTGACTGAGTCGAAACGCGAGATGGCTCATGTGCTTAGGTTTAGGTGCACATCGAACACCTCCAGATGTCTGAAATTTCTGGAGCCCTCCGTTACTCTGTCGCTCATAATCATATCGTGGTTCTCGGACAGAAACAAAAAACAACAAATAATTACCATGAAGTGTTTGAAAAAGGAACATGCCTGGAGTGTCACGTTCCAAGAATTGTCCTGCTGAGGACCGCTTAACCTGACAGAACGTCTCGATGACACGCCTCCTGCCATATATGTTGGCGGCACTGTTACATATTGATGGCATCAACATCATGTAAACCCAATTGCCGCCTTTTCACAACTCCATAAAACGCTCTGCGTGCAGGCAATGCTGGTCGAATAAGCAAAGATGGATGCGCCTAACAGGGTCAACGTGGTACTTTTGCCATGGTTTCGATTGGCGCTGTGCTGAAGTTTCTTGATTGTGGAGTTAGATCGCTTCGCTTCATTGAAGGCGAAAGCGAACCACCTCATTCTTATCGGCATAAAGAATTTCATTGGTGAAAGAGCGGAAATAATTATGATAAGGGTGGGAACACCCACTCTTTTCAGTAAACGCGAACATATTTACTTCAAGTTCAAGAACTCGTTTAGCGAGCCCGAGGTTGAAGACAGCCACTGCTCGTTTTGACGGGTTTCTCCGAAAGGCACTACATTCCTTTTGCGCTGCGTTGCTACAGTGCTAAAGGCAAGGCCGTATCAGTTTTGAGCTAACTACGCTGCGACCTTTGCTGCCGATTTCACGTATCCCACTAAGTTTTGTTCTGCCATCAAAAGCTGAATACGCAACCAGTTCACCTGATTAGAGAAAAGCAGTGTCTTGCGAGCGGTGAGCGGCGCGTGGCAGAGTGCAGCGCCTGTTCGTACTTTTGCATAAAGGAGCTATGCTTGCGCTGGTACATCTTGAGGTAAGGCAAATTGTACTTTCTATTGTACATTCGCCGATCCATGTTATCAGGTTTCTAATGATTAAGTTAGTGTGCTTCCGGACACTCCGTTGTTGGTGTTGGCAGTAGATGATGTTGAAAGCAGGTACATGCATGCCCACTACGCACGCTACGAATGCACCGTGACAGACATGCCATACGTACGCACGAACATATATGCATGCTATGCGCAAGCGCGACCTTTGAGCACGCGTTTGTGTGCCATCATACGCCAAATAAAAAAAATCGGGAGGAACGACTACAGCAGCCTAATTTGAGAATGGGTAGCACTACGGCTTGTACAGAAAACAAGGTTATGGAAAAAATACAGTCACACGTGTAATGCAACAAATTTCCTAAAGTGTTTGCTCATATAAACGACTCCGCACTTAGAGAGGGTCGCATATTGATAAAAATTCACACAAGCTAAATAATGGTGTACCCACCGAGCAGAAGAATTAAGTCATCGCGAGTGAAGTAAATAGAACAAACTACTGTAGTGGCCATCACCTTCTTCCCAATGCGCATGTTTCTGGTTTGCACCGTTCCCCGTCGTGCATGTCTGCAAGCATAAGGAAGAGACAGAACGATACGTTGCCATCTCTCCCCCCCCCCCCCCCGATGCCACGCATTGCGACACAATACAATGGTCTTCGGACATCGCTTGCTACATTTCGGGCTCACACGTGCGGCATGGCAAAAGACAGAAACTATTCGGCCGCGTCTCAACACGCGCAACGTGGTCACATCTCCTTAAAAGGTTTTCCCAGGTAGCGCCGTTTACAGACATGGCCGCTAGGTGGCGAGCGCTCAGTTGGACTCGCGAATAGCAGCCTGAAACTCATACTGAGCACTCGCACAAGTGTTTTCAATCACCTGCATTGCTGAAGCCAGTAGATCACCAATACGACAATAAAAGTTCTGTAGCGTTAAGAAGGAAGACTGAAAGACTACCACGTTGATATATATGCATCAGCCCAATCCAAAGCACAAAATTATATAAGGACAATCGAAGGAGTGACCCAAGTTCTGGGGTCATTAGTTTGCTTGTGCTTGTCCAAATTAAGCGCTTAAAATTTGAAATATGCTTAAGAAGGGCATTAGTTCAGAATAATACGTTTACGCCATGTTTCAAATAAAATTGTTGCTTTTTGAACTGTGATTGTGTCATATGAACGTAGACATCGACCCTCTCGCACTGCTACACTGTACCGCACATTCACGGTGCTAGCGCATGGACTACTTAACCAAACCAAAGCTTATTGGTCATGTTCCTTCGCAGGTCCGGAAATCTTAACTGCTGCAAGAGGCAGGCAGACGTCTGACTACAACAGCGCTTATGTGCTCGACGTCAGCGCATGATATTTGCCGTACAAATCGCAGCTTCCACTGCGCTACTGGAGATAAGCCAATCGAGACGCAGCAGCTTCTCACTGTGCCAGCTGACGTCAATGCATCTGTATAGTTCACGATTGATATGTGGGGTTTCACGTCCCAAAATCACCATACGTATAAAAAAGATTTCATAGTGAATGGCTTCGGAAATTTCGACCACCTCGTGTTCTTTACCGTGCACCCAAATTGAACACACGTGCCTGCAGCATTTTCACCTCCATCGAAAATGCAGCCGCCGCCGCCGGGATTCAATCCCGCGACCTGTGGGTCAGCAGCCGAGTATCTTATCCCCTAGACCACCGTGGCGGATCTCTGTATAGTTCAGGTTATGCTCGTTTAAAACGGCCGAACAAGCTGGCATGTCGCGAGACCACTTGGTCGCCCATACGGATTCTGAAAAAACGCGTTCTGCTCCACAAGGTAACACTAGCGTAGTAATATCTTGGGGTTTATGTACCAAAACCACGATGTCATTGTAAGAGACACTGTGGCGCATAGCTCCGGCAATTTCCACCATCTGGTGTGCTCCTGCCCTAACATGGCACACACCATTTCGCTTCCACCTAAACACGAATGCCACGGCTGGGATCTAATCCGAATCCTTCGGGTGATCAGCTGAGTACCGTGACCAGTGAACCACCGTGCCGAACTCCACTGCAGGACTAAATGAGCATGTGGCTTGTGGTACTGGATTTGGATGCACCAAGCAACGAGTCACGCAAGCTGACCTCTTTCAGGGTCCCGTCGGAGGTTCACTGAAGCTGCCGCTTCCAGCGCTGCGGAAGCAACACTGTGTTCACCGGCGACGGCCCACTGTGCTCACCGGCGACGGCCCAGGCCACGCAGCCCCAGCATTAGGGCGGACCCTTCCAGCCATGCAAACTCGCGGTCTCCCATGTGATTACCTCCCTCCCCTATGCCTACTCGACGCAGGTTTGCTGCACGGGTACTGTTGCGCAGCCCTGCAACGCGTTGCGCGGCCCGTATGCAGCCCGTACTCGGACCGTGGAGGTGGTCCCATCTTGCTGGGAACGCCAATGTCACTTCAGGAGCCCAAAACCAGCGGCTCAAACCAACCACCCCGTGGCGGGCGTGCTGTTTACCAGTCAGTTTTTTTTACATCATACTCTCTATATTCTCACCCGGAGAGTGGTTTCTACGCATTTTCTGCTTTCCGGACCTTGAAATTGAACTTGGAAAAATACGTGGGGAGAAGCAAAGGAGCTTGAGAAGATAAGGCTGGATATCGTATGCAGAATAAAACTGAAAAAATGATGTGCCTGCAAGTGTGGCGGATGATTAGGCGGTGTCATAAAATTTAGAACCCTTAAGGCATGCCCCGAAATTCACTGGCACAAGACAGGGTAAATTAATATACATATGAGGATGATGCATTCACATTGCTAGTTCCCCCTCGTGCTTTTTATTACCTTCACTTGTTCAAAGAAAAAAGAAGAAAATTTCGCTTCTTTTATCGTCTAGTCAGACAGCTGCTCAGTAAATCATAAAAACTGGCTATAAAAATGTGGTATTATTAGCAATCAACCACGCAATATGGGTGGTGGACGGCCCTTGATCATATCGAGTTAGGTGAGATAAAAATATGTTGAGGCTAGGGGTGTTATAAAGCTGCTTCTAAGTAGCTGGAAAAAATTCACCTAATAAAATTAGAACATTCCTTCACTTTTATACAAAAGAAGAAGATTCAACCATTAGCAGCAGTATATATAAAGAACATGAGTGGTGTTATTGTCTCTCACGCGTTTAGTATGCCTGTTATGCGCTAAATAAATCGTCCCAAAGTGGTACGAGGTTCAACCTTAACCTTCATACTTCCCAAAAATGTGCACAGACACACCTCACTATGCAATGATTGTCAAAAAAAGAAACACAAAGGGCAGTTGACCTCCACCTTGAAAAGTAGATCGCGATAAGTTCATGGGCCACGTGTAAATCGCCTTCTTAACTGCCAACCTTCTTCGGTTCTCGGTGCAAGCCTTAAACATGCCATAAGAAAACGAATGACTGTGAGCGGAAAATCAGCCGTTTCAAAGTATTGTTGAATGCCTACGCGTCCGTAGGGCAACAAGTGAACCCTTCGGAGCTGTTCACTTTGTTTATGTTCACTTTGTTCTGCTGTGGACCTCCACCTTGATAAGTAAGTCGCGAAGGGTCTATAGGGCCTCGTTTACATCGCCTTCTTAACTGCAAACATTCTTTCTTCTCGGTGCAAACCTTGACCGTGCCGTAAGAAAACTAATGACTGTGCACTGAAAATAAGCCGTTTAAAAGTATCGTTGAATGCCTATACGCGTCCGTTGGACAACACGTGAACCCTTCACTTTGTTTATCGCTCTGCTGTTGGTGATTAACTGTGTCTACGCACTTTGTAATGTGCCGGCCTTTAAAACACCCACTATTTGCTCAATCCACCACTTTTGATGGCTGGCGTGATTTTACGCTTCTTCCACGAAATATATATGATGTGTCAACTCCTTTCATCTGCACGAAATTCATGTTCATTTTTTAAACAGTTTCAACATATCTTGTGGCTTCATGGCAGCTAGGGTTCAATATACATGTTCCTCAGACTTGGAATGTTTAATTTATTCTATTTTATTTGCATCTTTTCATTTTTCAGTCGCGCACAAGATAATTTTTCGCTCACCACCAATGACGCCAACGACGGCATATCTGCGAAACGATCTCTCTGACGCGGTCGCGGTAAAAAAAACAGACCTAGAATAACTTTCCACCTCCATGACAACTCGCAGGCACCACCCTCGACCCATGGTGCAGCAGCAGCAACAGCAACCCGTACAGCGACAGCAGCACACAATTGGACTGCAGCAGCAGCCATCGTGGGGAGGGTCTTCAGGTTCGGAAATCGGCCTTGCCCTGGATATGATTCACCAATACATAACTCAACTGCAGCAGCCGCACTCCTCTATGCCAACATTCTCGGCCGCTCCTGAAGGCACGGAGCAGTTTTGACGTGCATTGTAGCCGCATGATATGCAGATGCACCAAAATAAAAATACCGCCTTGCATCCAGACATCTATGGCACAACTGCGGAAGTTTTAAGCGATGTCTTTTAGTGTGGGTGATCCCAGTTCCAACTCTCTGTTTACGGCTCCATCTGCCAGATGTTCATGCGTGCAGCGATGTGCTGAGAATAAAGCCGAGAGAAGACCTGTGGTTCCTGCTGCATGGCCTTCAAATTGCCCCTAGAAAAACCTCATTCGTAGTCGCCAAACAAGGTTTGCTGCTACAGCCCGCGTTCAGACAACACGTCTTTGTCAATACCACAATCGTTTTTTTTACTTCTCTATGAGCGTCTATCTCTCAACATTTCCGCTAAAAATAAATTAGTTGCCTATAATGAACACTGCTTGGTTCAAGCTGTGGCTGCAGCGCCATTCCTTGCTCGACGACTCTTCAAACCTTCATATCCGCTGGAACTTGTTTTTGCTCGTTTTTATTTAGGGGTGGTAAACAGTGGCGTAGTTACCGGGTGGCACACCGGGCCGGCGCGTCCCCCCCCTCTCTTCTCTACCCCAGAAACATTTGTATTCTAGTAAAAAAATCTCGAGTGTGTGTTTGGGGTTTGGGACAGGCTGACGCTTACATTGACATGATATCTAGTCCTATATTCGGTAATTTACCCCTACAGGTGCCACTACACGCGATGGAGGCGAATCCGGGGTGTGTGTTGCCATAGATAGATGGATGAAAAACTTTTATTGGGGTCCTGAAGGATTCCACCCCCGTTTTATAGGGGTAGGATCGCGGGCCGCTCCCACGTTGGGACGGGGAGGCCCAGCCTCGCCGCCGCATTGTGGGACTTCTGGACAGCCTTGAGCTGTTGTATGAGAACCGGACTCGTGAGCATTAAATGAAAGGGGTTCTCAGAGTTTCCCAAAATTACCTAGAGGGGACTCTGGCGCTGCGATCGTTCAGTGACCATGGGAATGATACATACATTTGCCTAATCTTCGTACTTGCGGTCGGCGAATCATACTTGCGGCTTCGTTTATTGCTGTGTTTCGGTTTTGTTTTGAAAGAAAGATTCAACCCTTTTGAACTTTGTGACCGGATTGGAAAGGTAAGTCTAAAAAAATAAGGTGGTGAAGCGCAAGCGCTGGACATTTGCTCATTTTTGTTTCGTAAGAAAACGGCTTCAAGCCACACGAACACACAAGGAGCCAAAAGCAGTCCAGAAGTACGAATATTAGACAAATGTGTGTACTACCCATCATTACCACGCTCGCTGAGGCGCCGTGCGTTGCAGCTCCCGTAGACACTAGCGCCAGAGTTCCCTCTATTGTATATTAGGAAACTCTATGCGTGTTGTCTGGTTGACCTCCCTGCCTTTCATTTCTTCCCTTCTTCTATGCGTGTTGCAGGCATGATTATGCTCGCAACTGGAACGCACTCATATGCTGAAGTAAGCCAACACCAGACAAGTGATACTGCACGCAGCCAGTCGGTGGCGCCAGGATTGAAAAATAGACTTGCTTATAGACTATATTATCTTGGACATGTGGGCGCCATCGCCTTGAGCTGTGGAGGTCAATCTTCTTTTTTGTTTTTGTATTTTGCGATGTGAATATTTATGCAATGAAACATAGGATGCTCTAATTCTGCCGTTTTCGTATGCATCTACATGGAGGCACTGAAACCCCTCTGTAGAAGTCCGTAGACCGCAAGCGAAGACCATCTATCTGTGGTCATGCGCTTCCAAGTGCAGTGCCTTCTCAATTTTATCAATGTCAGCCAGATGTGCCTGATTCAGCCATTAACCGCCCTCTCATTTAACCCTTTCCTGCTATTACCCATCGTCTAGCCTTCACGTGTGCTTTGCGGTCATGGGGAAGAGAGCCCCCTCATGCAGTGCCTCCCGACGGGAATGATATAACGTGGTTTTTCGTTCAGTTGTGTACAGATTTGTGGGATGGTGTCTTGCATTCCTCGTGACCACAATGTTGGCGATAGCGCTGGCTCTGTTAGTGACGAGATGTTTTCACGTAGTGTGTCGCAGTTCATTGCGCTACGCGGGCAAGCAATAGGGACGCGTCACGGTGACGCCTTGACGCGATCCCATTGCTCAGCACAGTTCCGTACGCGTCGCGGCGACGCCGTGTACGGCGCTGAGCTCCACACCACGCACACGCAAATACGAGCATCACTTGTCACCAGTCGCAAGCAAGCTCTCTTCTCTTCAAAAACTTCAAAAGTAGCCATCAGACTGCGTGCTTTCTTGATAGCCTGCAGCACTTCGTTAAAAATTGTATTGTTTTAATCGTGCACCTGAATTTACCTAAATCCAGCTTTGGATAAATCCCGTTCTCGCTCGACGCTGAATGCTTGCGTTCTGTAATCACTTGTCATTGAAGTTAGCACGGTATTCTTGCTTTTAAATTGTTTCTGTGAGATTTCAAGGGTATATTCTTACTTTATTTGTTTCAATTGCAATTTACTGTAGCTCTGTCTCCCTGCTATGTACATCACAATCATTCTCAATTCTACATTGTACAAAAGGTCCCCTTGCTGTCTCTGACTATGGGACCTCTTTCTGTATATCATGCACATGTATTCTTCTTCATTTAGCACAATAAAACCTTCTGTTCTGTTCTGTTCTTGCCTCAAGTTTTTTTTTCTAGCCGTCATGATGGACAAGTTGCTAAGACACCAGGCTGCTGACCAGCAGGTCGTAGGATCGAATCGCAGCCACGGCGGACGCATTTTCGATGAAATCCAAAAGGCTTAATTAAGACCCGCGTGCTTTGATTTAGTTCAGCGTTGAAGAACTCCAGGTAGTCGAATATTCTGGGGCCCTCCACTACGGCATCTCACACATTCATATAGTGCTTTAGAAACGTTAAACTCAAACAGCTGTTTTTATTGTGTTTTTTTCTTCACCAAGAGTTGCGTCATTACGCAAACATTAGCATGAACCAACCAATCTAACATATTTTATTACGACACTTCAGATGACCGAATTCCATCTCCATAATGCAAAACTGATTTCTTTTTTGTAGAATCTCTCCGAACAAATTTCGGTACTCTGGATAGCGAGGGCGCGGAGTTTCAAAATGCGCCGTTCGCTTTGCCAAGATAAAAGGGACCCTTGTCGCGAATATTGTTAGCCTTGACAATCGGCTGAAACATTTGCAAATGAGCAGATAACGTTTTATTTCACAATGCCGGTAGCCATCCTGAAGTCGTACGCAGAAGTGCAAGACGTATAGATGAGTGCTTTTTAACGTCATGATGGTTCCACGACAAATTCAACCAAGCAGTTCACTAAACTTCAGCTTCATCATTTGTTGTGAGGAGCTTCTCATCCGGTGCCATGCACTTTTCTGATCCTTCACAAGTTCTCAATGTAACCTTGAAAAGAAACACACAATTTTTCTTACTAGAAAGTTGTCTTAGCTATAGTGACGCAATTATTTGGGCCCTTGTTGCCCCAGTCACAACAGAACTTTGATTAACAGTGTTGAAAAATTCGTGCACTGTGAAAGAAAACAAAGGATCATAAAACTAACATTGACTAAGGCACGAGCAACACTTTTTATGGCATACTTATTTTGGAGTTTATTATTATGCTTTCCTAAACACCCATGAATATCTTCCTTATAACATCAGACAACGCTGTGTATATTACAAATGTTTTTTTAGTTCACTTTGTACACCTATTTGAACAAAAGTGAGCGTCCAACGCATTTGATACATGTTTAGACAAGATAAACCAGACCGTGCAACTGCACCCCGTTACTGCGCGATACATTTGATACGTTCACCACGTTAGCTAGATCAAATCTCATGCCACACTTTCACATCTCAGAGTATAGCAGTTGCTTTAGTGATCTAAACCTTGCTGTTGAAGAACGAATGGAGTAGCATGATTTCATGATCAGGGGTCACGATGCATTGCTGCACACGACACCTAACCTCGTACCGAAGTCCCCACGAGAAGACCAAAAGTGGCATCGTGCGAAAGTGGGTTAAGTGCGAATCGCTTAAAGGGACCAGTCTCTCGTATGCTGTCATCTCATGTCGTCACGCAGACACAACCCTGTATCCTGGCCCGCTGGTAAAACCCTATTTACACTAAGTATAGCAAGGGTGCCGGAAAAAGAAAAGATGGTCAGGGAGAGGGACGTAAGAATTAGTTAGATGGAAAGCAGGAGACGACAAGGCAAGGCAAAGCATAGTCTTGTAAGGCATCACGCCGGAAAACTTTGTGTATCATAGCCCCTTGTAGTATGGTAGGTGTACGACAACAGCTGTTTGTGTTACGCTAATATTTGTTCAAGACAGAGGTAAGTAAAGGTTGGGAAAAGATCGAGAGAGGATAGAGCTTAGCATGACCGTGTATAGCAGAAGAATTGATATGTGGGCAAGGTGTAATTAGTTAAGCTTCTTTGAAATGAGCAGCGCAACAAATGAGGACACAAAGTGCTGTGCGATGTGTCGTATATCTTGTGTCTTTGTTGTTGTTTTCTTTGCGCAGCACATTTTAAATAATATAGCACAGCCATATATATTGTCACGAGCAAAACAAGACCTGCAGCCAAGAGTTCACTTGAACCAGAGCAACGAAGATGTTCTCTTCTTCTTCGCGCCCCAAAAACGCGTATGAGCCACAGTGGCTCGTTCGTCAATGGTGGCATTACCCCCTCTCCCAAGAAGAATCGTCTCGATGCTGTACACGAAGGCAAAAAAAAGAAAAGAAAATTAGATGAAAATAAGCATGCGAGCAAAATGAATGGCGTAAGGCGAAATAACGTAGTTGGTTGTGGGGACAAAAGTTAAATGAGAAATAAGAAAAATAGGAAAAATGTAAGGAAAAGACGAAAGAAAAAGAAAGACGCGAAGTTACCAATAACGTCAGTCACTTACTGGTGATTCATAGCGCGAAAAGTATGGTTCACAGCGCGAAAAGTAAACGGGAACGTCTCGAATTGCCTTGTGGGAGAACCTCGTAAGTGACGTCGCTGAGACGTCGCACAACCTTGTAAGGGCTGAAGTAGCGGCGAAGAAGCTTTTATGAACGTCCACGCTGTCGGATAGGGGTCCACACCCAGACTTCATCACGTGGATTAAAAATAACTTCACGGTGGTGAAGATTATAGCGGCGCGCGTCGCGGTTTGGTGACGCTGAATGCGGTGACGAGCAAGTTGACGGGCCTCACCTGCGCACTGCGCGAATTTGGCGGCATCCGTGTGGTATATTCCTAAGTTATCGGGCAGTACTATGGCGTCGAGCATCGTCGTGACGTCACCACCGTGAACTAAGTGAAAAGGTGTGAACCCGGTACTTTCTTGAACAGCAGTATTATACGCAAAAGTTACGTAGGGAAGTATGGCGTCCCAGTTCTTGTGATCGATGTCCACATACATTGAGAGCATGTCTGCAATTGTCTTATTGAGTCGTTCAGTCAGCCCATTTGCTTGCGGGAGGTAAGCCGTTGTTTTACGATGTTCCGTGCCACTTAATCGCAAGACTTCCTGCAGCATCTCTGCGGTGAAAGCTGTCCCACGATCAGTTATGACGACAGCTGGAGCACCGTGACGTAAGACGATTCTGTTAACGAAAAATTGGGCAACATCTGCTGCGGTGGCTTTTGGAAGTGCCTTGGTTTCACAGTAGCGTGTTAAGTAGTCTGTAGCGACGATAATCCACCGGTTTCTAGACGAAGACGTAGGGAATGACCCCAGCAAGTCCATGCCAATCTGATGAAAGGGCGCCTTTGGTGGGCCAATTGGGTGCAGTAGTCCCGCTGGTCGTAAAGGTGGAATCTTACGTCGCTGACAGTCGCGACATGTGCGAACGTAGTGCTTCACAGTCTTCGCGAGACGTGGCCAGTAGTAGGAGCGTTGAATCCGTTGCAGCGTGCGCGTATAGCTGAGGTGTCCGGATGATGGCTCATCATGACACGCACGTAAAATGTCAACACGAAGCGTAGTTGGCACAACAAGCAGATACATAGCTTGTGTAGGATGAAAGTTCTTTTTATAAAGCACTCTATCACGGAAACAAAAGGAGGATAGTGAGCGTGCGAAGCTTCGAGGAAGGTGGGAATGGCGTCCTTCCAGGTAGTCAATGAGGGGCATGAGCTCCAAGTCGTGACGCTGTTGCTCAGCTAAGCTAGTTGCTGATACGGCAGAAAGAAAATTGTCGTCGTCTTCAAGGTCAGTGTTGGCATTTTCGACTGGTGCACGTGAGAGACAGTCGGCGTCGGTGTGTTTCTGCCCAGATTTGTGGACGATGGTGACATCGAAATCTTGTAGCCGAAGGCTCCATTGTGCTAGACGACCTGAGGGATCATTGAGATTCGCGAGCCAACAAAGGGAATGGTGCTCGCTGGCTACCCTGAATGGGCGGCCATACAAGTATGGGTGGAACTTTGTTATGGCCCAGACAACAGCGAGGCATTCCTTTTCGGTTGTAGAATAGTTTTTTTCCGCTGGGGATAACGTTCTGCTCGCATAAGCGATCACACGCTCTACGCCATTATGCCACTGAACTAATACCGCTCCTAGTCCAACGTTGCTGGCGTCAGTGTGTAATTTCGTGTCAGCGCTTTCGTCAAAATGACCTAGTACCGGTGGAGCCTGGAGGAGGTTTCGGTGGGTGTCGAACGCATGGCACTGATCGGGACCCCAAACAAACGAGACACCGTCTTTTGTAAGCTTGTTGAGGAGTTCAGCAATCTTCGAGAATTTTTGACAAAGCGCCTGTAATACGCACAGAGCCCCAGAAATCGGCGTAGGTCGCGCTTATTTGTGGGCACGGGAAAGGCGGGAACGGCGCGGGTTTTCTCGGGATCTGGGCGGATGCCGGCATGGGGCTCACAACGTGACCAAGGAACTTCAGTTTTTCATATCCAAAATGACATTTGTCGGGTTTGAGAGACAACCCCGCTGTTCTGATTGCCTGAAGAACTGCATGAAGGCGTTGGACGTGTTGTTCAAACGTGTCTGCAAAGACAACGACGTCATCAAGGTAAACAAGACATGATTGCCATTTGAGCCCCGTGAGAACCGTGTCCATCATTCTTTGAAAAGTAGCTGGCGCTGAGCATAGACCGAAAGGCAACACTTTAAACTCGTACAGACCGTCGGGAGTAATAAACGCCTTTTTTTCGCGGTCACGCTCGTCCACTGCGATTTGCCAGTAGCCGCTACGTAAATTCATGGAGGAAAAATATTTAGCGTTGCGTATACGGTCCAACGAGTCATCTATCCGGGGTAGAGGATAAACATCCTTTTTGGTGACCTTGTTCAGTTTACGGTAATCAACGCGAAAACGCAACGTACCGTCCTTCTTCTTTACTAGCACAACTGGCGAAGCCCAGGGACTGGTCGACGGCTGAAATACGTCGTCCTGAAGCATCTGCTGGACTTGGTCACGTATAGCATCTTGCTCTTTTTGTGACACCCTATAGGCATGTTGTCGGATGGGTCTCTCAGTGGGTTCCGTGATGATACGATGTTGAGCAAGTAGTGTCTGTTTAACCTTTGATGTAGTGGCAAAGCAGTCTTGAAATGAACCGAGTATACGCAAAAGGCTTTCTCGTTGAGCCGAAGGTAGTCTCTCGTTTACGTCGAGAGTGCTCACGAAGGCCTCGTCAGGTTGGCCATTTGATGAAATTGAAGCTAACGTAGATGGACCATCGGCATCGGCAAGTTCTTCACAATATGCAATGGCAGTGTGTCTCGTTAGGTGGCGATATTCGTCGCTGAAGTTCGTGACCACCAGGTGAGCATGGCTATTGCTAGACTGAATGATTCCTCGGGCAAGGACAGATTTGTCGTGAAATAAGGAAAGCCAAATTGGCCTCTGCAATTACCGCGTCATGAGACGTCCTGTCCCGATTCTGCTTTGACAAAGAGGTTGGAGAGTCAGAGAATCTTCGGTAACACGGAGCGCTCTTTTCCGGAATTGTGTACTGTCAGTTCCAGCGCAAAAATCATTCTCGAACGACAAAAGTATTTCACGGATGTCGACGACGGTGCCGTATTCTCGAAGGAAGTCCATTCCTAGAATGACTGGCCGAGAGCACACGCGCAATACGAGGAAAGAGCCCGCAAATGTCGACGTACTTATTCGAATGCGTGCCGTGCACATACCAGTAGGCGTCACCAGATGGCCACCTGCCGAGCGCAACTGGAGTCCTTGCCATTGCGTGGTAACCTTACTCAGTTCAAATGCCAGTGTGGCGCTCATTACGGAATAGTCGGCACCGGTGTCGACGAGGATGTTAACAGCATGATTGTCGACGAAGACGGCAATTTCGGCAGAAACAATCTTTTGCTGTCGGAGAACACTGCAAAACCGGTATCGCCCTCACCCGGTCGTTGCATCGAAGGAGGGTCTTTTACAGTTCGCCGGGCCGCAACTTCACACCCAGAAGTCACCATTCCTCGTTTCCCCTGCGGGGACTTGGTGACCGGCTCCTAAAAGGAGCGGAAGACGACGAGGGCAAACTGGGTGACGTAGACCGGCAAGGCGATGGTGATCTCGACTGGTGGTGCCGAATAGTCGAAGGATTACGTTGGCCCGTGAGATAGGCTTCGATTTCGCGGGGGCGCTCACCGTAGCGCGGGCATCGAGCATCAGGGTGGAAGCCGCGGAAACCTAGTTGCCGGTATTGACAGTTCCGGTATACGTGACCCGCTTCGCCACAGTGATAGCAGAAGTGGACGGTTATCCGAGGTGCGCCACGTGCTTGCCTTGCTACCACTTTGTCTTGAGATAGACGGCGGATAGGTGGGTGGGCTCGAAAACCTTGAGCCGAGAGGCGGGCTCGAAGCAGTGTCGTGGAATAGCTGAATAGTCTGGTACCTTGGCCGCATAGCAGTATCTGTAGCCGGTGGCGCAGGGGATCGCAATGCCGCTGCGTATGTCAGGACTGGGGCCTCGGGAATCGATGGTGCGATTGGGGCCAGGGGTGTGACGGCCTGCCGGACTTCTTGACTTATTACATCCGCGAGGGCTGACACAGGTGGATGGGATCCCACTGCCTGAAGCTGTCGCAATTCGTCCCGAACGATACTTCGAATGAAGTCTGCAAGGGCCTGTCTCTCGCTGTCAGAGCCGATAGAGCATGTGGTGGCCGGGATCTGGCGTTCGTATTGGGACGACCGCTGCTGCAGCGTACCTTCCATCGTAGCTGCCTCACTGATGAACAGGGCGACTGTCGTCGGTGGATTGCGCACGAGCCCAGCGAAAAGCTGCTCTTTTACTCCGCGCATTAAATGCCGCACCTTCTTTTCCTCAGGCATGGCAGGGTCCGCGCGCTTGAAGAGCCGAAGCATGTCCTCAAAAAACATGGATACACGTTCGTTCGGCCGTTGGTTTCTGCATGATTTCATTTCATTTTCATTTCATTTCATTTTATTATACCCCTCAGGGCCAGAGGCATTACAGAGGGGGAGTGGTAAAAGCACAAAAAGGTAACAAAATAAAAGGAACAAAATATGCAAGTACAATAGAGACGCACTATAAGTTAGAAAGAGCCTGAGTATACAATATTAGCTACAGAATTGCGAAAATGTTTACAGTTATTAATGTTTACAATGTCAGCGGGAAGGCCATTCCAATCGCGAGAGGTTCGTGGTAGAAATGATTGATAAAAGTACTCAGTATTACATGAAGCGAATCGAACTTTGTGACGATGATCAGTGCGATGGGATACATAAGATGGTTGAGGGATGAGTCGATCGCGCAGATCAGGATGATGATACATTTTATGAAACAAGGCAATGCGTGACACTTTTCTGCGCAGTGATAATGATGGGAGGGAAAGGTCTGATTTCATAGAAGTTATGCTGGCGGTGCGACTGTAATTAGCGCGAATGAAACGTACAGAGTTGTTCTGAACCATCTCTAGAGCAGTAATTAAGTTGATATGGGTGGGATCCCACACCGATGTAGCATACTCTAATTTCGATCGGATTAGTGTTTTATAGAGCAGGAGTTTCAAGGAGGAAGGAACGTGATAAAAGTTTCGACGAAGATAGCCTAACATGCGGTTAGCTTTGTTAATTAAGTGCTCGATATGAGCAGACCAGTTTAGGTTTGCAGTAATGTAAACACCGAGGTATTTATATGAAGTTACTGATTCTAAATGAATGTTATCAATGTGGTATGTTGGTGGACGGGAAGATTTTCTGGAAACACGCATGACTTTACATTTATTAATATTTAGTTGCATTAGCCCTTCACTGCACCAGTTTGCGATTGCGCCAAGATCAGACTGAAGTGAGGCAACATCATTAGAGTTCGTTATCTCTCTAAAAACAACACAGTCATCCGCGAATAGGAGAATATTAGAGGTAACAACGGAAGGAAGATCATTAATATAAATTAGGAATAATAAAGGCCCAAGGACTGAACCTTGAGGAACTCCCGAATAGACATCTGTAAACTCTGAGTTAAAGCCATTAAAAGAAACAAATTGTGAGCGGTTTAAAAGGAATCACTCAATCCATTTCAGTAAAATAATACCAATATTAAGCGTGTTTAGTTTAAGCAGTAGCAATTTATGACAAACCTTGTCGAATGCCTTAGAAAAATCTAAGAATATGCAGTCAATGATCGATGATCGATCTAGTACTTGATGTAGCGCATGAGTAAAGGTTATTAGCTGAGTTTCACATGAGTAATGTTTTCTAAA
The DNA here is from genome assembly GCA_013436015.1 of Rhipicephalus annulatus. Classification (NCBI taxonomy): domain Eukaryota; kingdom Metazoa; phylum Arthropoda; class Arachnida; order Ixodida; family Ixodidae; genus Rhipicephalus; species Rhipicephalus annulatus. Next base: position 105,925 of record WOVY01004041.1, read on the forward strand.
ACCGTGTTGTGCTGAACAGAAAAAAGAGTTGGATTCTAGAAAACCGACAAGGTTAGTGAAAATAATATGCTCAAACATTTTACAACATGTGCTGGTTAAGGAAATGGGGCGATAGTTAAGTGGAGATGTCTTGCTTCCAGACTTGTGAATTGGAATGACCTTCCCAATTTTCCACTCATTTGGAAGAATGGACTGATCAAGAGACTGTTGAAAAAGTTTAGTTAAGATTAACGCAGCGTAGGCCGAAGTGTTTTTCAAGAACTTGTTACTAATATTATCACAGCCGGGAGCTGAATGAAGGCTAAGTCCACCAATGAGCTCAAGAACACCAAGTGTACTGATTAGTATAGGTGGCATACTTTCAAAGGTATGGCTGTTTGTTGTGGGGTTATTAACAGCAGAACGGGCAGAAAAGTTCTCAGCAAATGTACGGTTAAAAACTGAGGCACAAATATCAGATGAAATGGGGTCGCCAGAGGAATCGGTCAGTGTGATAGCGTCATCGGTTGAGGGATTAAAAGTTCGCCAGAATTTCTTAACATTTGTGGTTAACATGGAAGGTAGTACATGGGAATGAAAATGTTTTTTTGCATCTCGAAGGGCTTGAATGTACAGCGTAGACGCTGTTGCATATAAAGCCCAACGTTCATTAGAAGGCGAAAGTTTTGCGGCGCGAAAGAAACGCTTTTTCCTGTTTGACAAACGCCGGATATGGCTGTTGTACCAGGGTGCATTTGAGTTGTTGGTTACACTGCGGTGTGGGATGTACTGTTCAGTGAGTTGAATTATTTTATCTGAAAACATATTCCAATTAGTTTGCACACTGCGATCGTCAAAACCGTCAAGAAAAAGATCAGTGAAGGTAGAAAGGTCATTGTTGATTGCCTCAAAGTCACCTCTGTTATAGTCACGAATGATTTTCTTCTTTTTCTTTGTTTTCGGGTGGGCTAAGTTAATGGAAAAATGTAGAAGCAAATGATCGCTAAGACCCGGAAGGTACGTTATGGGCGATATTATACCGGAACTGTTTGTTAGAATTAAGTCTAATGTGTTTGCAGCGTGAGCTACTATTCTGGTTGCTTGTGTACACATTTGCTGTAAGGAAAATACCGAGCAAACGTCTAAAAATTCGCGAGCTTGGGACGAGAGCGGAAATATTAAAGGGGAATGGGAATTCCAGGTTATGTTGGGAAAATTGAAATCACCCAGCAAGAGCAACGGCGATGTAGGGAAACGCGTACTAACAACGTTTATGGCATCTTGAAGTTCGCTACTGAATGTAGGCGAGGGTGAGGGTGGGCGGTAGCATACCCCGATGACTACATTCTGGTGACTAAGCGTTACCACAGCCCATATCATTTCTAGATTAGTATGAACGTGTACAGATGATGATGGGATATCGCTGGAAATAGCCAGAAGTACGCCACCGCCTCTCTGTGTGCCACGGTCGCGACGAAAAAGTGAGAAGCGATGAGCGTTTAAAAATATCTCGGAGTCGCACACTTGCCCGCAGAGCCAAGTTTCAGTTAACGCGATAATTTTAGCGGAGCATGTGTCGATCGCTGATGATAGAGAGTTATACTTGTTAAGAACACTTCTGATATTAGTAAACAGGACCGATATGGAAGCTACAGTCACATGACCACTGCCCCTCGCGCTTTCCTAGGGCTTGGAAGTTGCAGGCGGGGCAATGGTTCGTGTACTACGATTTGGAATGTTGATGATTGCATCACTATTTGGGTCGTACATGTAGCATTTTTGGTTCAGAAGCAGCTTGTTGTAGCTGAGTTTATGCTTGACGGGGCCTGGTTGACTCTTGGCAAAATCAAGTAGTTTTTTCCGAGCTGCACGTGTAGCGGGTGAAAAATCCTCTGCTACAGTGATGTTATGTTTCTTTAGGTGTATATGTGTCGCAAGTAACGCATCTTTTGTTTTATAGGATAGGCATTTAACTATGATTGGGCGACATTTGCCCTGGCTGAAGGTACCCAAGCGATGCGCGCGTTCAATGGCATCAGAGGAAAGGGGAGAAGAAAGGTGGCAATTGAGAGTGGAAATAACTTTTTCCTCTGTCATTGCCCAGGTTTCTTCAGAATCTGGGATGCCGTAGAAAATGAGGTTGTTGCGTCGCAGTCTGTCATCGTGATCCTGCACGCGTGTTTGCAATGAGCATACCTGAGCGGAAAGCTGATCTGTCTGAGTATGGATGCTACTAACTTCCTGGGTAAGTTCTTCTAGTTTTTTATAATTTTCCTCCAGTACTTCAAGCCGGTTCTGAATAGCAGTGATCTTGGTTTCGATGGATTTCTGTCCAGATTTAATTGCTTTAACATCAGCTGCTAATTCGGTCTGTACCTTCGAACTTTCCAGTGAGCGGGTGTGAACATCTTTGAGCATTTGGAAAATGACCCTCATCTGTTCCGCGGGATCTGCGGGTAAGGATGCTATGTCACCGAGCGTGTCCGAACGCTTGGTAGGGGGCCCGGGGTTGCTCTCAACATCGCCAGCGCGTAGCAGCAAAAAAGGTATGAAAAAACATTCACAAAACACTTCACACAACACCCGTGGACACGGGACCAGTAATAAGCAGAGGTTGTTATTTTTCTTTGCATATAAAGAAACGTTTGCACACACCTGCATTGCAAAAGGGAAGCGATTCAGTGCTTGTACAGAAGCACCGATCCCGTGTCCACTGAATTGGTTTGGGCTGCGCTGGCTTCTTAAACACTTGGTTGAAGTTGATGCTGCTGTCGATCCGGGGGGTTGCTTGAAGACGAGTTCATCAAGAATAGGCAGGGTAGGCATGGGCGCGAAATCACGAGGCGAAAAGATCACCACGTCAGACGCGCCGACGCCTAGATGTTCCAGCGTCGAGGGTAATGAAGGAGCGCATATCACGCCTAAGGATGCACTTGATAAGAAGGGCACGAGGAATGCCAGCTGAACCTGCATTGCAAAAGGGAAGCGATTCAGTGCTTGTACAGAAGCACCGATCCCGTGTCCACTGAATTGGTTTGGGCTGCGCTGGCTTCTTAAACACTTGGTTGAAGTTGATGCTGTTGTCGATCCGGGGGGTTGCTTGAAGACGAGTTCATCAAGAATAGGCAGGGTAGGCATGGGCGCGAAATCACGAGGCGAAAAGATCACCACGTCAGACGCGCCGACGCCTAGATGTTCCAGCGTCGAGGGTAATGAAGGAGCGCATATCACGCCTAAGGATGCACTTGATAAGAAGGGCACGAGGAATGCCAGCTGAACCTGCATTGCAAAAGGGAAGCGATTCAGTGCTTGTACAGAAGCACCGATCCCGTGATATGGCTTGTTCAGCCCTCTCTTTCCTCTCGGTGGTGCGATAGGAGTCACGGAGCTGTCGGCTAAACTCTTGCATGTTGCAAAGGAGCCCACGTGGTTCTCGTACCGCGTCTTTGCAGAATCCTCCAAGTAAAAGTAAACTCGGCGCAGCTTGCGAGCATCGTCCCATTCGTTGATACTGGCAACACAACCAAAGTGGTCTAGCCAGTCATCAACATCCTCGAAGATGTCTGCATGGAACGGCTTTGGCGTCTGTGACACGTGAAAAACATGGGCGAGAAGAGGACCATGGGCGTCGCTGGTTTGGACCGCCTGGCTTGTAATCGCAGTTGCCATCTTTCTGGGTGTCGATGCCAAGGGACCAAATTCAGGGGGTAACCCACGCAGGCGGCGGCTGATTCTTGCTCTGGGAGATGTAGCTGTCTCCACGATTGCCGACACAGCCGAAGTACACGTACCCAGCACCTCCACCAGTAATGTCACGAGCAAAACAAGACCTGCCGCCAGGAGTTCACTTGAACCAGAGCAACGAAGATGTTCTCTTCTTCTTCGCGCCCCAAAAACGCGTATGAGCCACAGTGGCTCGTTCCTCAATGGTGGCACTATTATAGCCATTTACTATACCATGGTACAGTATCATAGCCATGCATCATGCATCAGCATGGCATCTGTCTGTGTATTGACGAAGGAATTTTTGATTGATTTGATTGATTTATATGTGGGGTTTAACGTCCCAAAACCACCATATGATTATGAGAGACGCCGTAGTGGAGGGCTCCGGAAATTTCGACCACCTGGGGTTCTTTAACGTGCTCCCAAATCTGAGCACACGGGCCTACAACACTTCCGCCTCCATCGGAAATGCAGCCACCGCAGCCGGGATTTGAACCCGCGACCTGCGGGTCAGCAGCCGAGTACCTTAGCCACTAGACCACCGCGGCGGGGCACGAAGGAATTTTCTCTTTCGGAAGAGCACCTATAATGTTCTCTTAAAAGCAAGCTTGTCAACCTTTACAAATACTTTTTTTAATTTTTTCAATGTGTTTTTAAAAGCATTTTTGACGAACTTCGGCGACTTTGAGCGTATCTATCTATCTATCTATCCCCGCTGCGGTGGTCTAGTGGCTAAGGTACTCGGCTGCTCACCCGCAGGTCGCGGGATTGAATCCCGGCTGCGGCGGCAGCATTTCCGATGGAGGCGGAAACGTTGTAGGCGCGTGTGATCAGATTTGGGTGCACGTTAAAGAACCCCAGGTGGTCGAAATTTCCGGAGCCCTCCACTCGGGCGTCTCACATATTCCTATGGTGGTTTTGGGACGTTAAACCCCACAAAGCAATGAATCAATATCTACCTATATATCTATCTATCTATATAGCCGCCTACGACTTTTATACCTTCTGGCCGTTAGAATGATGGGATCAATACCAAACTAAGTATGGCACAACATGACTGTATGAAGAACATATTTAACCAGTCATAACATGAAAATCATGACATAGGTGTCATGAATGTCATGATTTACATTTCAAGGTCCTGCAGCTTTGCGGTGGGTTCGTACACTTGGCAGGTTGCAAAACTGATATGGTATAACATGATCGCATGGCAAACACAAGCGACAGACCCTATCATGGAAATCATGACATGCGTGTGATGTACCAACATGACTACATGCCACGCTTACGATGCGCTCGCGACCGTTTCGCTAGCGTCACATATATCAAATTTGGTATTACGGTACGTCAATTCATGAAGAAGGTACGTGACTGGTGTAAACATTATAATCATTAAATGCGTGTCATGCAACAACATGACTACATACTACACTCATGATGCACTATCGACCATTTTGCTAGCTTCACTTATACGAAATTTGGTATAACGGGACGTGAATGGATGACGAAGGTATGATACTGGTACAAACATAAACATGAGACGCGTGTCATGTAAAAACTTGACCACAGGCTGCGCTCATGATGCGCTCGCGGCCATTTTTTTAGCTTCATATGTACAAACTCGGTAATATGCGACGCAAATTATCGACATAGGCAAATTACACATCCAAACATGATAATCACGACATTCGTGTCATCTAACAACACTACTACATGCCACACTCATGATGCGCTCGCTGCCGATTCGATAGCTTCACAGATGCCGAATTTGGTATTACATGACATCAATGGATCACGAAGGTATGCGACTGGTGCAAACATGAAATAATGAGATGCGTGTCATGTGAGAATATGACTGCATGCCACAATCAAGGCGCCAATAAATTTCGATGCTACGCGGTGTGCGTGCTCACCGGCGTTCATTTCATCGCGTCACGCAGGCGTTGCGACGCCAGTTGCCGGTTTCGCCATGTAGTCGCAGGCGTGCGCCACTCGGCGCTGCTTTCACGCATGCGCGTTCCAGCGCGCCCGGCATCCCTGCGTCACGGAAAGAGGGAGACGCAGTGTTGTCTGGGTAACGCATCGGCACGTATTGCGCGCCGGCTGCCGTCGTCACCCCCGGAAAATCTTTTCCGGGGGTGACGCTGCCGTCGGGCCGCGCCGATGGATGCTAGTCGCACTGGTCGCTCCTGGCGTCCGACTACAGAGTGCTCGCGTTTTGCTAACATAGCGTCGCTGTGCCCAGCGTGCGTGCGCGCAACGCTAAATTGGAGTACATGGGGCTCTTCATTATGCGCTCGCGGCCGTTTTGCTAGCTCCACGTATACCAAATTTGGCGTTACGTGACGTCAAATGATGACGAAATATATGACTGGTGCAAACATGATAGTCTTGCCTCGCGTGTTATGTAAGAACATGACAACACACCACGCTAAGGCCGCGTTCACACTGAGCGTTCCGGCCGCCGAAAGTGCTCCGAATCCGGTTCGGCGGTAGCGAGATCCACCGAAAGGGCCCTCTCCGCGCCGATCGCTCTCGGACCGATTTTTGCGGCGTCTGCCGCCGAATCGGTCACTGCGGACCAATAGGAGCGCTAGTCAAGGAATTTTGAAAAATGGCGGCCAAGCCCTACTCACTTGTTATGACGCAGTGCACGTAACTGAATGTTGAAACCAACGGGAGTTTAACCTACTCTGTGCCTACTTCGTGTCCGTATTTCGTGGAAGAGGTGACCGTGCTTGTTGCGGTCTTGCAGAGCAAAACGAACCCACCAACACCGCTGGCGTCGGTCGTTTTTTAGGGGCGAAGCTTCTTATGGCGTGGCATGGGCGTCCCTCGTATGTAACCACCAGTGGCACATACCCGAAATAGGTATAACACTTGACCTCCAAGGTGGTGCCAGTGAGAGATTTCTTCTGTGCGTTGTTTAACAATAAAAAATAGTGCTCAATGTACATGCCAATGGCGGTTAATGGGGAATGAGAGACATGAGCATTCGGATTTTAGTCAACGCGCACGCTGCGATCCCCATTAGCAGCCATTGGCATGTACATTGAGCACTATCGGACAAGAAAGGGATGCTACATTATACTCGCTGGGTGTAACCTCCTTAGCTGTAGAAAGGTTTAGCGAGCGTTGAGCCGCAGTGCCATGAATACAATGAACTTGTATATACCATGAATGAACTCAAGGTGGTTAAAAATGAGAAGTAGATACGAAGCGCAAGCCGTAAGAAAGTAAAAGCCGAATTCTCCTGTCTCTCATTTCTCATTAGCAGCCATTGGCATGTAAATTGAGCCCTATCTGACAGGGAAAGGTTGCTACGTTATACTCGCTGGGCGTAACCTCCTTTGTTTTCGAAAGGTTTAGCGAGCGTTTGGTCGCAGTGCCATGAATACAGTGAACTAGAATATACCATGAACTCGAGGTGGTTAAAGGTGGGAAGTGGACCCAAAGCGCAGGCCGTAAGAAAGTGTGCGTGTGCCACCTCTCGTTTAGTCCTTATAATGTCCGCTGGATGGCGGTGCTTCTATATGGGGAATATATGATAAAAAGATGCGAGATGGTGGGACTTGGAGTGTTGAATAGATGAACGAACGGACACACAAACAGATGCATGGATGGACGCATGAACGGACGCAGGGGCGGATGCATGAAAGAACGCAGGGACGGGCGCACAAACAGACGCATGGACGGTCACACAGACGGACGCATGAACGGACGAATGCTTCGCCCCACTCTCTATCATTCACTCCGTGGATATGCTGCCATTTTTTTTCTGCTCTTCGTGCATTACAAGACAGCCACTTGCCAGCAAAGTAAGCTGTACTGTCTTTTCTTGCTGCTTGCGTACGAGAATCTTCGAAGTATACACCACCGGATAACGTAGTAGCATTTGCGAGCCGCGACGACAACCGCGTGACAGCGCATCCATCCTGCGTTCACCCCGTAGTAGATGGCATATTCGGTGGCGCGGGGCACGTCCAGTGCGAACGACGCTGCGTTTCGGCGGCAGGGGGGGAATTTCGGTCACTGTAGAAAGCGGATGTTTCAGTGTGAACTAGGCATAATAGGATATTCCTGGCTGTCTCGCTAGCTCCCCATATAGTAGATTTGGTATCGCGTGACGTGAATAGGGGACGAAAGTAAACGACACATCCAAACATGATAATCATGACACGGAAGTCATGTTCGGCATCATTTACCTCCGCCTTGTAACGTTGTGCTGATTTCAAAGTGAGATATCCACCTTTCTTATTCGTGCTTCACATATCATCGATCATAAATGTATGTAGGATCTGCCATTTTTTTCGTATATGTTTTTCTTCTGTGTGCAATAAAAATTAATTTGTGAGTCAGAGCTTGTGTGTGTGTTCTCTTCTGGGTTCCCGTGTAGATTATTGTACTATTTGTACTTCACTATGCGCAAAAAAGCAGCAGGAAGCTTCACTCTTGAAGCATAGTACATACAAGAAAGAAGAAAAAGTATGTGTGGAGAAAAAGTGGTGTCGGGGTAAGAAGGATATAAATGAGGAGCAGTGGAGATGAAGCACAAAATAACCACCATATTATAGCATGGTTATGTGTAATATAGAAAATCATGGGTAGAGAAAGGCGAGTGTTAGAAGCAAAAAGACTAGGAGGCTGGCAGAACACCACATAAACGTGTTAGGCACAGTATAGCAACGAGATGGGTAAATAATCTGATGGTGTGTAGGAAGCAGGAAATGATGGGGAGCTATCCATTACCATGTGCAACATATGCATGCATAACGCGTGGATAACATGACCATGTGTTACCGTGGGTGTCAATATAGCAAAGCTTGAGAAAAGAAAGGGGGTTGGGAAGAAGTAATGTGAGGGTGTGGATGAGCAAAGGGAGAATACCTGTCATGACATGGTAATTACAGCATGCAGAGTAACAGTACAGAAAGCATGAAACTGGGTTAGGGAAGCAAACGTGAGTATGCACGTGAGAGGGAAGGTTTAGAACACCACACAGCTGGTTATAACAGGGTATAGGGAGATGGTGAAAAGAAAACTGAAGGGGAGTAGAGATGCGAGGAGAGGAGGAGCTGAAGAGAAGATAAAGCAAAGTATGAACATATGTAGTACAGCATAGCAAGGGTTGTGAATTCGAAATGAGGGTGAGGAGGGATGTGAGGGCGAGAAGCGAGGTGCGAAGGTAGAGAAAAATTTGCCGTGATATGTGACACACTAAAGTGAAAGCGAAAAGAAAATCGGAGTCAGGAGAGATGCGAGGGTGACAAGTATAAAAAATAGGAGTGCGAGGTTGAAGCACAGCCCGTCCGTGTAAACGTTAGCACAGCAAGGAGTAGACAAGAGAAGTGATGGTAAGGAAGAGATGGGAAGATCACGAAAATGGAATGAAAGGGTGCAAAGCCGAGCATAGGTGTATATGGTATTGTATACCATGGAGTAGAAATTCTACTGAACCAGTAATAAGCAAAACGATGATTGGTACAGTGCTCATAAAATTGAACCGATAGTACTAAGTCAAAAGTCAAAGAAGCCTCAAGAAGTCAGTTCTGAAAATTTGCACATGAAAGAAGAAAAGTACATCACCCGCGTGCTTAGTCGCAAAAGATTTGTTTTGCAATAGCAAACATTTCGTTGGTGAACGCTGCATTGCCTATTCGACAGAAATAGGTTACGGTGTCTTTGAGCGAATAATCATTGCTCTTTGTGCGCACCTGGTGTTTACGTTCTTCGGGTGAATTTGACAGCCATCGCCACAACTGAATCAAAACGTCGCTGCAAAGAGTTGGCTGTGTTTTCTCCTGCAAAATTTCACCTGCAAAAAAAAAACAAAATGAAGAAAGGCTACTAAACGAGATGCCCTGTCTGTAATTTCACGTGAGATGCTACTTATTTGACAATTGTATCGATATCGGGCAAAGATCTTTGTGCTTTACCCCTTACCATGCCTCAGAGAACAGGGACCATAGACCATCAGCCATACAGAATCACACATGAAACGTATTGATGGGTATGCCTTGGTGGAACAGTGTTTATGGTCTTCGGTTGCTGACCCAAAGGTAGCGGGTTTAATCCCAGCCGCGCTGGTAGCATTTTGGTGGACGCGAAATGGTAGAATCGGGTACTGTGCGATGTAATAGCAAGTTGAATTACAGCAGGTGGTCAAAATTTCGGGAGCCTTCCTCGGCGTCTCCTAAAATTATAACGTAGTTCTAGGACCTAAAGTCCCTGATAGAACTATTAGAAGTAGAAAACAGTCGTGTAAGAAATTGCTACTCTCCGCGAAAAAAGGTAGTGAAGGGTCTGTTATGCCTATGCATTTGTGAAATAAATGGACTTATAGTTATCGTTCAGTGAAAAATAAGCCCTAAAAGGTACCGTCTACACTCTCCTCACCTTCCTGCTTCACGCCGGTGATCACCATTTTGCCAAGGCTTGTTTATATTTAGGTGCTCCATATAGTGATCTGACCGTCTTTTATGAATGTCTCGGGCGATGCGAATCATTACTTTTTTAATGTCAAAAGCTTAATAAATCTGAAATAGCTACATGGCACGTGCAGCTGAGCACGGAATGAAGTATTTCGCCGAAATGCAAAAGACCGCACGGCAAGCACCTTTTTTATCGCGACCCAATGTTTCCCATCCTCAGAACAATGGTGTGATCATCAAATATTCTAAATTACATTCCATCTTGAATTAACTAAAAATTCACCAGCTTGCTGAACGCATAGCAGCGAAACCAGATAACAATTTGTGACTAAAAGTTAGGTGTCGTTGCCTATTTAAGAGTTTTTCTTGAAAACATACAATAGTAGTTTGGATGTTATTAGACCATTTATAGTCCTTTTGTTGGCGCATCATTTCATAAACATGTTGAATGAATGAATGAATGAATGAATGAATGAATGAACATTAAGGTCCGGCAGTTTTCACCGGGCGAGGTGGGGGAAGATGCGAATAAATCCCGTCCCTTCCCACTCTCCGTCGATTATGATGGTGGTGCCTCACGTGACCACTCGAAGTGCCTGAACCCGGACGGCATCTTCAGCTTGCCGGGCGGCCCAAGGCTGGTCGGCCAGCTCGTCGCTGATGAGTTCCGCCTTCCAGCGGCGGCGCAGCTGACGCCGCTGATCGGCAACATTGACCACATCCGCGGCGGAGGCTGGCCCCTGCCCTGGCGGGGTGGTAGCAGCAGCAGTTGGCCTCATAGTTCGTCCACGTCTAACATGCGTCGCGAAGGGAGCAGCGGCAGTGACGTTAACTTTTCCAGCACACTCCCAAAGCATGTGCCGCACTGGGGCCATTTCCCCGCATGCTTTACACGAGTTCGTCGGGTATAGATGAGGATAACACAGGCGTAGGATCACTGGGCTGGGGTACGTATTTGTCTGTAATGACCTCAGAGTTGCGGCCTGTCTTTGTCCAATTTGTTGTGTGGTGGTGGGTATTTGCGTCTGTATAGTCTGTAATGTTGTGTGATGTCGTTGAATGTGGTCAGGCGATCACCCCACGAACGTTCCAGGTGTTGTTGTATGAATAGTGCCATCACCCCGTTCTCGGAGGCGAAAGCAGCCACCGAATATGCCGTGGCTCGGTGAGTGAGATCTCGAGCCGTGGTGTGGCCCTCCTGCTTACCTGCGAGCGGAACACTGGTGTGAGCTGGGGTGCACAGAAGGAAGACATTTGCATTTTCAGTTTTGAGATACGAGGATGACGACGCCGAGGCCATCGCTCCTTGAAGCTCGCCGCCATCCTTGTTTCCAATAATTTATTTAGTATCCGGGCCGCCAGACACGAGATGCGACCGTGCGCCAAGCCAGGGACGGCAGCTTGCGAGTTGGTGGTCACGACCACAGCCCCCGGTGCTGCGACTAGTGCAAGAGCAATCGCTGCCTCTTCCGCCGCCTCTGTGTGTACCTTACGCACCGTGGCGCTCGCGAGGCATTTGCCTGTGCGATTCACAACAGCGATAGCGTGAGCACAACTTCCCTCTGGGTATGACCCGGCGTCCACGTACACCACTTCGGTGCAGTTGCCATACATTCTTTCGAGGTCACTCGCTCTTTTGTTTCGGCGCCCGACGTGGTGTGTCGGGTGCATGTTCCTGGGGAGCGGTGGGACGATGAGATGGTCCACGGAACCATCCTCTTTTCCCCGCATTGCGTGTGGTATGTTATACCTAGAGCTTCGAGGATGCGCCTGCCCGTCTTCGACTTGGAGAATCGCTCGTATTGTGCAATGTTGTGCACCTCGATCAGTTCGTCCAAGGCGTTGTGCAGGCTTAGCTCGAAGAACATGCCGGTGCTCGTGGTGGCACGTATGCCAACCGTCCTCTTGGTGTATTTTTATACTACTGACAAGTTTTTTTTTCTTCATGTGATAATGTGTCATAATATACGTAGCAACCGCTGATTAGAGACATCGTCAGGGGACGTTAATATTTGCATTTTTTACCTGTTTTTGCAATTTTATGGTGTTGTTCATTTTGTTCTTTGTAGTGAATACGTAATCTTATTGTAGTATTTTGTTACTACAGTTTCACTGATAGGCATAATTTTGAAGCCTGTAGGCCCATTCAAGAAGTAAAGAGTAGCCGGAAAATTGGTGTTGCGCTAATACATCCATATATCCTATGAATAAGGATATAGAAGAACAATAGATGGAATTAATGGCTTGTATAAGAAGATAATACGCAGTTGACGACGTATATACAAATGTGATCAATAAGTGTCAGAAATTCCCACATGGTACACCCGTACCAAAACAGAATCGTTCCACAACTTTAAAAAATAGGAAATCGTTCAATAAAAGCACTCCGTACAGGCTGTTAACCAGGGAAGCTGACATTCAAGGCCACAGGCGGTTCCATGCGTTGTAGCCGAAACCAAAGTCCCACTCGAGAAACTCTCGCCGAAACCGGTCGTCGCTCCCAGCGAACGCGTTTCTGCCATTGCCACATAGACGCTACTCTGCCTTCAAGCCCTCTTCCTCACCTCGCCGCTGTCACTTGCACTCGGATTCGAAAGCAGGCGGGTCCTTAATGCGCAGTTTCTGCTAGCGCTTCGCCAAACTGGCCAGCTCCGGTGCCTGGACGGCAGCATCGGCCCGGCGAACATTGTATTTTTTTTAACAAATAGCTGTCGGCGCTTACCGTGGAAAGTTGTCTACAGCTCAGATGCTGTCACGATTCGTGTCCTCCGCATGAGAAAGTTGTAAGTTAAACCTTCTTGCACCAACAAACTTCACGCGCCCATGGTCCCGTCAGATGATGTTTGTTCATGTTTCTGCCTCCGCTATCAAAGCTGCTTGATGGCCTGCCTTGGCCAAGAAATGAAGCGCGAGCACATGAACAGGGCTGAGCCGGACAATCTCTTTTCCATCATTCCTCTTCTCTCCTACAGTTCTTTCTCTCCCGCTCTTCATCTCTCCACAGTGTTGAGGTGACTTTCACAGAGAGAGGGCGCCTCACTTCTTTCTTCAATTTTCTCTTTCAAAGCCACTTCATTGAAACTACTGCACACGTGTTCGGCGCCATGGTTGCGAACGGATGATTGATGTTGCGGACGGTGCTACTTATGGCGCGCTCACGTTTGGATGTGCCGCAGAGGACGACGTAGCTGACAGAGCAGCCAATGAAAACGTTTAGCGTTTCTCGTTGCGAACGGTTTTTCGCTTCGCATAGCCATATAGAGATTTCGCTGTAAAAATAAACGAAGCTTTCGTTTATGCCCCCGTACGCCCTAAATGACTGGCTTGTAAATGCTTTTCTTTTTCTTGTAACTGCTTTTCAATACACCACTGAGAATATGCGAGGATGTAATAGCGGAATGCTTCACAGATACCCAATGTCGAAATTCGGTCTTGTTGGTGATAATTGAATTTAGGACTCTCGACAACAAAGCAACAGTCACACAAGAAAGAGACACGAACTAGCCCTTGTTATGTCAATTTGTCACTTCCTTGAGTAAGTTTGGCTTGGCATCTGTCAAAGAGTTTAAGTTGAAAGGCGCACTAGCATGTATAGTCAGATGACGTCACACTTGTGCATGGTATGTCGACACCGGACTTCGTACCTTAATTGATTGATTGATATGTGGAGTTTAACGACCCAAAACCCCCATATGATTATGACAGACGCCGTAGTGAAGGGCTCCAAAAATCTTGACCACCTGGGGATCTTAAACGTGCACCCAAATCTGAGCACACGGGTCTACAATATTTCCGCCTCCATCAGAAATGCAGCCGCCGCAGCCGGGATTCGATCCCGCTACCTGCGGTTCAGCAGCCGAGTACCTTAGCTACTAGACCACCGCAGCGGGGCCTTCGAACCTTCACGACTGTATATTCAAACTGCTTCATCCTGGCACGTAACTGTTAATGAGCCAACACTCCCCGGACGGCCGAAGTGCTTACCTGTGATAGCGCTGACCAGCACGCCGATGAATATAGTTCCGAGAATGGCAAAAAAGCTGCTCCATAACGGTGATATATCAAACAAAGAGAATGTTTGTGTTGACCTGTAATAATGATTGGGTGATTAATTCCACAACTACAAGACATACCTGTGGGCTATAGATAGACATTTGGTCCATGTGACACCTCGGTAAAGTTATGACCCTCTTCAAGGTTGAACTCAAAAAGCAAATGCGTGTCTATAAGTGTAAAACTATTTAAAATGTGGTGTTGTTGTCATTTTTAGCTGACGTGGGACGATGGTAAAAATTCTATTTGCGCAGCACTCTTACTGTTGACATTTTTGGATGCTTAATGCGATATTGAAGTGGTATGTTCTGCCTTTTATTTTTGTACTTTTAATCAGTAACGTATACGCATAGAACATCGATTTTATAACGGTGTCCCGCACAGCGCAGGTTTTCCGCGAAAGACGCCTTTGATTTTCTCGAGAGGCTAGAACTAGTGTGACTCACCCCCATTTCATCTTCTTTAGCAAAATAATTATTGAATTAGACGGGCAAATAAGCATTGCTTGCTGCATTTAACGAAGTCAGGTCATGATAGTGAGAGCCTCATGTGGTAGTAACATGGGATTTGTCGTCTATAGGGCACGCAGTGGAACATGCCTGACTTGCACACACGCGTTGACTGAACGCGTAGAACGCAGGTAATTCACATTTTTGAGCAATAAACCCATTTAAACAACATTAAACATAACATCAGCCCTTTATTTGTGGCTCATGGCACGGCTGTGATGACGTGGCACAGTTTTCATGCGCGGTGATCTGCTACTGCTCTAGGTCGTTTGTTTTTTGTTTTGTTTTTAAACACGCAACAAACACTTTGCTACGACTGGAAAGCGTCGCTTCATGCTGGCTGCGGGTTAGACGAGTCGCTGGGCTTAACTTTAACACTGTTGTATCGGTAGACGGCTGTATAAGTACAGCAGAAAATGAAGAAGACCTCTGAGCGTTCGACCCATAGTTTCTGTTACTTACGTTGCGTCGTGGGTGAAGCCTGCAGTGTATACGGCAAACAGACGCTTTATTGGGCTCTTCGAGGGGCACGACGGGGAATCGTCAGTCTATCTATATTAGGGAGTTCTAAATACCTTAGCGGCAATGGTCCTCTCCTCAAGAATAAAGAAAAAAAAGGACAAGCAAACGCAGGCAGCGTTAAAAGTGGGGTTGTCCGCACCGAAAGGCGTTACCTGTTACCTCAACCCTCCCTCCCCCCCCCCCCGCACCATTTTCCGTTGTCTTCATGCTCTAGAAAATGTTAAACATTCCATGACACTTTGTAAAAGCCATTTAGATTTCCAAAGATCACGATGCCTGAAAACCTATTGGTTAGATACTCCACACTATTACGTTATACTGTCCCTCGTGGCTATGCAAACACCCCCTGTTTGCTGAGAGGCTCAGGTATAAATAATGTTGACAGCAAGCATTCTTTGCCATTCTTTGGCAAACTATGGTGAGAAGTACTCATATACGCAGGGACAGACGCTAATTCATAATGCGAGAACTTATTTCCACACTATATTGCAAGGCCGCCAACCATGGTCACCCCGCCACCGTTGAAAAGCAGTTTAATTTGGGCTTGTGAATAATATGTGGCTGCGATAACAAATAGCGTAATATGATTCGAAAGTGATCTTTCCAGAAAATATTACCCTAAATAGTTCAGTACGTGGACGATATACAAAGTTTATTCACAGAATATTTTCTGTCTCTGATAGCTTTCATTACAATGGTTGATTTATTAAATATATAAAGCAGAGAACACAGTGAGATCATGTGTAGTTACATTCTCACACACAGTAGACAAGATCAGAAGGCCACAGTTAATATCAGGAATGTTCTGGTATATCGCCGCTGAATTGTTGATGTTGTTTTCGCTGGTCACACTCGAGCATATTGTTACGGATGTGATGGGTTTATTTACACTGAAAATGCCAGCGCTCCACCGTCACTGACGAATCACTATCGCTCGAGAGCGTCCTACCTCTTCTTTTTTCTCGCTCTTTCAGTCCGCGTTACATTTTCCTCCGGGAAATACGAAGCTCACCGAGCAAGTAGAAGCGATCGATTGTTGTAGGGCTTCAAACGGGCAATGTGCACAATTTGCGTCTTACGTGAACGTCGGTTCTGAGCTGTCACTTTTGCTACAACGTAAGTGACGTCACTTAAGCACTGAGTAATGAGGAATGGTCCTGTGTACTAGGAAATAAGCTTTTGGCAAAGCTCGTTCTATCGAACGGGCGTCCACAGCCAAACTAAATCACCCGTAGCGAAAGTCACAGGCGGGTATTTTGCGTCGTAACGGTCTTTCGCGCGAGCGTGGGCGGAGAGAGTGCGGAGCCAAGCAAGTCGACGAGCTTTTTCGGCGCGACACAAAGTCTGCGCGACACTGGCGTTTTCGTTCGCCGAAAAAGGAAGTATGGTGTCAAGGAAACTTTGGGGATGACGAGCATGGAGGAGAAAGAAAGGCATATAACCTGTGACCTCCTGTTTCGCGGTATTAAAGGTGTTTGTAACAACAGGTAATACAACATCCCAGTTCTTGTGATCCGCCACGACGTACATTGAAAGCAAGTGGATGATGGTACAATTGGTGCGCTCAGTGAGGCCGTTGGTCTGGGGGTGGTATGGCGTGGAATGCCGATACTGGCACCCACAAAGCCGCAGCAACTCTTCGACAACGTCAGCAATAAACTGCCGGCCGCGATCACTTATCACCACACGAGGGGCCCCATGACGGAGTATAATCGAGTGCAGAAGAAACCATGACACATCAGATGATGTGGCTGAAGCAACCGCCATAATTTCAGTATACCGTGTCAGGTAATCTACGCATACAATAATCCAGCGGCGGCCGGTGGTAGACTTGTGGAAAGGGCCAAATAAATCTATGCCGACTTTTTCGAATGACGATGTCGGTGGCCTACCCGGTTGCAGATGGCCGGCCAATGGTGTGGTAGGTTCTTTGTGGCATTGGCAGACATCACAACTTGCGACGTAGTGCTTGGTGGTCTTCCAGAGTCGATGCCAGTAAAAACGTTGTCGGATACGGTAAAGCGTTTGGGCAAATCCAAGGTGCCCAGACGTGATGTCATCGTGCATGGCTTGGAATATCGCAAGACGCAGGCATTCTGGCACGAGAAGGAGTAAAGTGGAACCATGGCTGGAGTAAGTCTTGTGATATAGTAGGGCGTCATGAATTACGAATGGCGTGGCGCGTTTGGAGCTACGAGCCACATTGATCATTGGTTTCAGCGAAGGGTCATGTTCCTGCTCGTGACGGAAGACGTCCAAAGTTGGGAAGTTGGAGGAGATTGCAGCCAAGTAGCTATCGAAATCATCATCAGCAGCATCCACAGTCGCAGATGGAAGACGAGATAAACACTCGGCATCTGCGTGACATCGACCGTTCTTGTAGGTCAGAGAATAATTATATTCTTGAAGCCGTAAGGCCCAGCCAGCCAACCTACCAGCTGGGTCGCGTAGTCCGACAAGCCAACAAAGCGAATGATGATTGACGATCTTGAATTGCCGGCCGTACAAATAAGGTCTGAAATTTTGGATGGCGAAAACAACCGCAAAACATTCCAGTTCGGTGACCGCATAATACCTCTCCGACTTATTCAAAGTACGACTTGCATACGCCACGACGTGCTGGCGGCTGTCGTGCTACTGAACTAGCATAGCACCAACACCGATACCACATGCATCTGTATGCAGTTTCGTGAGTGCCTCCTGGTCTCAATGGCGCAAGAGGGGCCCGGAAGTAAGCAAATACTTCAGATGCTCGAAAGCAGTACGGTCCATTGGAATGGGGCGTTTTTGTGGAGCAACTCTGTCAGAAGATGAGCAAGCTCGGCGAAGTCTTTGATGAACCGGTGAAGGTAAGAACACAGGCCCACGAAGCTATGGAGATCCTTCACAGACGTTGGTTGCTTGAAGTGTCGGACAGCAGTGATCTTTTGCGGGTCTGGCCGTGTACCGTCTCTGTCGACTAGATATCCGAGCACATGGGTTTGAAGCTCACCAAAACGACACTTCTTTGCGTTTAAAACGAGACCAGCTTATTTGACAATCTAGAACAACGCTAAGCCGATGGTTGTGCTCGTGGGATGTCTTGCCAAAATAATTACATCGTCGAGATAACACATACATATCTCCTCGCTGGGACAGAAGCGTGAAATATGGCCTGGGAGACCGCACGTGTAGAAAACAGGGACTTGTCGTCTTACATTAGCATGAGCAGAGGTGGCAGAAGTACGCGGAGACAGGCTGTACTCTGCAGGAACACTTCGTGATGACGCATAATAGTATTCTGGTAGAGGCCTGGTTGACGATGGTTGGAGGTCTGCAGTGGCACGCCGAGATGATGACATCTGGTGGTGGCCATGATACGTCGCGATAAACGGAAGCCACGGGGTGAAATCTGCGGTTTTTGTGCCTTGTCGGTTTTCGACGTGATGCTCTTGCATCCAGTAGGGAGGTGGTTTGGGGCATGCGGCGAACGAGCATTGGTGGTGAGCCTCACCTGCTTGAATCTGTACGAGCTGTTCTCGAACTACCTGACGTATGAGGAAGGGAATGTCTTCGCAGGTGGCGAAGTCCATATTTGCAACAGTGGGAACACTGTCCAAGCGCCAGAACTTGGGTAAATTCTCCGGGTCTTCAACGCCTCGAATGCGCGACACTGCTGCCTGAAAATAGAAGCAGTGTTCAAGTTCTCTTTCGTTATGAGAACATTGTACACGTCTTCGGCGATGCCTTTTAACAAATGACCAACCTTGTCTTCGTCAGACATATTTGCGTTGACAATCCTGGAAAGCTTCAATACCTCTTCAATGTAGGTTGTGCACATTTCGCCGGGCAACTGAGCCCTACGTGACAGCGTTTGCTCAGCTTTCTTTTTCATAGAGCTCGTGTCCTCGAACCAGGCCTTCAGTTCCTGAACAAATATATCCCAAGTGGTGAAGACATGTTCATGGTTCTCAAACCAAAGCAAAGTGGTCCCAGCAAGGAAGAATACTACGTTCACGAGCTTCGCCGGCGCGCCCCAGTCGTAGTAGCGGCTCGCTCTGTCGTAATGTTTTAGCCAAGCATCCACGTCTTCGTCAGTTTTACCTGAGAATATCCGTGGTTCAGGCGCCCAGTAGTCTGGTTGTCAAGGTCGATGGTCACCTTGTGCCATGTCAGTGGCACTGGCGGATTCTGCAGCGTAGTACGTCAACGGGATTGCTGTGTCGTCGTTCATGCTGATGTTGTCCAGGGGTAGACCACCTAAGCGTCTGCTTTTTCGAAGAACTTCTGCTGCAGGATCTAGGACGGCGAATCACCCAGCACCTCCACCAATGCTGTTACGGATGTGATTGGTTTATTTACACTGAAAATGCCAGCGCTCAACCGTCACTGCCGAATCACCATCACTCGAGAGCGTCCTACCTCTTCTTCTTTCTCGCTATTTTAGCACGTGTTACAATATAAATAATCGTTGTCGTGATACAACTTTCACAATGTGTGATTAACCCACAGCCCATGCTATAGTATACGTTTAAAATATGGCGAAGTAATACTCTGGTCTTGGTCTGGTATCCACATTATCATTACGTCAAATGCTTTCGGTGAGGTAGTTCGCGAGCTGAAGACAACAAACATGTAACAGGTATACTTTTCATGTTAACGCGTTGTACAAGTTTTCCGTTCCTTTATTGTTATAGCAATTATATGAAAAGTCTTAGTGGCTTGTTGTCGTTGCGGTGAATGCCGCCATGTCCTTTTATATAATAACGTAAACCTACAAAAATGAATAATTGTTGAAAAAAATCCCGGGAGCATGGAACCGGTGATTAGAACCTGCGAACGTTCGCTTCACTTCGTGACGAGTTGAGACACTCGACCAATGAACCATAGATACCGCATCAAAATAACGGTGAGCTTCCGGGTGGCAGTTGTTTGTTCAATAACTTATTCCGTTATATACCCAAGTGGCAAAAGTGCCCGCTTAGGACGTTGGCGTACACCTGCTTCAGCCGGAGTGAGACTGCGTGCATCCATACTTTTGCATGCAGGGCGTGGTCGCCTCTTCTCGCATGCTTATCAATTGACGGTGTTTCAACGCATGTCTCATAGATTTCCAGGTGTCGTTCTTTAATCTCTAAATTTGCATTTACCCATACACCATGAAAAAGTCGCTCCTTTCACTCGCTGCAGTAGGCTTCTCTGCTAAAGAGTTTAACTGTTTGTCTTTCTTTCTATGTTTCAGTTCGTTCATATCGCATTCATCGTTTTACCCTTGTGGCGAAACATTGACTTGTTCGGAAAAAACAAGCCCTATTTCGATTATATACCTAATAGTCGCTCCATACAACTGGCTTAGTCTGTTGCGCTACCACTTATCGGCTTAGAAAATACCAAGCATTTTATGACATGTCGTGCTGTGCTATGATTTCTCCCATTAGGAGACACTGAACGTATCTTTCACCTAAACACAAAATGCCACAATGTTAAATATTCCACTACGTAAAAGTAGATGTCACGTTCACGTTCTAAATATGAAGAAAAATAATTGCCACAGACTGAGATATACCAGCTCGTAAGAACTCTTGGCTGGGTCTTTTCTTCGAGCCTTTAAACGAAGCCTTGTAGCTAAACTACGGACCTACCTTCTGTGAAGAACGGTGCTGGTGTTCGCAAGTGATAGTCCCTGGAGTGTAGTTCCCAGGGACAGTAGTCCAATGACACAGGCATCTTCGAAGGTGTTATTTTGCTACGAATCACGTGCGTCATGTGCCACAGTTGAAATGCGACTGTGATGACCGTTGCTACTCCAGCACCCTGAAACAATTGCAAGCAGATTTGCT
The DNA here is from genome assembly GCA_013436015.1 of Rhipicephalus annulatus. NCBI lineage: Eukaryota > Metazoa > Arthropoda > Arachnida > Ixodida > Ixodidae > Rhipicephalus > Rhipicephalus annulatus. The sequence continues at coordinate 126,964 of WOVY01004041.1, forward strand.
GTAGCTACTTCGAGCTAATGATTGTGGCGCTTCGGGCATGTTTTTGTGGCTTTACATATCAATTTGAAGTGCCCAATAAGACGAAAGCAAAAAAACACGAAAGCAAAAAAGTAGCGCCTGTGTGTCTTACGTTTTTTTCTCCCTTTGTCCTCATCTGATTGAGTGCTTATAATTTATTCGTATTCCTTGGCATTCTGTGGTTATTTGTGTTAAAACTAAAATTTGTAGAAACAGCGCTCCTCGCGGAGTGTGATGTCTTATTTTTATTGGCATACCAGTTTTGTTGGTTTCTATACAATAGTATTGGTCCTCCGCATGTTCTGTGCGTTAGTATGTGGATGCTCTGCAATCGTGTACGGTAAAATAGGACATTTTATTTCACGCTTGTATTTTGTGAACACACAAGGACTTGTAAATACTTTTTACGGAACATTTGAAGAACACAGCAGGGTCGTTCTCGCATGAGAAGTGGAACTTGAGCAAGTCGGTACGTATTCATCTTGGTTTTAGCAGCGCACTGGGAGACGAGGACTAAGATAAAAAATAGTACATTACAGCACCCCTGCTGTGCACATTCTTTACTTCTTAGTCCTCATTCCCCTGTGAGCTGCTAAAGTGAAGATAAAGGGTAGTTATCGTTTTATATTAACGAGCAATAGCTATGCCATAATTTGCAAATAAGGCTTAAACGTAAGATATAAGACTGAACATGCAGACTGCTATTATTCCGACGTGGCTCTTTTTATTAGTAGTTAAGGGATCTTGCAGCTCTGAGCACAGTAAGCGTTTGCTTACCTTGGAATGAACGAAAGGAAACAATGCCGCTAAAAGGCATAGACCCACAAAAGGCGCTGTGATTGACGAATACACCATCAAAAATACCTGAAAAAGAACGTGACGTGATATGAGTAACAGTACTTGCGCAACACGTGTGAATCTCGCTAAAGGAAGGGCGTACTTCAACATACATTACTGAGCTCCTAAAATATTGCAGGCTTCTGATATAGCAAGGTAGCAGTGTTAATTGGCAACCACGAACCATCCAATGCGAATTGGGCAAGGGCGGGCGCTTTGACGTTTTCGGTTCGTCTCAAAGGGCTCAGCTATAATCGTTCATCGTCATCAGCCACACCATTCCCAACGTGCACATCACACCACAAGCTGTACAGCGCGTACATTGGTTCTGTGCAGAATATCTAATAATGACACGGAGCATACTTCATTTCTTCGAAAAATTGTGATGATTCATGGATGTAATGACTGACTCGCCAGTGTACTTGCAGTAGTCGCTTCATAATTTTACAACCAGCTGTAGAAAGCTGCTTTGCCAGCTTTCACGGTGAATTTGCTACGTGCTCCACAAATGCATGGTGATTCTTCCTTTCTTAGATGGCGTCAGATATTGGACAGAGCTAAAAGTTCTGCTGTCGTAGACGCCTTCACCTATGTATTTGCCCGTAGTGTAATTCCTTGTGATAGTAAAAGCATCTCCGCATAGAAACAGGACGACGTTACTGAGCCATCAGTGAAGATGTGTGCCCAATTACTGGAGTTTTTATATAGTAGGAGCAAATACAATTGTTTCAGTGCATAAGCTCATACTCCTGATTTCCACCGCACACCACCTGAAATTTTCAGGGTAAGCGTTTAGACAGCTTTAGGCTAAGTAAATGTTAGGTAAGCCTTTAGACGGCTTTACACACCACAGAATAAATGCTGGCTTTGCCGCGGGTGCTTGCTCTAATGTACTTTTCAGCGATGTGTGCAGGGAGGGCCGATAAGTATCGTGCAGCGTCTTTCTGCTGCGAGGTTTGCAAGGTGGTGAAAAGGAGTTCTTGAGATATTTTCTACGCAGTGTACTGAGGATAAAACGCGTCGGGGCTGTGAAATCTTGAGTGATTGCCGTGGTTTCATCAGTTTGCGCACAGAGGGCTAAGCTCTGTATAAATCAACTGCTTCGGCTGGAACATTCTGAATCATGCACAGGTTACACTTGCCGGAGTTGAGTATTGCTGGTGAGCTTAACCACAGATATCTAATCCAATTAAAGCACCTTGTAGAGGTGTAGAATAGAGGATGTGGGCACTCGTCATTTGTTTCCGGCAAAGAACATGCACAAGTTACGAATAGCAGTCTACCACTTCTTTCAATCACGGTTGGAGCCCCATACACATTTCTGTCAATTATGACCCCTAAAATATGTGGCTTTAGTTGTGATATGTCACTTTACTGTAAATAATGTGTTCAAAGCATACGTTGGCTCCCAGGTTAAAGCTATCACTGCACACTTTCCACTGAACACCTCGAAGAAGCTTGAATAGTATGACATCGTTGCAGCTACCTTCCGAAAGCAGCTGTGAAGCTGAAGGCTTGTATCGCCTATAGCCCATACGAATATTCCGCCAGTACAGATGACATGCCCTGTACGGTGCTTGGTGGGTTTTAAACTAAATGAATGCGGGTCGGATTGAAAGTACTCGGGCTCGGAATTCGCCCTTCAGACACTCCTCGGATACTGTTATGCTCACGTGTCAGGCCCGTAGAGTGATCGCACCTGCAACCAGCTCAACTCCCGCATATATATCTTGCCACCGAAACCCCCTGTTTTTAAGGGGCTAAGGATAGCTTCCTGGGTGAGAATACATATAAGTACCCTTAGGTTCCAGAAAGCAAGCTCCACAGATAGTCCTACAGGCCTTTCGCTGTTCAACATATACCCCAAGATCAACAACCTCGCCTGCTAACCAATGGCTATGCCTAAATCTGGCCATGGTATCTATATAGCTTCGTAATACTCCTAGAATCTTTCCAGGCGTCTTGTAATAATTCACCTTATTGTTCTTCCCCACAACGTGCCAGCACAATTCGCAAGCATCAATTAAAGTTGAATTCGGCGAATTGGCTTGCATACCTGTGTATGCGCACAGATCTGTCAGGAGTCATTTTATCGGAGAAAGTGCCTTACGAGCGTTGCTTGCAAAGTGCCAAACAGAGGTGAAAGTTGTGCGGTCAGGCGCTGGCACTGAAGAACATTGACGCAGCTCCTAGCGCATCCATATCGTAAAGTTTATTTGGGTTTACCGAGAAATCAATGAATGGTGGAGTGTGTCCGTCCTTGTTCCCATGAAATTCGACTTGCAGGACATCCCTCTGCACAAATATTACGCGTCCCCAGCCTCTCTGCAGTGTAGGTGATGTGCCAAAAATTTATTCTGGTGTCACCTTCAGTGGTTCCGTGATTATCACAGACAATGGAAGGAGTCGGAAATGAGTATTTCTCAAGAAGACCCACGCGTCCACTACATTTGTTTTTTCCACAGGCATATTGTGTCCGAGATATTTAGTAGCACATGTTACAGTGGCTTCAACACTGATTGGTGGTTTGCGTGGCGAACGTCGCCAGCTTTGACGTGTGAGGGAAGGCCGCGTCGTTCAGACACAAGCGTCGAGTATCGCATGTTACTGAGGGTTGTGTTGTGCGTAATAAAGGTGTTTTCTGTAGCTGGCTTTACTGACATTGACAAGTAATCAGTTAGGGTAGAAAGGCTCGCATTTCAACTGAAACTAACACTGACACAACTGCTTGCGCGAATTGCGCATGCAACGTTCACTTTTATCAATTCTTTAATGTCATTACGCAAAACTTACTCTAAATGTTGTGGATTAGCAATTTAGACTTAGGGCTTTCGGACCGAAGATTATGGTATGCTGCCAGTTATGTGGTGCATTTCTATGGTGGAGGTGCTTGCAGACAATATCGTCCACCATCAGCGCCTCCGTCATAAGACTCCACTATGGTATTCTTTTTACAGTTCGACTTATGACGAGCTTGAATCCGTCATCCGGTTAATCAAACTGTCGCGAGTAAAATCCGGTTCCCTCACTGTTGATGTCTGTTGGCAAACATATGACAGTTGAGCAGTCAGTATTCTTCTGTACATTGTCGCCATTCACCAAGCACACAGGCAGCACACGAATGCTTTGGGACAAGTCATATATTTTTATGATTACTGATAAGGCGAGGGGAGTTATTTGAGAATGAAATGCAAAAGGCCTGGATGACTTCGACGTGCCGCTGAGAGGTTACGGAAAATTCGCAGTATAGCTACAGATCGTCGCACGATGGGATGCGTGTGGCCCTTCTGAAGACACCGTTGCTAGATGCTGACAAAGGGCTCTTATAAATGTCTGATATGAGCTCTCAAGACCTGCACTAGGATGCGTCTGTATCGCTTGGACTCGGGTTATCGCAACAGTGGCCGCACGACGCACAGTTTGTTACGCGAAGTTAAAGTCTGAGCACCTGAGCATATGTAGGACGCAAATATTTTTATCGCAATTGTTGGTCTGTACGGGCCGACTATATCTTCAATACCTTTTAAAAAACACACTGTACAGTTCCGACAACATCACTGCAAACATTCCACCAGCTCATTTGTTTGTTTTTTTCAAAGACAGTAGTCTGTCTTGGGATACTTCAAAACAGAAATATTGGTCTGCCTTTCAGCTTGTCTGTCTGTCAATTGATTAAGCGACCTGGTAAAAATTTAACCCCTTGATCAACGTCCATGCATCTTGATCTCGTACATACGTTCGTCTTTGTGAAAATTGTCAATCAAAAACCAAATATGACGTGTATTTGAGGCACAACATAAAGACGCGAGTATTACACGGCATGTTCCTTTATTGAGAAAATGCATACATACGTAATTCGAAAGATCGTAGAGCTAATTACGTTGCGCAGACGATGCGACACAATGAAAGAAAAAAATCGGCAGCATATCTATGGAGTGAATGATGGAGTGTGGGTCAAAGCATTCGTCTGTGTATTCGTTCTTGCTTCCATCCGTCCACGCGTCCGTCTGTGTGACCGTTCATGCGTCCAGCCGCCCATCCGTGCGTGCGTCAGTTCGTGCGTCTGTCCCTGCGTTTGTCCACGCATCTGCCCCTGCGTCCGTTTATGCGTCCATCCATGCATCTGTGTGTCCGTTCGTCCATCAATTCAACACTCCAAGTACCACCATCTCGCATCTTTTCATCATATATTCCCTATTAGGGAGCCTTCATGTGCGTGCGTCTCCGTGTTTTAGGGTGTTGTCAGCCTTTGACCCGCCACTTGCCACCACCCGCTAAAACAGAATGTTGCCAGTCCCGGTTCCCGTGGCAACAGGCGCCATGTTGATTCTTACGGCCCGGCGTTCCTGCTCCGTCGCACTGCATCAGCTGCATGTTGGCGCGAGAGTGCAAGCTGCGGCATGAGCTGCGTTTGATTACCCCATAGACGTAGCTTCCGCTACGACACCATCCTCGTGCTAACCACACATGAAAGAACTTTAAAGTGTAAATGCCAAGGTGCTGCGTGCCACAATGCAAAAACATTTGTAGACTTTGCCACTTCCCGACTTACTCTAGCCTACGGAAACGCTGGATTACACAAGTGAACTGAGACTTCTTGGAGCCGACTACTTCTCCCCGTGTTTGCGAGGTGAGTACTCGTTGTATTGAGAGTGGGTTGAGTATATCACCGCACATTTCGTGAAATGGCTGACTTAACCATGCATCGAAAAGCAGTTTGAGCAAAGTAAGCACGACAACGCGCACAGTATAATAATGAGTTAGGCTTCGTTCGGCTACGCTGTGTGAGCGGAAGATGGTTGAGTATGCTTGCTTTTCCTTGTAGTCAAAGCGCAGTTCCTCAATCGAATGATATTATTACTAGTCAAATGTGTGGTCCTGCATGCATTCATTACCTGCACTTTGTCGGTTTCCGAAGCCGTCGCTGCATTCGTCGCGGAAATTTTTTTTCTTTATTGCCTTCTTGACTACAGGTCAAGCTAATATAACAATCACTATCACACGTGTTTCATGCGTGACAACGCGTCAAACAAAGATATTACATCTTCATTACAGTCGGTAGTCTTATACACATCTCGCACTTTTATAACAGCTTCCACGAAACACTCATTAACGGATAGAACTCTCACATCACAGTGTCTGTACAATAGCATACTACACCAAACCGAATGAAGACCAAGTACAAATATAACATCTAAATTTTGCACAGAACTATCACAAGGCAAAAAACGAATTCCATATGAAGTAAGAGGTAAATCTTTTTTTAAAGTCCTCTGTAAAATGTCCCAAAAGAAAATAGCGTTCTTACAATCAATAAACACATGTTCTATGGTCTCAGGTTTGTTACACAGGAGACAGCTCCATAGCTGCTTCCCCATGGTACATACATCCCTCTCTCTTCAAGCCACGTTTTTACTGGCAAGGTTCCCGTATGAAGTTTAAAAAAGAAGGTTTTCACATTGGGTGGTATACACATGTTTTTCACTCGCATTAGTACGTCATGACCATATAATTTTTCATACCTTGAACGGTACAGGGGCACAGGAAAAACATTCTGTATTAGGTCTTTCATAAGGCGCTTTCTTTTTACATTAGTTAGGTAATCTATCAAAAACCTCGCCATTAAGAAATGATATGAGAACACAACTTGGCGCAAGAACGGTGACAAGGTGTGTCGTTCTCGCCTGTCTGAAGATACAAAGAAGTCAGGCATGTGGTGTAACAGCGTTGTTTGAAATAAACAACGTAAAAAAGAGTCTCTCTGGTCTCTAATAAGCAGGAATCGTGATATTACTTGGTTAAGAAACAAATGGCACAGAGACAGCCCTCCTTGCTTAACTCGCCGAAACAAGTTCGTTCTAGATGTTCTCTCCCACGTAGAGCTCCAGATGAACGTGGCGAATATCCTGTGGACTTTCTGAATGGTTTTACGCTTACAACTAAGTACTTGCAAAAGGTACATAATTTTTGCAGCCAGAAACACGTTGCATACAGCTGACCGAGAGAAAATTGATAAGCCACGACCGCCTCATCCTTCGGCGGTCACGCGCAGTTCTTCAGCCTTTTCAAGCCAAAATGCTTCACTGTCTTGATACCTGTCCAATGGTACCCCTAGGTAACGAATAGGCGTCGTGATCCACTGAATATTTCCAAAAGAACTAGGCGTAAGGTCCCAATTACCATGCCATAAACCAATGCTTTTTTCTTTGTTCATTAAACTTCCACTCGTGTCACAAAACCTTTGAGTGATTTTTAATAACGAAGTGACACTCTCTCTATCAACTGCAAAAAAGGCAATATCGTCGGCGTATGCCAAAACACGCACTTCACATGACTGCAACCTGAAACCATTAATCACTGCATGGTGAATCACTTTCTGACACAATGGTTCCAAAAATAAAGCGAAGAGCAAAGGACTTAAAGGACACCCCTGGCGCACGGAGGAAAGTACTTGTATGCGCTGTGAGAGTTCTCTAATTACAATTAAATTTGGTGGTTGAATTTTTATATGCCAATTTAATACCTTTACATATGATCGCACCAAGACCAACGTACTCAGCTAGCATGAAGAATATATTGTGTGGAACCATGTCGAAAGCCTTGGCTAGATCAATTTGCAACATAGCTACTTTTAGAAGCGCAGCGTCACAATACTCCAAAATGCTCCTTGCAACATGAATATTCGTGAATATGCTCATACGCTTGATGCCGCAAGTCTGATGTGACCCGACCAACTTGTATAAAACTCCTTGTAACCTCCTAGCCAGAACTTTCATAAACACCTTATAATCTACGTTGTTAGCGTGATTGGCCAGTATCCTGTCACTTTGCGTAGAACATGTTGCTCTCTCCCTTTAG